>JAEIFM010000487.1:10000-415000 GCA_018901885.1 Zaprionus kolodkinae | reverse complement strand
GTAAGTAAGTAAGTAAGTAAGTAAGTAAGTAAGTAAGTAAGTAAGTAAGTAAGTAAGTAAGTAAGTAAGTAAGTAAGTAAATAAATAAGTAAGTAAGTAAGTAAATAAAGTAAGTAAGTAAGTAAGTAAGTAAAGTAAGTAAGTAAGTAAGTAAGTAAGTAAGTAAGTAAGTAAGTAAGTAAGTAAGTAAGTAAGTAAGTAAGTAAGTAAGTAAGTAAGTAAGTAAGTAAGTAAGTAAGTAAGTAAGTAAGTAAGTAAGTAAGTAAGTAAGTAAGTAAGTAAGTAAGTAAGTAAGTAAGTAAGTAAGTAAGTAAGTAAGTAAGTAAGTAAGTAAGTAAGTAAGTAAGTAAGTAAGTAAGTAAGTAAGTAAGTAAGTAAGTAAGTAAGTAAGTAAGTAAGTAAGTAAGTAAGTAAGTAAGTAAGTAAGTAAGTAAGTAAGTAAGTAAGTAAGTAAGTAAGTAAGTAAGTAAGTAAGTAAGTAAGTAAGTAAGTAAGTAAGTAAGTAAGTAAGTAAGTAAGTAAGTAAGTAAGTAAGTAAGTAAGTAAGTAAGTAAGTAAGTAAGTAAGTAAGTAAAGTAAGTAAGTAAGTAAGTAAGTAAGTAAGTAAGTAAGTAAGTAAGTAAGTAAGTAAGTAAGTAAGTAAGTAAGTAAGTAAGTAAGTAAGTAAATAAGTAAATAAGTAAGTAAGTAAGTAAGTAAGTAAGTAAGTAAGTAAGTAAGTAAGTAAGTAAGTAAGTAAGTAAGTAAGTAAGTAAGTAAGTAAGTAAGTAAGTAAGTAAGTAAGTAAGTAAGTAAGTAAGTAAGTAAGTAAGTAAGTAAGTAAGTAAGTAAGTAAGTAAGTAAGTAAGTAAGTAAGTAAGTAAGTAAAGTAAGTAAGTAAGTAAGTAAGTAAGTAAGTAAGTAAGTAAAGTAAGTAAGTAAAGTAAGTAAGTAAGAAAGTAAGTAAGTAAGTAAGTAAGTAAGTAAGTAAGTAAGTAAGTAAGTAAGTAAGTAAGTAAGTAAGTAAGTAAGTAAGTAAGTAAGTAAGTAAGTAAGTAAGTAAGTAAGTAAGTAAGTAAGTAAGTAAGTAAGTAAGTAAGTAAGTAAGTAAGTAAGTAAGTAAGTAAGTAAGTAAGTAAGTAAGTAAGTAAGTAAGTAAGTAAGTAAGTAAGTAAGTAAGTAAGTAAGTAAGTAAGTAAGTAAGTAAGTAAGTAAGTAAGTAAGTAAGTAAGTAAGTAAGTAAGTAAGTAAGTAAGTAAGTAAGTAAGTAAGTAAGTAAGTAAGTAAGTAAGTAAGTAAGTAAGTAAGTAAGTAAGTAAGTAAGTAAGTAAGTAAGTAAGTAAGTAAGTAAGTAAGTAAGTAAGTAAGTAAGTAAGTAAGTAAGTAAGTAAGTAAGTAAGTAAGTAAGTAAGTAAGTAAGTAAGTAAGTAAGTAAGTAAGTAAGTAAGTAAGTAAGTAAGTAAGTAAGTAAGTAAGTAAGTAAGTAAGTAAGTAAGTAAGTAAGTAAGTAAGTAAGTAAGTAAGTAAGTAAGTAAGTAAGTAAGTAAGTAAGTAAGTAAGTAAGTAAGTAAGTAAGTAAGTAAGTAAGTAAGTAAGTAAGTAAGTAAGTAAGTAAGTAAGTAAGTAAGTAAGTAAGTAAGTAAGTAAGTAAGTAAGTAAGTAAGTAAGTAAGTAAGTAAGTAAGTAAGTAAGTAAGTAAGTAAGTAAGTAAGTAAGTAAGTAAGTAAATAAATAAGTAAGTAAGTAAGTAAGTAAGTAAGTAAGTAAGTAAGTAAGTAAGTAAGTAAGTAAGTAAGTAAGTAAGTAAGTAAGTAAGTAAGTAAGTAAGTAAGTAAGTAAGTAAGTAAGTAAGTAAGTAAGTAAGTAAATAAGTAAGTAAGTAAGTAAGTAAGTAAGTAAGTAAGTAAGTAAGTAAGTAAGTAAGTAAGTAAGTAAGTAAGTAAGTAAGTAAGTAAGTAAGTAAGTAAGTAAGTAAGTAAGTAAGTAAGTAAGTAAGTAAGTAAGTAAGTAAGTAAGTAAGTAAGTAAGTAAGTAAGTAAGTAAGTAAGTAAGTAAGTAAGTAAGTAAGTAAGTAAGTAAGTAAGTAAGTAAGTAAGTAAGTAAGTAAGTAAGTAAGTAAGTAAGTAAGTAAGTAAGTAAGTAAGTAAGTAAGTAAGTAAGTAAGTAAGTAAGTAAGTAAGTAAGTAAGTAAGTAAGTAAGTAAGTAAGTAAGTAAGTAAGTAAGTAAGTAAGTAAGTAAGTAAGTAAGTAAGTAAGTAAGTAAGTAAGTAAGTAAGTAAGTAAGTAAGTAAGTAAGTAAGTAAGTAAGTAAGTAAGTAAGTAAGTAAGTAAGTAAATAAGTAAGTAAGTAAGTAAGTAAGTAAGTAAGTAAGTAAGTAAGTAAGTAAGTAAGTAAGTAAGTAAGTAAGTAAGTAAGTAAGTAAGTAAGTAAGTAAGTAAAGTAAGTAAGTAAGTAAGTAAAGTAAGTAAGTAAGTAAGTAAGTAAGTAAGTAAGTAAGTAAGTAAGTAAGTAAATAAGTAAATAAGTAAATAAGTAAGTAAGTAAGTAAGTAAGTAAGTAAGTAAGTAAGTAAGTAAGTAAGTAAGTAAGTAAGTAAGTAAGTAAGTAAGTAAGTAAGTAAGTAAGTAAGTAAGTAAGTAAGTAAGTAAGTAAGTAAGTAAGTAAGTAAGTAAGTAAGTAAGTAAGTAAGTAAGTAAGTAAGTAAGTAAGTAAGTAAGTAAGTAAGTAAGTAAGTAAGTAAGTAAGTAAGTAAGTAAGTAAGTAAGTAAGTAAGTAAGTTAGTAAATAAGTAAATAAGTAAGTAAGTAAGTAAGTAAGTAAGTAAGGAAGTAAGTAAGCTATGGACCAATATACCAACGATTTGATCCCCATTAAAAAAGACTTTTCCGGCCCATTGCCGGTCCCCCGAGGAAATCGCTATTGTCTCACCTGTGTCGACAGGTTCTCCAGATGGCCCACAGCATTTCCAATTCCTGACATTTCGGCGGAAACGATCGCAACAACACTACTGGAGGGTTGGATAGCTAACTTTGGCGTCCCGCTGCACATCACTAGCGATCAGGGTAGGCAGTTTGAATCTGCAATCTTTACAGGCCTGATGCGCTTACTGGGCGTCAAACACTTCCGCACCACAGCTTACCACCCCCAAGCAAATGGTTTGGTAGAGCCTTGGCATCGCACACTCAAAGCAGCCATAAAATGCCATGAGACTAGCGATTAGTGCGGTGTTTTGCCTTTAGTACTGCTTGGACTTCGTGCTACATGGAAGGAAGACTTAGGAGCTTCCCCGGCCGAAATGTTGTTTGGATCGCAACTTCGACTTCCCGGCGAACTTGTTACGAAGGGGAGCAGCCATCCGGATGAATCCGAATTTATCAAACTGTTGCGGAAAAAAATGCAATCATTAAGGCCGTCTTATGCATCGGTTCACGGAAACAAGGAATCGTTTGTGCAGGCAGAACTCAGCAAAGCCTCACACGTTTTCGTGCGCGTGGATCGCGTGCGGGCTCCGTTAGAACCGCCGTATGACGGCCCGTACGCCGTGTTAGAAAGGCAAAGCAAGTTTTTTTTAATTCAAATGGGCAACCGTATCGTCAAGGTTTCTATCGACCGACTCAAGGCCGCCTTTCTGGACGCATCAAATGTGACGGCGCCGCCTACAATAACTGACGAAGATGCCTGGAATTGAGAGGAAATCGAGCAAGAAGACCAACAGCAGCAGAAAGAACAAACAACGAGAACTGGACGCACAGTAAAATGTCCAGCAAGATTTTTGTAGGTTCCCATCTAGCGGGGGAGTCCTGTAGCGACAACTCTAACCAATACGATTGTTTTATCGATAGGAACGGTACGAGGAGTACGATCTCTAATTTTGTAACGGATTATTCAGTTATTGAAGAGAATAAAAAATACACGTTTTGTTAAAAGATATACTTTGTCATATTAAATAAATATAATATCGCATCGCGATAAGTTGTTGTAAACTCGCGAAAGATAATTTGTAAAGGCAAGCAAGTCGGTTTGTTTTGTAACAAAGACGTCGGTCTGTCAATGTTGTTAAAGATTAGTTCTTAGAAGAACTAAACTAAACTCATTATTTGTACTTTTTAATATGTACTACAAGTACTTAATATTTCAATAAATATTACAACCGCTGAACAAACATTAAATATAAACTTAATTATCTGTGCAAAAATTGACATCGTGGTGAAATAGCGTCAAAAACTAAAATTTCGTTTGTGTGTATGTGTTAGCGCCGCAAAGCGCAATTTCGAGAAAAGTAACGGTTAAAGACTGCGAGACAAATTCCAGAAAGGGTGTGAAAGAAACAATGGGAGATGATGGTGAAACACTAAAAACGTCGCGACAAATAAATACACGAAGACAAGCACAAGAAGAACAAGTGGGTAAGGCTACAGTCGGGCGCCCGACAGTAAGATACCCTTCTCCCAATTTTTTTAATCCGTTACAAACGTGTAACCACACTCATAATTTCGAACAAAAATTCTGCACAAATTCTTCTACTACATATAGCTTACTCGCTCGCACTCACACAGCGACGCGCGTAAAGAGTAAAGCGACGCGACGCAACGTCGACGTCGGCGTCGACTGCTCAAAGCAGCGCGTCGGCTGCTGCTCGTACCGAACATTTGTACTGAAAACGTTGACTTGAATAACTTCTGTGTTATTAGTCCGATCGGATTGTAATTTGGAGGATATGTTCACATTGCATTCAGCTTTATACATACCGAAGCAGAACTTTATAAGTTCAATACTTTGCTTAATAATCGTAAATTACCGATTTGCGGGGGCGGTGGGCGTGGCATCAAACATTTGACATAAACTTCACCTGCCCCGAATATATAGGAATCTTCATACCAAATTTGGTGTCTCTAGCTTTTTTAATAGCTGAGATCTGTTGTCTCAAACAAACAGACGGACAGACGGACAGACAGACGGACATGTCTCAATCGACTCGGCTAGTGATCCTGAGCAAGAATATATATACTTTATGGGGTCTGCCACGCCTCCTTATGCCTGTTACATACATTTTGCATAAAGTTAGTATACCCTTTTTTGACCATTTTCAATGGTCGAAGGGTATAAAAAACATAGAATATGAGATGGAAAATCAAGTACAGTTGTAGCAAATTATTCAAGGCTTAAGCCTGTCAAATTTAAGCTGATGAGGTGGCGCAAAATACGCCAAAAGTCTCAATTGAATATATTGGCGATGTTATTGAATTTTTGACGGCGAGACGGTGCCGGTCAAAAATTGGATTGAAAATTTCGAGTTGAATGCTGACGCGTATGGATTAAGCGAGAGGCAAAAATATGCTCAAGCACGGTCAAAGATGACAAAACAGCACAGTTATTCTTCGAATCGGAGTTGGTAGGATCGTATGATTAATTAAAAGCAGCGCTGTTGAAAGAATTTAAACAAATAATGGGAAGTGCGGAAGTACATGAAAAACTGCAAATAGGAAGAAACTGCAAACAGAGAGTTTTCATAAAAACATTTTGCAAATGAAGAAAATAGCCGCACTGGGTAGTGTTGAAACAAAGTCTGTAATACCTTATATTGTTAAAGGATTGAGCATCAAAAAGGTATATAAGTTCATAATGCATGCTTATACAACTTATGATAAACTCAAAGAGCGGTATGAAAATTTTGAACTGGTTGATAAGAGCACGACAAAACAAGTATGTAAGGCTACAGTCGGGCGCCCGACGGTAAGATACCCTTCTCCCAATTTTAAATATCCGTTACAAGCGTGTAAATACAATCATAATTTCAAACAAAAATTCTGCACAAATTCTACTACTATATATAGCTTACTCGCTCGCACGCACACAGTGACGTAAAAAGTAAAGCGACACGACGCAACGTCGACGTCGACGTCAACTGCTCAAAGCAGCACGTCGGCTGCTGCTCGTACCGAACATTTGTACTGAAAACGTTGACTTGAATAACTTCTGTGTTATTGGTTCGATCCGATTGTAATTTGGAGGATATGTTTATATTGTATTCAGCTTTATACATACCAAACTTTATAGGTTCATTACTTTGCTTAATAATCGTAAATTACAGATTTGCGGGGCGGTGGGCGTGGCATCAAACATTTGACCTAAACTTCATCTGCCCCGGATATATAGAAACCTTCATACCAAATATGGTGTCTCTAGCTTTTTTAATAGCTGAGATCTGTTGTCTCAAACGGACAGACGGACGGACAGACAGACGGACATGGCTCAATCGGCTCGGCTAGTGATCCTGAGCAAGAACATATATACTTTATGGGGTCTGCCACGCCTCCTTATGCCTGTTGCATACATTTTGCACAAAGTTAGTATACCCTTTTTGACCATTTTCAATGGTGGAAGGGTATAAAAACAGCATTATAGTGGCGGCCAGCTAAATCACAACAACAATAAGAAGGCAGCTCGGTGCTTCAATTGTGGATCGTCTCAACATATGAAGAAAGATTGTGATGTTGGAGTGAAGTGCTTCAAATGCGGTGCTACTGGCCATATTTCAACGAGTTGCCCGCAGTCAGTGAATTTGGTGCAAGGATAACAAACGGTTGAAATGCATTTTAATAAATGTAGTTGAAGTTACGTGCCTGGTTGACACGGGTGCTGATGTCTCGATCCTAAAGCATTCGCTGTACAAGAAGCTAGTGGATGTTATGCTGAGTCCATGTCATTCTGTGTTGCGTGGCCTGGGCATTACTGACACTGTACCGCTGGGTGTGTTTACCGGAGCTGTTCAAAAAGACGACATGTTGACTATGCTAAATTTCATCGTAGTGGCGGACGAAAAAATAGAAAATAATGCTCTACTTGGATATGACTTTCTCTTTAAATTTCAATTTACACTGGATGCAAATTGATTTAAGTTTGCGTTGTTGTCAGCTTGCCCGGAAATAGCTGACATAAATCAGATAAATATTCAGGATTATGGTTGTGCTGAAAGTAATGTGAATGCTCCTCCGCAGTTTGCACCCAGTTTGCACCCGCTCGCTGAGTCACCTGTTCAGCTACGAGTTGTACCGGATGAGAAATTTAAACCATTTCGTCATCAACCAAGTCGTCATCCTCCAGTCGAAGCCGAAGCCGTTAAGAAGCAAGTCGACGAGTGGTTGAAAGGAGAAATCGTTCGCCCATCTACATCAAGCTTCGCCAGCCGAACCGTCGTTGTGAAGAAAAAAGACGTCCTGTATATACAGGAAAAACTTTTATACATACTAAACTAAAAAGCGCAAGGGGCCTACAGGTTGTTCTCAAAGGGATTGAGGCAACTGTTTCGACCACTGAAATCGTAGAAGCGCTCAAGGAAAATAACTTTAATGCAAAAATGGTCATGAACATACTTAACAAAAATATGGAACCACAACCAATGTTCAAAATCGAGTTGGAGCCAGAGAGCCAGATACTGAAAAAAATGAAGTTCACCCAATCTACAAGTTACAGCTCCTACTGCATCGGCGTATCACAGTAGAAGAGCCACACAAGCGCAATCGCCCAGTGTAGTGCACTAACTGCCAAGAATATGGCCACACTAAGGCTTACTGTACATTGAAATCTATTTGCGTAGTCTGTAGTGAAGCCCATAGCACAGCGAACTGTCATAAGAACAAGGAAGACAGCTCTGTTAAAACGTGCAGCAACTGCGGTGGAAGTCACACAGCGAATTGGCGTGGTTGTGTAGTATATAAGGAACTAAAGAACCGTCTTAACAAACATGGAGAATCAACACGAGCTCAGGCCACACACATCAGTCACACTCCTCCACAATCGGGCCCCTCTTACACGGCACCCCTTCCTACATATCGTACCAATCCTAGCGTTTCCTTCGCTACTGCCTTAAAATCGGGAATTTATTTATTTTATTTATTAAAGTTAATTAAAGTATGAAACTAATAATTAACTTATTATTGAAGCACTGGCTGCTAGGGCCTTCGGCTTGGACTGTTAAGTTACTTAACTAATTTTAGTATTTACATATATTTACATATTTACAATTCCAATAGTATTTTTTTTAGGCCATGGATTTTAAAAAAATACATGGTCTATTAGGTTTGTCGGAATGTGCGTAACAGGCAGAAGGAGATGTCTGCGACCCCATAAAGTATATATATTCTTACTCAGGATCACCAGCCGAGTCGATCTAGTCATGTCTGTCTGTCCGTCTGTCCGTCAGTCCGTCTGTCTGTCTGTCCGTCTGTCCGTCTGTATGAGCGTCTGATTCTCGGCTATTAAGAAAGCTAGAGACTCCAAATTTGGCATGAAGATTCCTGTATATCCTAGGCAGTAAACGTCGTTTTCAAATTTCGGGTACCACGCCCACCGCCCCCGGAAATCAGTAATTTGTGATTATTAAGCAAAATATTAAACTCATAACGTTTAACTTTGGTATATGTAAAGCTGAATACAATATGAACATATCCTCTAAATTACAATCCGATCGGAGATATATCACAGAAGTTATTCAAGTCAACGTTTTCAGTACAAATGTTTGGTACGACCAGCAGCCTTCGCGCTGCTTTAGGCAGTTGACGCCGACGTCGACGTCGCGTCGTGTCGCTTTACTGTTTACGCGCGTGTATGTGTGTGTGTGAGCGAGTAAGCCATATGTATTAAAATAAGTTTGGAGAAATTCTCTGTCAGAAGTCATGAGTGTTTTAACATGTTTGGTACGAATGTTAAAGGGTATCTGTCTGTCGAGCGCGCCCGTCTGTAGCCTTGCGCACTTGTTATTGTTTCATTATATTAAAATTTATATAAATATAAATTTATATATATTTGATGGTATATAAACGTAAACTGAAAATCCATGGCCTCTTACAGTCACCGCGTGACTGTAGTCTTTCCGACTAGTTTTTTTTTTTTGATTAAGTGGTATGTGTTTGATAATTTAAGAAATTTGATTATTGTGGAGATATTTTCGGGGGTTGGGTTTGCTAGGGTCATTATGGGGCATTTGTTCAGGAAGGTTTGGTTTTTGAGGTGTGATGTTGCGGGACAGTTTGTTAGGATATGTTTTATTGTGAGGTCTGTTGTTGTGTGACAATTTAGGCACGATTGGATGTTGTTGGGGTTGTAGTATTGTTGGTGTGTAAATTTTGTGTGTCCTAGTCTAAGTCTCAGTATTTTTATTTAGATATTCATTAGTGTGTGTTAAGTTTGTGTTTGTGTACCATGTGTTTCAGGATTCCATGTTGTGTTTGAGTTGTTGATCTATTTTGTTCTTAAGAAACTTGTTTATGTCTGGTGTGTTGAAGTTGTTTGAGTAGTGTAGGGGCATTGTAATTGTGGTTTTAGCTGCATTGTCGGCTAGTTCGTTACCTTGTATGCCGCTATGCTAATGGATTTTAAGGATGAAAGTGAATCGGAGCAAATTATAAATTTTCCTTTACGTTTTTGTACTATTTAATTGCGTCTAGAATAGCAATGGTTTCGGCTGAAAGGATTGATGACAAGTGGGGTAGTATTCCTCTTCTGAGGATTTGGGTTTCGGTGGTGATGGCAAAGGTGGGAGTGTTATTCTGTAACGAGCCATCTGTGTTGGATTTGTTGTGTTTGTGTAGTGTTGTGTTTATAAGGGAGGGGGGAAATAGCCATTGGGGTGTGGTGGTTCTCTTTGGTAGTGGGTGGAAAGGAATGTTGTGATTTTCGCATGAGAGTATTGTTTTTTCGTGTAGATGTCAGTTTGGTTGTGTAGCGTCTGTTATTTGTTTTTATATGTTTGTAAAGTGGGGAGTGTGAGCTATGGAGAAGTGTTTTGTAGGCTTTAGTTGTGAGGAAGTCTATTTTTTGTTCTATTGTGGGTATGTTTGCCTTGAAAAATAGGTTTGAGATAGGGGTTGAGGGTAGAGCTCCAAGTGATATGCGTATGGCTGCATTTAAAGTATTTTAATTTTATTGAGCGTTGATTTAGGGGCATGTCCGTATATTACTAGTCGGAAAGACTACAGTCACGCGGTGACTGTAAGTTTACGTTTATATACCATCAAATATATATAAATTTATATTTATATAAATTTTAATATAATGAAACAATAACAAGTGCGCAAGGCTACAGACGGGCGCGCTCGACAGACAGATACCCTTTAACATTCGTACCAAACATGTTAAAACACTCATGACTTCTGACAGAGAATTTCTCCAAACTTATTTTAATACATATGACTTACTCGCTCACACACACACATACACGCGCGTAAACAGTAAAGCGACACGACGCGACGTCGACGTCGGCGTCAACTGCCTAAAGCAGCGCGAAGGCTGCTGGTCGTACCAAACATTTGTACTGAAAACGTTGACTTGAATAACTTCTGTGATATATCTCCGATCGGATTGTAATTTAGAGGATATGTTCATATTGTATTCAGCTTTACATATACCAAAGCAGAGCGTTATGAGTTTAATATTTTGCTTAATAATCACAAATTACTGATTTCCGGGGGCGGTGGGCGTGGTACCCTAATATTTTTAAATTGGAGACGGATGGGATTTTAATGTTGTTTGATTGCAGGCAGTGTTGCCAACTTTCTAAGACCTGAAATAGCTAAATCACGGTTCAGAAAAAGCTAGAAACCGCTAAAAACAATTTAATATAGCTAAACAACCATTACGCTAGCATTATCCGTGCCGATTCCAATTAAGTTATTCAACTTTAATTTCTTCTCCTTTAGCTCCAGACATAGAGTGTCGGCTATCGATTTCGAGTCTGTTCCCTCGAGTGGAACTAAAGACAGAAATGTTGAAACCATAACTTGTCGTGATGAACTATAATACATAACAGCCACACCTACAGAATAGTTATTTTAAATTATAAAAAAAATAAACTTACCAAGGGTATTACCAATGTCTTTCACTAAATTTTCCACAAAGTTCGGCGCCAAAACGTTTCTTATTATAATTGTGCACTTGGTTCTGTGTAGTTTAGCTTTCGCACCGTCCTTAAATTTGTTTGCGCATAATTCCCCTAAATGATCCACAGGACTTATTGAAGAGTGTGTAGCAATATACAAACATAATGCCGCCTCTTGTTGGCTTGTTGCCAAAGAAACAGGAATAAAGTTCAATTTGTTCTTTTGGGTAAATGCGCTTGACATAGTTACATGTTTTGATGTTTTTTGCATGACATATAAATCAGAAAGTTTCGCATTCATGCCCGTTTTACAATATTTACAAAAACTTTTTTGTTCATTATTATTATCTACACACAACCAATCCTTCAAGGCAAGGCATTTTTTTTTAATGACACATTTGCACACGATCAAACAAAATTGTGAAATGCGTTGTTAGTGGTGTCATTTATACATATTTAAAGCCTACTATAGATCGTTTGCGGCAAAAATCGATTACAATCACGGTTTAACAATAAATTTATTGATGCTGCCAGATGTTTAAGAAAATCTAACAAAAACTAGTCGGAAAGACTACAGTCACGCGGTGACTGTAAGAGGCCATGGATTTTCAGTTTACGTTTATATACCATCAAATATATATAAATTTATATTTATATAAATTTTAATATAATGAAACAATAACAAGTGCGCAAGGCTACAGACGGGCGCGCTCGACAGACAGATACCCTTTAACATTCGTACCAAACATGTTAAAACACTCATGACTTCTGACAGAGAATTTCTCCAAACTTATTTTAATACATATGGCTTACTCGCTCACACACACACATACACGCGCGTAAACAGTAAAGCGACACGACGCGACGTCGACGTCGGCGTCAACTGCCTAAAGCAGTGCGAAGGCTGCTGGTCGTACCAAACATTTGTACTGAAAACGTTGACTTGAATAACTTCTGTGATATATCTCCGATCGGATTGTAATTTAGAGGATATGTTCATATTGTATTCAGCTTTACATATACCAAAGTTAAACGTTATGAGTTTAATATTTTGCTTAATAATCACAAATTACTGATTTCCGGGGGCGGTGGGCGTGGTACCCGAAATTTGAAAACGACGTTTACTGCCTAGGATATACAGGAATCTTCATGCCAAATTTGGAGTCTCTAGCTTTCTTAATAGCCGAGAATCAGACGCTCATACAGACGGACAGACGGACAGACAGACAGACGGACAGACGGACAGACGGACAGACGGACAGACAGACATGACTAGATCGACTCGGCTGGTGATCCTGAGTAAGAATATATATACTTTATGGGGTCGCAGACATCTCCTTCTGCCTGTTACGCACATTCCGACAAACCTAATAGACCATGTATTTTTTTAAAATCCATGGCCTAAAAGTCATTTCGATTTATAAAATAGCCAGAATTCCCGCTAGCGCTAGATTGCAATTTTTCCCGCATTTCGCAATTGAAAAACGCCAGAACTGACGGGAAAATGCTTAATTGGCAACACTGATTGCAGGTGCAGTTTTGTTTTCGACAGATGTGGAGGTGTTGACATTTTTGTATTGAAAATGATGCTCCTGAATATGAACCCCATTCTTGTATTGTGGCGAAGAGGGTATCGAGATTATATATTTGATTTTTTTGCTTATTGAGCGGAATTATAAGTACAAAGTCATCTGCGTAGACACTAAAATGTACGTTTTTTTTGATGGTTTATGATGTTTGCGAGTTTATTGTAGGCAATAAGGAAAAGAATTACTGATATTGGGGACCCTTGGGGGATACCGTTAAATAAAGGGTGTGTGTAACTTATTGCGTTTTTTACTTTAATTTTAATTTTTCTATTTTTCATATAGTTTTTAATGAAGTTTATTATTTTGGGGCCAACTTTCCAAGTGATAATGCTGTGCACTCCAACTCTATCAAAAGCTTTTGAAAAGTCAAGAGCAATGATGGAGATGTGTTTTTTGCATCTTAGCGACTTGGTTATCAGATGGTCTGCAAGCAGCAGATTGTCTGAAACCGATTTGCCGTGCATAAAGCTGGATTGGTTGGGGTTGATAAGATTGTTCTTGGTGATAAACCACCAAAGTCGTTTTGCTATTATTTTTTCTAGGGTTTTGGCTAGGCAGCAGTTGAGAGAAATTGTTCTATAGCTGGTTATTAATGTTTTATTGGAATTGGGTTTTAATATGGGGATGACTAGGCTGGTTTTAAATGTTTGTGGAATTGTTGAAAATGTTGTTGAAAAGTTTGGTTATTCTAGTTTTGATTGAGTATACGATTTAGGCCAGGAGTTGTTCCTTTGAGGGAGTGTAGTGCTGATAGTAGTTCTAGCTGTGTAATTTCAGGTTCTATTGTTTGTGCTGATGGGATGGGTGTGTAGTGTGTTGGTTTTAATAAATATTTGTTATTAAAGAAGCTTTGATCGAAGTTGTCGTCTTTGGATTGGTTGGACCAATGTTGGGCAAAGAGCTGAGCTATTGAGGTTGTGTTTGTAGTAAAGTTGTTTGTTGTATCGCTGATGGCGTGTATGGCTTTAATTGGATTAAGTCCACAAAAACGTCGTATGTTTGTCCAGATTTTGTCAGAGGGTGTGTTCTGTTCTATTGTAGAAGTGAATTCGGTCCTAGCCTTAATTTTTGTTATTCTTAGTTCCTTTCGGAATAGTGCATTGGCTCGCTTGTATTCAATAAGGTTGACGGTAGTGTTGTTGCGCTTAAAATTTTGCCAAGTTTTTAATTTGTTTGATCTTAGTTGTGTCAGTGTCTTGTTCAACCAGGGGATATTTTTGCTGCAATTGTGGAGGGATGTTTAAGGAATACTGTGGTGTGCTGCTTGTAAAATTATTTTATTTAAGATTGCGGCTTCTTTATTTATGTTTGGGATAATTGAAGCATGTTCGTTTAAGTCATTGGTTATTTGTGTGAATAATGGGCAGTTGGCTTTTTATACCCTTGCAGAGGGTATATTAATTTTAGCCAGAAGTTTGCAACGCACCTAGGAGACATCTCCGACCCTATAAGGTATATATATTCTAAATCAGCATCACCAGAGGAGTCGAAAAATGGATGTCCGTCTGTCCGTCCGTCCGTCCGTCCGTCTGTTGCAACGCAAACTAGTCTCTCAGTTTTTGAGCTATCTCCATGAAACTTGGCACACAAGCTTCTTATTGCTGTAGGCTGTAAATAAGTCGGAACGAGCCAGATCGGACCGATATATCGTATAGCTGTCATAGAAGCTATCGGCCGATTTTTGTTGTTTTTCAAGATATTGCAACAAGATTTGGCAAATATTATTCTTATTACGTTCTTATTGTGCTGTCAAAATTGTATCAAAATCGGACCACTATAACATCTGTTTTGTTTTTGGAAATACCGCACATTGTCAATACTTTTTAATGTTATACAGTAACCCACCCTTAGTTTTTCTATTTAAATATCTCAGACGTTTATATTCTATAGCTGTTATAGGAACAATCAGTCAGTCCGTCTGTCTGTTGCAACGCAAATTAGTCCCCCAGTTATTGAGCTATCTTCATGAAACTTTGCTCACAAGCTTCTTATTTCTGCCCTCTATAAATAAGTTGGAACGGGCCAGATCGGACTGATATATCGTATAGCGGTCATGGAGCCTATCGGCCGATTTTCGTTATATTTCAAGATATAGCTATCAGGCTTACCACATCCAAATCGAACTTTTATAACTTATAACTATCAACGATCGGCCTATTGAAGGTTCTTGTTGCAATTTTATGGAAATCTGAATACTTATACATGTAGCTGTTAAACAAAAAATCATATAGCTGTTATTCAAACGCATCCTTTACAACACAAAGACATTCGACCAATTGCTGTTTCTAAGAATGGTATACTGATATATGCGAAACAAAATATATCGGAAAACATAACATTCTTATATGAAACAGTTACAGTTGATAATGTAAGAAATATATACCAGTCCATAACATTTAAATACTTGCATACAATATTCATAGTTAATTATAGGAATCCAGCTTTTCCTATTACAAGGTTTCGAAATGAAATCAGAAATGATGTTGAAAGGCTAACGTCAGCTGAAAATAATACAAAATTGGTAATATTAGGAGATTTTAACATTTGCCGATCAACAACCACTGATCAGCTCGAGTCTACTTTAAATAACAAGGGGTTATATCCAGTGTTAAATGTGCCAACAACAAAACATTTAACTCAAATTGATTGGATATTTTGTGATAACACAGTAAGCGGTGCTGCCGCAATCACTTATCAAACTCCATATAGTCACCATGACGGCGTGTTCCTTAGCTATAATCACTAATTTAATAATTTATTTTTAAATATTTAGTTAATTAATTTATTTTATTATTGTAAATAAAGAATATATGTGCAATGTTGTTTAAGGTATTGCAAATATTCCTCCTCGAGGATTGCGACCTTGTCGTGGTGAGGAGGCTGAGTATTCGAAATTATAAGAGGATGATATAATCGATGTACTGTTATAATTGTAACTAGCAAGGGTATTTATTTATTTATTTATTGTGCTTTATATTCCCTTAAAATTTTAGTTTCACTAAAGCTTATGATATATTATAATTTTTCAGAGTCTAGCATTTATGCGCTTTTCAACTGAATTTTATACCCTTGCAGAGGGTATATTAATTTTAGCCAGAAGTTTGCAACGCACCTTAGGAGACATCTCCGACCCTATAAAGTATATATATTCTGAATCAGCATCACCAGAGGAGTCGAAAAATGGATGTCCGTCTGTCCGTCCGTCCGTCCGTCCGTCTGTTGCAACGCAAACTAGTCTCTCAGTTTTTGAGCTATCTCCATGAAACTTGGCACACAAGCTTCTTATTGCTGTAGGCTGTAAATAAGTCGGAACGAGCCAGATCGGACCGATATATCGTATAGCTGTCATAGAAGCTATCGGCCGATTTTTGTTGTTTTTCAAGATATTGCAACAAGATTTGGCAAATCTTATTCTTATTACGTTCAATGTGCTGTCAAAATTGTATCAAAATCGGACCACTATAACATATAGCTGCCATAGGAACAATCGGCTGAAATCAGCAAACCTGTTTTGTTTTTGGAAATACCGCACATTATCAATACTTTTTAATGTTATACAGTAACCCGCCCTTAGTTTTTCCATTTAAATATCTCAGACGTTTATATTCTATAGCTGTTATAGGAACAATCAGTCAGTCCGTCTGTCTGTTGCAACGCAAATTAGTCCCCCAGTTATTGAGCTATTTTCATGAAACTTTGCTCACAAGATTCTTATTTCCGACTTATTTATTTAAATAAGTCGGAACGGGCCAGATCGGACCGATATATCGAATAGCTGTCATGGAGCCTATCGGCCGATTTTCGTTATATTTCAAGATATAGCTATCAGGCTTACCACATCCAAATCTAAGTGTGTCCTTAATAATAAAGTTTCATCAAAATCGAACTAACGATCAACGATCGGCCTAATGAAGGCTGAGTATGTGAAATTATAAGAGGATGATATAATCGATGTAGTGTTATAATTGTTCAATAAATGCCACAGAAACCAGCAGCAATCCAAATATATTTTATGTTTTGTATAACTGCAAGGGTATGAAACCTTCGGCAAGCCGAAGGTAGCCTTGCTTTCTTGTTTTAATTAATTATTTGTTTTTTTTTAATTTATTTTTTTATTATTTATTTTTTTAATGGAATCGCTTTCGCTATTATTTGTGTGTTTGTTATTGTTTTGGGTTTTAGATTTGGTTTTATGTTTGTTTTGGTGTTTTTGAGAGTAGTGGAGAGGTTGTTAGACTTCTCTTTGGAGAATATTCTGATTTTGAGGTCTCCTGATAGTGATGAGGCAGTTGTTTTTGGTGTTGTGCATGCGAGGTCTGTCTCCATTTCTTCTCGAACGTTTGTGCTTGATCGGTGTGCGGATGTTATTGGTGGTGTACTGGTCGATGGTGTTGTGTTTGTTGGTATTTGTAGGTTTGGTGTTTGTGCGATGGTTGTGTGATTTGTTGATGTTGGGAGCGCTTTGGCGTAGGATGATCTTATGAGTTGGCCGTGTCGACAGTGGAAAATATTTAGTGCAGTTTTGTGGTCCACTTTTTCTGTTGTTTTTATTGCTGTAAGTTCTTGTTGTTTTAAGAACGTTGGGCATTTGCGGTCAAGCGGGCTGTGTTGGTGATCAGGGTCTGGGTTGTTTTTGCAGTTGAGGCAGCTCTTTTGATTTTCACAGTATTCGTTTTCGTTAGTGTGTTTTGTATTTGAGCAGACTGTGCATATCTCTGTGCTTTTGCAGGCAGTGGTTGGGTGGCCAAAGCGGAGACAGTTTCTGCACCGCAGTGACTGTGGTATGTATGGGCGTACGCGGACTGCTTCGTATCCATTTCTTAATTGTTCTGGTAGTTTGTGAGTAGCGAAAGTAATTATAATCAGTCCTGTTTCGGTGAGCATAGAATTATTGTCTTCAGTGTTGGATGGTTGTTTTCTTAGAATCTTTCCTATTTCTGTCACCTGTGTTTTTAGTTCTTCCAGTATTTCGTCTTCGCTTATTTTTCGTAGTTCGCTACAGTTAATAACTCCCTTCGTATAGTTAAGTGATTTGTGTTCGGAGGCAGTAATTCCATTGTCGTCATTTGCTTTAGTTTTAGTAATTTTGTTGCTTGTAATGTATTTTTTGTGTTGATTAACAGTGAACCGTCTCTAGTTTTCTTGCATGACTCTACTTCTTCATCGCACGCATGATCTATTGTTTTCTTTATTATTAACGGTGAAATGTTTACGAAAGAGTTGTTGTCGTTTCTTCTGATTGTTATGTATTTTGGTTCGCCTAGGCTTGTGTTGTTGGATCTTACTCCGTAAGTTCTTATGTCTGGTGGTTCGTGCATGTTTGTTGTTGGGCTGACGCCCGCGATAACTGTTGACAGTTTTTTTGTTGTTGTGGGTTTTATTTTATGCTTTGTGTTTGAAATTTGTTTGTTTTGTTTTTGGTAAAGCGGTAAGTTTTGGTTTGCTTGTCGCGGTTTTGCTATGATTCGGTGTAGCACGTCTTATCTCTTCAAAGGTTGAAGGTTGACTGAAAATCGGGAATTAAGTCCTCGAATCCAATAACAACGCAAAAGTCAACTACTACGCGGGAAGAACAGGAAATAACTACTTCGAACGAACAAACGCAGCATATATCAACTGGCATTGAAACGATGAATGGAAAAAGAATTTCTGACATTCATGCAAACCACAATGCAAGAGCTTATGCGAAACCAAAATATGCTGATGCTGCTTCTCGTGTCATTAAAATCAACATAATGTCTCCACTTCAAATATCTATGTTGTAGTAGGCAATAAAATCTTTATTAAGTGTTTCAGTTATTCAATAGATTATAGATTGGATTAGGTTTCTTTATTTTACAGCTTCTACTTTTTTTCTTAGCTTCACTCTTCTTGTGCCTTCTTCTTCCCTGACGCTTCGAGATCAAACTTCCACTTATCGACCTCATTCATCGTACATTGCATTGGATATATCGATATTATACATGGTTGCTTTTCTTTACAATAATTCGATATATGTTGTTACAATATGTGTTTATCTTACATGCTATGTTATCTAAATCTATTACAATTCGACCATCCTGATTAAGAGATAGCCCTCTATCTCCCTTATATTCTTGTAATTACATCAAATATTCTAGATTTTTATCCAAGGTTTCATATTGTGCGCACCCCACACTCCATGATACGGGTTTCGAGCTAATTGAAAACCACTGACGTCCTTCAATATATATCTATCATTCTTTAATACTTTAAATATTTCATAGGGACCTTTCTTTTTAGGTATTAATTTTCTTGCTACCCCTGCTGTGCTATCGAAATTTTTTACCATCACATAATCACCCACACTATATTTGATCGCTACCTTTTTCTTTTCATTAAATGTCTTTTCATTATTTGCCTGTGCTAATACTTGATTTTTTTCGCCTATTTCTCTAATATGCTCTAAATTCCGTTCATTATTTTCTAACTGATTCATCGTTTCTAACATTGCTTCTAACTCATCACTAACCTTCCCTTTCTGAGCTAATCCAAACAGCATTTCACTTGGTAATTTCTTCGTACTACAATGCTGCGTGTTGTTCAACGTATACTCTACTTCCTCAATCCCAATATTGTCCATTCTCAGGTTCCCTTAGTTTAGAAATCATAGGTCCTAAACTTCTATTAATTCTCTCTACCTGTCCATTTGCCTGTGGCGAACCCGTAGCAATTTTAATGTGTTTTACATTCAAATCGTTTAAAAAATCTTCGAAATCCACCGATGTAAAACAACTACCACGGTCGGATATAATACAAGTTGGTTTACTATATGCCCTAAAATATTCTTTTAAAGCGCTTACAACCTCCTTAGTGTTTGCAGTCTTAGTTGTATATAATCTTACAAACTTTGTAAAACCATCTACCACTACCAAAATATGTTTTTTCAATCTGCTATTATCAACTGGACCATAATGATCTATATGAATTATCTCAAATGGTTTATTTCCTTTAGGTATACTGTGCAACAATCCTTCCCCTTTACCATATTTTGTTGAAAAAGCAATACACTTTAAACAATTTTCAATGTGCTCCATAACTTTATTCCTCATATTCGAAAACCAATAACTTTTAACTATCGCACTTAACATCTTGTCTCTACCAACATGTCCTAACTGATCATGATACTTATATAACACACGATCCTCCATCTTTTGTGGCACACAAAACAATAAACCATCATTGGTTTTTCTAAACACAATGCCATTTCTCATTTCGTAAAGCTTATGCTCATTTTCCTCCAACAATTTCTTAATATTCTGTAATTTTTCATCTTTGGCCTGAGCAATTATTAAATTGGTTTCAAAACTATTTGCCTCAGTGATCATTATCGCATCATTACATCTGCTAAGTGCATCTACATGTTGCATTTGTTTACCCGCTCTATGCTTCAGTTCATAATCAAATTCTTGCAATTCCAAAGCCCACCTGGCAATTCTCTGATTAAGCTCAATCTTATTTAACGTTAACGTTAAAGAATTACAATCTGTCACTATCTTAAAGTGTCTGCCTTGCAAATATATCCTAAATCTCCGTAAAGCATATATAATTGCTAAGGTTTCTAATTCAAAACTATGGTATTTGGCTTCTGTTTCTGTTGTCCTTTTCGAAAAATAAAATACTGGATGCCATTTTCCATCATGCTCTTTTTGCATCAATACCGCCCCAAATCCTAATGCACTGGCATCACAATGAAGTTCAGTTTTCTTTTTATGATCAAACATGGCCAAAACCGGTGCCTCAACTAATTTGTCCTTTAACTGTTGAAAACAATCTAACTCTCTTTCCTCAAATTTAAACTTTTTATCCTTTCATAATAAATTATATAACGGTTTCGCTATCGTTGAAAAGTTTTTTATAAATCTTCTAAAATAAGAACATAACCCCAGGAAACTGTGAACTGCCTGTGTTTTCACTGGTATGGGAAAATTCCTAACTGCTTCTAATCCCTTTCCTTCTGCTCTAATGCCATCTTTAGATATTTCAAATCCCAAATACTTAACTTTATCCTGTAAAAATTCACATTTGTCTAGCCTTAATTCTAATCGATTTTCCACTAAACGTTTAAAGACTTCTTTCAAAATTAGTAAATGTTCCTTCATACCCGCACTCGCAATCATAATGTCATCCATATATGTTATAACCTTATTTTCTTTTATCATGTCCATAAATATATTATTAATAAATCTTTGAAAAACCTGTGGAGCTGTCTTCAATCCCATCGGCATTCTTAAAAAATCGTATTCCTTATCCATCAACACATGAAAATACCCATTTTTTAAATCCAACTTCGTAAATATCGTTTTATTCACTAACCTATCAAGCAAATCATCTATTAACGGTAAAGGATAGTTGTCTTTTGTCATCACCTTATTAAGTCTCCTAAAATCAATACACATTCTTAACTCCCCTGATTTCTTTTTTACTAACACTATTGGCGATGCATACTCTGAACTACTCTCTCGTATTATACCATCCCGCATATACTCATCTAACATCACCTGTAATTTTTCTCTTTCTACATATGATAGTCTTCTTGGTGAACAACTAAAAGGTTTTGCATTATCTACCGTAATATTCATTTCGTATTTAACCTTTTTGCATCATAGGCTTTTCCGCATTAATATACATCGTTCTTAAATTTTTTTCTAATTCACATCGCACTTGCCATTCTACCTGTTCCCCAATATTGTACGAATGTTCCTTTACTTCATTGTCTAAAATGCAAATCTGTAATAAAGCTTCTTCAAAATTATCATTCACCTGTGCATGTCCTTTTGTATTATCTTCTAATCATCTCTCACTAACTAATCCATTGTCTAATGACTTACTCTTACTTTTCATTTCTAACAATTCCTCATCTACAAATTTTTCTTCTAATTGTCTGCTATCTAACAATTTAACTAATTTTATTTCCTGCATTGGCACTTCATTTACTAAATCTTCATCTTCCAATACACTTATTTCTTCCATTGTGTTTTCGTCTTGATTTTCAATACGCTCTACCGTAATCATTTTTAATGCCGATAAATCAATTTTCAGATCAAATTTGTTCATAAAGTCTCTACCCAGAACTACTCCACACCTCATAGATTCGTCGGAAACAATTATCAAATCAAAGTATATTTTAACTTCTTGCTTCTTTACATAACATTGTGTTTTTCCAATAGCAATTAACTGGCTTTCATTTAGCCCAAAATAAATGTTATAACTTTCTTGCAGACCCACTCTATCAGGGATTAAACTAATCTTAATAAATGATACCGGACTTCCCGAATCTATGAGTGCTTCTGTAATAATTGACTTATTAATACCTTTGCTAAAATAAATTTCAACTGGTCTTACATAATTATTTTCAGACTCCGATTTCCTCTTAGGGCATTGAGCTACCAGGTGCTCTGCAGATCCACATCCATAGCATGTTCCTCTCTCTTGAATTGGTAGCTTGCAATCTGTTTTCCAGTGCCCTTTTATATTGCAATTATAGCAACGCAACTCCTTTACTGCACCGCTCCGCGCTGTCTCCAACTTAACATCACTCCGTTGTTGTATCGGTAGTACCATCCCAGCAAACACCCGCAAAACTTTCTCAGCACTCTCAAAACCTTGCAATTTTGCTTGCATGCGAAGATTGTCCACTGGAATCCCTTCAATAATTCCATCCACCAACTCCTCTTCATCCATGTTAACATCTCGCGCAAAATCAACCTTACTATCATAGTAAGTTACGAAACTCTCTCCAAACTTCCAGTTACGCCGTTCAAATTTGCGTCGTAATTCTCCTTTAGTTACTTTCCCATCGAATGCCAGTTTTAATTGCTGCAACAACTCCTCGAAAGGTTGAATAATGCGTGCTGGATCAGCATGAAGCCATTGAAGTGCAACACCTTTGAGTTTTGCCATGCACAACAAGCGACATTGCATTTTGGTCAAATTATATGCGATAGCCACATTTCGCAACTGCGTTGTCCAATTACGCACCGACGTTTGCCCAGCAAATTCTAACAATACTTCCTTCGCCAGTAGAAACATGCTCGAAGACCCTGCAGCGTTGTCGTCAGATTTCGCGCTAATTTGAATTTCATCACTATTCGAAATACCAGCGTCGTCTTGTCCGGCGTCTAAATTATTTCCAAGCGCTGCTTCTTCTTGCTCGCAACACGCTTTAATGCTACTGCGCACTTGTAATTGTGACACCATGTTTGTTGCTGCTCCTATCTCCGCTTGCAAATTCCTGAGAATTTCTCGATTCTTGGAAATCTCTTCCATTTGCACCACCAGCATTGCATCATGCATCTCAGTTTCGTCCTCTATTTCGGCTTGATCCATCACCGGAACATTGCCACGCTCCTCTGTCGGTACTGCATTTAACCGCGCCAATAATTCTACTTTGCAGCCACATGTTGGCAAGCCCAAAACTGCCAACCATCTTTTTAATTGTGTCACCGATACTGCCGAAATATCAATATCCATGACGTGAATATTCGGACCACTTCTGATATTGTAGTAGGCAATAAAATCTTTATTAAGTGTTTCAGTTATTCAATAGATTATAGATTGGATTAGGTTTCTTTATTTTACAGCTTCTACTTTTTTTCTTAGCTTCACTCTTCTTGTGCCTTCTTCTTCCCTGACGCTTCGAGATCAAACTTCCACTTATCGACCTCATTCATCGTACATTGCATTGGATATATCGATATTATACATGGTTGCTTTTCTTTACAATAATTCGATATATGTTGTTACAATATGTGTTTATCTTACATGCTATGTTATCTAAATCTATTACAATGTGGAACACGAATGGCGTTTCACGGCATAAACTCGAACTTGCCCAGTTCTTATCCGAAAAAATATTGACGTCATGCTCCTCTCCGAGACACATCTAATAGACAAGCACAACTTCCATATTCCAGGATACCTATTCTACGCCACAAACCATCCGGACGGAAAAGTCCATGGCGGCACTGGCATACTTATCAAAGGTCGCATCAAACACCACCTTCATAATAGAACTGAAATGGACTACCTACAATCCACTTCCATAAGCATGAAATCTAGCAATGGCCCCGTCACTCTGGCCGCAGTCTACTGCCCACCTCGTTTTGTAGTTTCTGAGGACCAATTCTTAGAGATTTCAAATCACTCGGTAAACGATTTATAGCGGCTGGTGACTACAATGCCAAGCACACGCACTGGGGATCACGCCTTTTGACCTCAAAAGGCAAACAACTTTACAACGCGCTCATTAAGCCACGAAATAAGCTCGATTATGTGACTCCGGGTAGGTCTACATACTGGCCAGCAGATCCAAATAAGCTCCCGGATGTTATTGACTTCGCAATAATAAGAAAGATCCCTAGAAATAATATTACGGCCGAGTCACTTGCAGAACTATCATCAGATCACTCACCAGTTTTAGTGACTCTTAGTCATCGACCACATATAACTGAGCAACCCTACAGGCTGACAGGTAACAGGACCAACTGGGCAATGTACACGAAATATGTTTGTACTCATATGGTACCAACTCAAACAGTGTCTACCGATGAGAATGTTGACCGCCTGACCGAATCGATTAGGGAAACACTTGTTGCTGCAGCCAAGGCCTCTACCCCTCCAGACACACACAAAATGACAAATCATACCAAGACAACTCGCGAAATCGAACAGCTAGTACTTGAAAAACGAAGACTATGAAGAGAATGGCAGAATCACAGATCCCCAAAGGCTAAGGAACAGCTAAAAATAGCAACACGTAGACTAACCAGGGCACTTAAGCTTGAGGAAGCAAACGCCCAGCATCTATACATCAAACAACTATCGCCCGCTAGCAAGAAGAAAGCACACAAAAATATTCAGCCACCAACAGAAACAGTCGTTCCACTGCAAGGCCCCTCTGGAAGCTGGGTACGCAGCGAAGAAGATAGAGCAAATGCATTCGCCGATCACCTTCAGGGCGCATTCCAACCAAATTCTGCTAGCAACTCATTTGTCCTACCTGCAGCAATTAAAATCCTGCCACCAATAAATCCAATAACATGTAGTCAAAGTGAGATAGCATCTATGATAAAAGATCTTAAGCCCAAAAAATCACCTGAACACGACTTGGTGACACCAAAAATGAACTTCCACCGTGTGCGGTTTTGACCTTATGCAATCTCTTTAACGCTATTACAAAACTAGGATACTACCCCCAAAGGTGGAAAAAGGCGGTCATAGTGATGATTCCCAAACCAGGCAACGACAAAACGCAACTCTCATCCTACAGACCAATCAGTCTCTCGAAACTGTTTAAAAAGGCATTTTTAAAACACCTAGCTCCCTACTTAAGAAGGCGAAACACAATACCATCGCATCAATTTGGTTTTCGCAAAAATCATGGAACGATCGAATAGGTCAATCGCATCACAAACAAAATTCGTACTGCACCGGGAATACTGCTTAGCTATATTCTTAGATGTCTGGCTGGAAGGACTTATGTACAAGATAACGAAACTGCTTCCGCAGAATACTCACATAGTGTTCGAATCTTACCTCTTCAAAAGAGTGTTCTCAATCAGGTGTAACAGTTCGACTTCACACGACCTCGTCATCAATGCTGGAGTCCCCCAAGGAAGTGTGCTGGGCCCCCTTCTTTACACCCTATATACAGCAGACATGCCTACAAACTATCAGTTCACAACCTCTACGTTTGCTGACGATACCGCAATACTCAGCCGATCGAAATGCCCATCAAAGGCAACAGAAAAACTTGACTGTCATCTTAAAACAGTGGAAAGATGATTTGCGAACTGGCGCATTAAGATAAACGAGACCAAAAGCAGACATGTAACATTCACACTGAATAGACAAACCTGCCCACCATGTACCCTAAACAATACATTCATCCCACAATCAGACGTAGTAACATATCTCGGCGTTCACCTAGATAGACGCCTCACCTGGCGGCGACATATAGAATCTAAAAGGACTCATATGAAGCTTAAAGCAGGCAATCTTCACTGGCTCATTAATTGCAACTCTCCGCTTAGTCTGGAATACAAAGTACTTCTCTACAATACCGTGCTGAAACCCATCTGGACATACGGCTGTGAACAATGGGGAAACGCGTCCAAAACCAATATCGAAATTATACAGCGAGCTCAGTCAACGATTCTGAGAACTATCACTGGGGCAACATGGTACCTACGCAGCGAAAGCATCCATAGAGACCTCAACATATATCTCGTCAACGAGGAAATCCAGATGAGAAAGAGTAAACATCAAGCAAAGCTCGCAGCACACGAAAATCCTCTCGCGAAATCGCTCACTCGTGTATGTAGTCACAGCAGACTAAAGTGCAAAGATTCTCCAGCCCAGCAAAGAAATCCTAGGGCCGTCTCTAACTAATACAAATATTTCAAATTGTACTTAATCTAATTTATATAATAAGATTTGAAGAATTATTGTTAGTCTCATAATAAGAGAAGATCCAATAAATAACGCAATAAGCTTGAAAAAAAAAATATATATACAGAATCTGTATTGACTATCGTCAGTTAAACAGCATGGTGCTCAAGGATTGTTTTCCTGCGCCAATAATAGAGGATGTACTTGAAAAGCTGCAAGCCGCATAGGTGTTTGTATCATTGGACTTAGAGAACGGTTATTTTCACGTCCCTTTAGAAGAATTAAGTAGACTCCATTCAAATACACTGCATTCATCACAGAAGATGAATTATATGAGTTTAATAGGACGCCGTTCGGATTCTGCAATTCTCCTTCGGCAATTATACGATTTATAAGCCACATATTTCAAGATTTTGTATCACGGGATACACGGGATAATAATATATGGCCAGACGAACAACGAATGTATTGAGAAACTTTGTTGTTGGTGCTTTCTGAGTCGGATAAGTTGTGCTTGCGTATAAAGTGGAAGAAATGCCATTTTCTTGAACACAAAATCAACTTTTTGGAACACACAGTACAAGATGGAAAGATTTGGCCTGGCAAAGAAAAATACAGTTGCCGTGAAGCAGTTTGTAGTACCAAAAAATGTAAAAGCAGTCCAATCCTTTTTGGGTCTAACAGAATTCTTCAGAAAGTTTGTGAAAGACTATTCCATTATTGCACGACCCTTGACCAATATTTTAAAGAAGGATGCTACTTTTACTATTATTATTGGAACTTTTGGAAATTGAAATGCTTGAGGAATTCGACAAAGAGAGAGAGATATTACGACAGACGGCTAAAGCGCAAATACAAAATGCTCAAGATCTTTACAAAAAAAACTACGATAAAAAGTGCAAAGGAGGTGTCATACACAAGGAAGGTGATCTGGTGGCAGAAAAGCGTACTCAGTTCGTTGCGGGAAAGAAGTAAGCAAGCACTTTTCTTGGACCATATGAAGTAACAAAGGCAAAGCGTAATGACAGATATAAAGTTTGAAAAGCAGTCAAGTGCTGATAAGAACAACGAGGATGACTTATCGTCTGGGACAGACGATGGTGAGCAGGATGGCCGAATGTAAACAATAGAGGTGATGGCAGCGTGAGGGTACGGGTGGCAACGCTGCAGGAGCCTATCGATAGAAACGGAGTTGCAGTAGAGAATAATCGAAGAGTCAGTTGTTAGAGTGGAAGTCAAGAAGGCGCAAGAGAAAGAGTTGTTGATAGAGTCGTGAAATAAGTTGTTGTAAAAGGCAAGCAAGTCGGTTTGTTTTTTAATGAAGAGTTGTTGTAAAGTAGCGAAAGATAATTTGTAAAAGGCAAGGAAGTCGGTTTGTTTTGAAACAAAGACGTCGGTCTGTCAATGTTGTTAAAGAAGAACTAAGAAGAACTAAACTGAACTTATTATTTGTACTTTCTAATATGTACTACAATGACCTAATAAATTGTTCAATAAATATTGCATATATTTTTGTATATATTTATTCAAATTATTTTTTGTTTCATGTTATTTATATTCATCGAATAATACAACTTCCTCATAGTAATTTAAGTGTTAACGTATTTGTGTAATTATTTATAGTGTTTAATTATATTTATTCTTAGATATAAACATTAAAAATACAAATTATTAATATATAAACATATACATTTCATGTTTGCCTACACACACACACAAATGTATTGCAAATTAAAGTTAAAAGTACAATTTTAATAAGGGCCGTTTTTATCACGGTGGTAGCACGTTACCCTGCAACGAAATGAATATTAACAAGAAAGCAAGGCTACCTTCGGCTTGCCGAAGGTTTCATACCCTTGCAGTTATACAAAATATAAAATATATTTGGATTGCTGCTGGTTTCTGTGGTATTTATTGAACAATTATAACAGTACATCGATTATATCATCCTCTTATAATTTCGAATACTCAGCCTCCTCACCACGACAAGGTCGCAATCCTCGAGGAGGAATATTTACAATACCTTAAACAACATTGCACATATATTCTTTATTTACAATAATAAAATAAATTAATTAACTAAATATTTAAAAATAAATTATTAAATTAGTGATTATAGTTAAGGAACACGCCGTCATGGTGACTATATGGAGTTTGATAAGTGATTGCGGCAGCACCGCTTACTGTGTTATCACAAAATATCCAATCAATTTGAGTTAAATGTTTTGTTGTTGGCACATTTAACACTGGATATAACCCCTTGTTATTTAAAGTAGACTCGAGCTGATCAGTGGTGTAATAAGTAATAAGTAATAGCTCAGTGTAATAGATATTGAATAGCTCAGAGCGTCTGTTACGTTTGAATCGTTTTATTTGAATGAATTCTATGTTGCTGTCTTTGGGTACAGCTACCCGTACATGGTGTTCTTACATATTGTACATATTGTATATACATATACATGTGTATGCAGAAGGCATACATATGTTATGTATGGCTTGACCACTTGAGCTGCTAAGTGCATGCTCAGCATTCTCACGCTCCGCGATCGGCTTATGTATAAGCGTTAGATCGTATTTCATTGGCTGGAGTGTTTATGTAAGTGCATGTGGTCTTTGATGTGAATTATGTTTATTTGTGTTTGCAACAAAGTGTCACAATGTATGTACGTTACTTATATATATGTAGAGTAGAGTTATAGTGAGGGTAGATACACTACACCTCCCTTTTTAGAGAAATGACGTAATATATGTAGTCATTTAATTAATTAAAACATTTTTTTTCTTATATTATTTCTTATTTATCCTTTCTATTAGAAAAAGTTTGGTCTCAGAATAATTTGTGTAAAAGAATTTTTTTTTATATTTTTTTTTTTTGTTGTTTATAATTACGTTATGCTTCTATTTTTAACTTTCTTAGACGAAAACTTATTTAATTTTTTTTTTCGGTTGATCAGACCTTTTTTTTTTTTTTAGTTATTTATTTTGTATAAAACGTTTCATTAATTATATATTTTTAACCTATCCTTATGAACTTTCTGTTCTTTGTTCTTTTTATTCCTAATTACTATGTTATTGTTTTCTTCGATTCTAATTACTTCGAATGGCCCTAGATACGTTGGTTCTAGTTTGTGACCTGTTTCGTTTCTTATTAAAACGTTATCTCCTACTTTTAGTTTAAAATCGCTAACTTTGTTATCATAACTGGTTTTCTGTTTTACTTTATTACTTTCTAATAATATGCGTGCTCTTTTATACGCGTTTTCTAGTCTAAATTTAACTTCTTTAGCGTAATCATCTATGTTATATATAGGGTCTATATTATCTATGTTACTAAATTGTTTTGCTAAATTACTAGTCTTACCAAATACTAGTTCATATGGACAGTAATTATGCGTTACGGATGGTGTAGTGTTAAAACAGTACACAAAATATTGTAACCATATGTCCCAGTCAGTTTTATCTACTGATATATATGAACGAATGTACTCATTGAAGGTTCGATGACTTCTTTCAACGGTACCTAATGTCTGGTGGTGGTGTGCTGTAGACGTTATATTGTCTATTCTCAGATATTTGCATAAGTCGGCTATAATGCTATTCTTGTATTCTGTTCCCATGTCCGTAATGAACGTCTTCATTGGACCGTACTTCAGAATGAATGATTCAAATATAGCTTTTGCGACTGTATTTGCATTTTTGTTGGGAATTGGTATGGCAACTAAATATTTTGTTAAGTCACAGATTAGAGTGACTGCATATTCATTACCATTTTCCGATTTGGGTAGTGGACCTATAGTGTCTACTATCACTCTGTCGAAAGCGCAAGTTGGTGTTTCCGTTATTGTAAGGGGTGTTTTTGTATGCGTCGTTGTTTTAGACGTAAGGCATTTTTGACATTTATTAACGTACTCTTTGATATGACGTGTCATATTTTTCCAATAATAATGTCTTTTAATTTTTGCTAGCGTTCTTGTAATGCCTGTATGACCTCCTTGAATTGGATCGTCATGGTATGTAAACAGTATCGCTTCTTGATCTTTTTGATCATATATTTGGGTCACCGGCTTGAGTAGCGCTACTCTCAATATTTTCAATAATTTATTGCCCATTTTTTTAAAAGAGTCTATTGAAATTGTTTCAAAGATCTTTTCGCTCGGTGCCACTTTGAGTTGGCTGATCTCATGTATACCGGCTTGTGTTTCAAGCCTTTGGAAGAACTGACCTAAGTCTAGAATTCCATTGGTGTACAGATCGCTAACATCAATTCTTGCTATAACTTTATTTCCATGTTTGAATAAACATTTTGATTCAGTTATTCGCAGAGTCACTACTTTTCGTATTTCGTCATTATTAATGACTTCATATACGTTGGGCTTAGAAGCGTTAACAAGAGTTTCTTCTTGTTTATTTATATTAGTATCTGCGCAGATATTTTTCTGTTTACTTTGCTGTCTTGTAGTGACTTTTAGTACATTTGCTGATATGTCTTTCAGCTCGTTTATAGTGATACGTGACAGTGCATCTGCCACAAAATTATCTTTTCCCTTTAGGTATTCTACAGTGAAGTCGTATTCTTCAAGCTCTAGTCGCATGCGAGTTAATTTTGAACTGGGATTGGTCATAGAAAATAGATATGTTAAAGGTCTGTGATCTGTTTTGATTGTGAAATGTTTGCCATAAATGTATGGTCTAAAATGGGTAATTGCCCAATGAATTGCCGCTAACTCTTGTTCCGTTGTACTCTTATTGCTTTCCCCTTTTGTAAACGAACGTGATGCATAAGATATTGGGAGCTGAATTCCGTCTCGGTTCTGGGTTAAAACCGCTCCACAAGCTTGTTTACTAGCATCCGTTATGATGCAAAATTCTTTGCGAAAATCAGGATATTGTAATAATGTGGGGTGCATAAGCTTTTCTTTAAGGTATTCGAATGCGTTTTGGCATTCGCTTGACCATTCAAAAGGAACATTCTTTTTACATAATCTAGTTATGTGCCGTGAATAGTCGGCGAAGTTCTTTATAAATCGACGATAATAGTTGCAGAATGCTACAAATCGTCTTGCGCTGTCCGCATCGTGAGGGACAGGATAATTTTTGATGACGTCATATTTTTTGTCATCTGGCAAAACTCCTTTGTCTGTGCATTTGTGACCTAGGAATGTCACTTCATGCATGAAAAATGAACATTTTTCCGGATGCAACTTTAGGTTATATTTCTACATATATTAAAAACATCAGTTAAGTTTTTAATCATGTGTTTTTCGGAACATCCTATCACCATTAAGTCATCCATATAAAGGAATGCCTGAGAAGGTTCTAAACCAGAGAATGATATAGTCATCATTCTCTGAAATGAATTTGGTGCTATTTTGAGACCAAATGGTAATCGCGTGAAGCGATATGAGCCATTGCTTGTTGAAAAAGATGTTATATTTCTTGAGTTTTCTTCAAGTTCTATTTGATGGAAACCTGACATCAAGTCAAGGCATGAAAAGTATTTAGCTCGACCTAGTTGATCTAAAATGTCATCAATTCTAGGGAGTGGGAATTTATCAGAAAGTAGTTTCTTATTAATTTGACGATAGTCAATTACTAATCGCCATTTCTTTTGTTCTGAATTCGGTAATGATTTTTTCGGAACTAGCAAGAGTGGGCTGTTATATTCAGATACAGATGGTTCTACGATTTTGTCGTTAATTAATTTCCCTACTTGTTTTTGAATTTCTTCGATATGGCTATGCGGGCTTCTGTAGTTCTTAATATAAATGGGTTCATCATCTTTAAGTCTTAATGTTTGTTTATAAAAATTATTTGTTGATATTGGTTCGGTTTCCAGTCCGAACACATCACTATACTTTGTGCATAATTCAGTTAATTGACTTTTAGATTGTTCTGGAAAATTTTTCTTCAGTAATGATAGTACTTTTTCGCTTCTATCTTCTAGATTGGTATTATGAATGTCATAATCTTTAAGATTTTCATATTTGATTTTGTTTACTTTGACCATTTGGTCGAAATTAGTGGTATTTAGAAGTCGAATATATACATTTTTTGATGCTGCTATTGTATTCGCAACATAAATTCCATTATGTATTTCCTGATTAGGAACGAATATTTGATCATTTACGCTATTGATGTCTATTTTCCGAATAACTTGTGATCTGGCTGGCAGAAGAACTGTATTGTTGCCAGCGCTATATGTTATTGGGACATATATTGGATAATTTAAATTTTGGGGTCTAATTATAAACCAGTCTTCACTTGGTTTGAAGTCAAGTTGGCAATTGAATTTTTTTATAAAGTCAATGCCTATTATTCCATCACATGGTATTGAAAAATTTGAGTTTACCAAATGAAATTCATGTGGAATAATATATTTTGTTGATTGAAGATCTATTAGGGTTGTTCCTTGAGACTTTATTACACCTTGGCCTATGCCTTGGATGTTTATTATTTTGTCATCCTGAATTTTGAAGTTATCTGAATTAACTTTTAAAAGTGAGATATCTGCACCAGTATCAATGAGAAATGTTAACTTGTTATCAGTTGAATTATTGTAAAAAGTTACGAATATATTAAGACTATAATTGATGGAATGAACTCTAGCATTTATTGATTGTTTCCTAAAGGGGTCTGTGAGTTTTCCGACGTGTTTTGCGTCACTCTCACATTGTTGGTATTGTAACCTTGGTTGGAGTTGCCGCGGCCTCTACCTTGGTTTCGGCCTCGTCTTCCTCCACGGTTGTTATAGTTATTACTATTATTGTTGCCTCGGTTGTAATTGTTGCCATTTCTGCCGCGATTATAACCTCGGCCCCCTCTATTATTGTTATTTGCACCTCGTCGATAATAGAGTACAGTGTTACTCTGACCTGTTATCTCCGTGCAGCTGTTTACAAATTTAGATATGGCATCATTCATGTTTGTGAATGTGCCTGCTTGCATGATAAGTTTTACCTTATCAATGGAGCAATTTTTCGTCATGGCCTTTACAGCTGTGGTAGTGCTGTATTTATTGGCAAGAGTTTGGCCTAAACCTTCACTGATATAGGCGCCTTCAAGGGCCTTTGTCAGTTTCTCCACCTCTTGGGTGTATTGGTTGGCCGTTTTACTCTTTTGTTGGAGACTGAGAAGCTTAGCTGATATAACTTCTACCGATTCTCCTTTAACTGCACTTGACAGTTGGGTAATGATTGCAGCAATTGTCTGCTCATTACTTATGAGGTTTCTTGCATGGCCTTTAAGTTTGGTTTTTATAACCGAAACAGCTAGAGACTCATGCTCACCTTTGATTGTATCTACAATGTTTAGAGCATCTATAAAACTTGTTAAGTTTTCAGCCTTACCGTCAAAGTCGGGTATAAGCTTTGATGCTGTATTCAGAAAATCAATATTGGACTGTGCCATTATGTTTTCTGTTTTAAATTTTTCCTGATTAGTGTCTTCAGCTAATGTTAATATAGCTGGAATTGTTAGGTTTAGTAGGTCTTTATCCTCGATGTCGGTATATTTTTCTTCCGACTCGGTGACCTCTAAATCGATTTCTTCTGGTTCTATTGATTCAGATTGTTCGTCTGTATCAATCGTTAAAGGGGTATTTAGTATTGTTGGAATTGAAATTTCCAAACTAAATTTCCTTTTAACTGCTATCAAGTTTAATCGAAGTTTGATTAATAGTCTTGATAACTTAGACCAGTGTTCAGAATTAAGTGTTTCTCTATGTTCGTATATTAGTGTTCGTGCTTCATTAAAGCAGTCGACTAATGTAGATGCATGTTTTTTAATTGTTTCAGCCTGTATAGGCCTATTGGGCGATAAGCATTTATATGTCTTATCGAATTTAGTTTTAATATTTTTAATTGTTGTGCATATTTCATGCCATTCCATGCTCTAATTCTTACGAACTGTTATTATTTCTGTTGACCCTAGTATTGGGTTTGATATTTCTACAACTTCTGCGATAACATTTGGTATTGAATTTAATACCATGATTTCTTGTTCTCTTTCCAACCCGAACATTGGAAAGAACTCGCAGTTGTAGGTGTTAATGTATAATATTTGCAACTCGTAAAGGCTTACGGGTTGCTCGGCAAGTATAAAATATAGTCTACTTGCGAAGTGGGGGTCTCTACTTAATATTTCATTTATAGTATGTTTGATATTCTTTTTTTTTTTTTTATATATATGTAAAGATAATTTCTATTTAATTGAATATTCGAAATTTGTACGCAGGGTACTACTTTAGACCTTATCTAGGTCCAATGCCTTACTCAAGTATTTCTTCTTGAGGCATCTGTTATGTAGTTTGTACAATTTCGTTATCATACTCGCACATAGCAGTACTACTATTATTATGAGGAGTACCGTAATTATTTTAAGTTCGGGCTGTGATACCTGAACTGTATTGATTACGTTTGCGGTGGAGTCCGCTATATTGGAATTTTTGTCTAACATAGTAGACAGTTCCGAAATGATTGTCTTTAGGGGGTCTATCTTCGGTATGGAATTATCTTTAATGCTCATTCAATTTTAATGACATGTAATATAATTGTTTTACTTATTAGGTTTCCTAATTTTATTTCTAATTTTTATTTGATTTGTGTATGAATATTTATTTAGTCTATCAAAACTACCTAGACGTCTGGATTTATGACGTTCTCAAAATGCATTGCGACGTCTTCGTCGCGGCTAGCTATTTCTTGTAATTCTTCCGCGTTAATATTGAGCCAGCAGTAGGCAGTAAAACGGACAGAAACAAAAATGCGCGTATAGAGGCGCCCTAAAATAGTTCTATGAATATCGCTGTACTTGTATACATCTATAATCATATTTATTTGATTTGCCTAATTTTAAATTGAAGAGAAAATTTATTTTAATTTGTGTTGAATATTTTTATATATTCAATGAAACGTTTTTTTTTTGAAGTATTATATATAATGTTATTATATATAATATGAAAAATAAAAATCTATTTTTTCTTGTATTTTTAGAAAGAAAATTCTCTTTAAGAAAGTTATTTTTTTTTAATCCATTTTTAAAATGTTATTCATTTAAATTTAAAATGTAAAATTTTATTTTTGAAATAGAAAATTTAAAGTTGTTAAAGTTACACAAATTATTTGCAACTGAGTATATATACTCAGTGCCAGAGACATGGAAATTTGATAGTGCTAATGTGGTTGGCTCACAAGTCACAATTTACAATTCAATAGGATTTAAAAAAAAAAAAAAAAAAAATCTCCAACCACATTTTTTGTATAAAGCCTAGCATAAAGTTTTGTTAGTATTTCCAAGCAGCGGTTTCCCGCCTCGGCTTGGGTTTATTTTAATTCTAAGGCAAATTGGGGCATTTGCATTTAAGCAGCCCGTTTGCGTGTCTTCGCACTTTGGCGAAGTTCTTGTTCAATGGCTTCCAAACGCTCTTGGTAGCGTTGTCGTGCTGATTCTTCTTTTGCCAACTGGGTCATTTCCTTGACCAGTCGGCGTTGTTGTAGTAGTTTAATCCTCCGTCCTGAGCGTTTGTGCTTTCGTAGTTGTTTCTTCTCCTGCCGTGCCCGGTACTCAGCTACTGTGAGTGGGCGTGGTCCATCGGCGTTGTTTAACTGCAACGCTTCCTCTAGCGTTGGCTGGTCCCGTTGCACTTGTGGTTGTGCATTGGCGAATTGTGGCTCGTCTGCCATCAATCGCCGCTTGTTCTTCTGTGTGTGCTGTGTTTGCGTGTTTTTGTGCGTTTTTGTGTGTGTTTTTGTGTGTTTTTGTGCTTTGTTTGTTTCAATTGAACATATATTTGCATTTAATGCGTCCAAGTACTACAAGTACATTTTAGTTATGTTTGTGTGTTCACACGTTGAATATAATAGGCACAAAATGTTGTTTTTTTTTTTTTAACACAAACACAATACACGATACACAATCACAATACACAGAGGCACAACACAGAGGCAGACTCGAGACCAAGTCACGGTCGCCATGTAATAAGTAATAAGTAATAGCTCAGTGTAATAGATATTGAATAGCTCAGAGCGTCTGTTACGTTTGAATCGTTTTATTTGAATGAATTCTATGTTGCTGTCTTTGGGTACAGCTACCCGTACATGGTGTTCTTACATATTGTACATATTGTATATACATATACATGTGTATGCAGAAGGCATACATATGTTATGTATGGCTTGACCACTTGAGCTGCTAAGTGCATGCTCAGCATTCTCACGCTCCGCGATCGGCTTATGTATAAGCGTTAGATCGTATTTCATTGGCTGGAGTGTTTATGTAAGTGCATGTGGTCTTTGATGTGAATTATGTTTATTTGTGTTTGCAACAAAGTGTCACAATGTATGTACGTTACTTATATATATGTAGAGTAGAGTTATAGTGAGGGTAGATACACTACAGTGGTTGTTGATCGGCAAATGTTAAAATCTCCTAATATTACCAATTTTGTATTATTTTCAGCTGACGTTAGCCTTTCAACATCATTTCTGATTTCATTTCGAAACCTTGTAATAGGAAAAGCTGGATTCCTATAAATAATTATGAATATTGTATGCAAGTATTTAAATGTTATGGACTGGTATATATTTCTTACATTATCAACTGTAACTGTTTCATATAAGAATGTTATGTTTTCCGATATATTTTGTTTCGCATATATTAGTATACCATTCTTAGAAACAGCATTTGGTCGAATGTCTTTGTGTTGTAAAGGATGCGTTTGAATAACAGCTATATGATTTTTTGTTTAACAGCTACATGTATAAGTATTCAGATTTCCATAAAATTGCAACAAGAACCTTCAATAGGCCGATCGTTGATAGTTATAAGTTATAAAAGTTCGATTTGGATGTGGTAAGCCTGATAGCTATATCTTGAAATATAACGAAAATCGGCCGATAGGCTCCATGACCGCTATACGATATATCAGTCCGATCTGGCCCGTTCCAACTTATTTATAGAGGGCAGAAATAAGAAGCTTGTGAGCAAAGTTTCATGAAGATAGCTCAATAACTGGGGGACTAATTTGCGTTGCAACAGACAGACGGACTGACTGATTAACAGCTATAGAATATAAACGTCTGAGATATTTAAATGGAAAAACTAAGGGTGGGTTACTGTATAACATTAAAAAGTATTGACAATGTGCGGTATTTCCAAAAACAAAAAAGATTTCAGCCGATTGTTCCTATGGCAGCTATATGTTATAGTGGTCCGATTTTGATACAATTTTGACAGCACGATAAGAACGTAATAAGAATAAGATTTGCCAAATCTTGTTGCAATATCTAGAAAAACAACAAAAATCGGCCGATAGCTTCTATGACACCTTTACGATATATCGGTCCGATCTGGCTCGTTCCGACTTATTTACAGCCTACAGCAATAAAAAGCTTGTGTGCCAAGTTTCATGAAGATAGCTCAAAAACTGAGAGACTAGTTTGCGTTGCAACAGACGGACGAACGGACGGACGGACGGACAGACGGACATCCATTTTTCGACTCCTCTGGTGATGCTGATTTAGAATATATATACCTTATAGGGTCGGAGATGTCTCCTAAGGTGCGTTGCAAACTTCTGGCTAATATTAATATACCCTCTGCAAGGGTATAAAAATAAAATGAGTAAAAACAAGTAGGTAAGTCTACAGTCGGGCACCCGACAGTAAGATACCCTTCTCCAAATTTTATAAATCCGTTACAAGTGTGTAACCACACTAATAATTTCAAACAGAGAATTCTGCACAAATGCTTCTACTACATATAGCCTACTCTCTCGCACTCACACAGCGACGTGTGTAAAGAGTAAAGCGACACGACGCAACGTCGACGTCGGCGTCAAGTGCTCAAAGCAGCGCGCAGGCTGCTGCCCGTAGCGAACATTTTTACTGAAAACGTTGACTTGAATAACTTCTGTGTTATTGGTCCGATCGGATTGTAATTTGGATTATAAGTTCAATACTTTGATTAAAAATCGTAAATTACCGATTTGCGGGGGCGGTGGGTGTGGCATCAAACATTTGACATAAATTTCATCTGCCCCGGATATATACCGAATTTGGTGTCTCTAGCTTAATCGACTCGGCTAGTGATCCTGAGCAAGAATATATATACTTTATGGGGTCTGCCTCGGCTCCTTATGCCTGTTACGTACTTTCGCACAAAGTTAGTATACCCTTTTTTGAACATTTTTACTGGTCGAAGGGTATAATGAGGAAAGAGATGTTGGTGGGCACAACTTAAGGTCGACCGATGGAGAGGGTGCAGTCGTTTCGCGGATGTCGATGGGAAACAAGGGAACCCTACGGACGCCCAGCAGGATCGACAAAATCTGCAGTCGTTCGCAGATGGATGACGATCAAGTCGACGTAAAGACGGTGTTGAACAGCAGCCAGGCGTACTGGAAGGAAATTTAGACAGCGTGATTAGGTCGGCAGTAAACGTAGCGGTGGCACAAGCGGCAAATACGTACCGTACGTTTTACCAGACCGAGATAGCGCAATCCCTGAAGGATGAGATGCGTCAGAGCCAAATGGCCATGATGAACGATGTTATTAGGCCGTTAAACACCGCGTCTGGGTCCGAAGAAGGGTCGAACGAGCGAGGACAGCAAACGGACGCGCCCAGCAAGTCCACTGAAGATGCGCAATTCGTCCGCGGCGCAATCCCAAAGGGCAGCGCAAACGAAGATTTCGCGCGCCGATGCCGCCTCCGCGCTTTCATCCAGAAGAGTTGGTCAGTAGAAGCAGCATCCCAGAATCGTGGCCAAGAGATGTGGATAGATGCCGGGGACTAGAGTATAATGGATGAGCAAGCGACAACAGATTATGTTAACTTGGTATGTCCGACTCCGTACACCAGATGACCGCTACAACAACGGGAACAGCAGGAGAGAGCGTCGAGGACTATGTCCACCAGATGCGTAGACTGGCGACGAGACTCAACAAGCCCATGGCGGAGAGAAAATAATAAAATAGGGTCTCAAGGAGAGTGTCGCACGTTATGGGTACGCAATGGATGTATTTAGGGTGTATGAGCTGCGGGACGAGGCGCCCCTTTCAGTCCTCGCGTCCACGTGCAACGGTGCCATGACGAAGAGGCACCCGTTCAAGCTGTGTCATCGAAGGCCCTGCTGCCGTGTTACGCAACACCACGAACGATCCCAGACCATTTGCAGAAATTTCAGTGCTGAGCGAGCGCATCGTCGGGCTTCTGGACTCCGGAGCAACCGTAAGCATTTTTGGACGCGGGAGTCGGGAACAGGTGGAGCAGTTAGGAGTGCCAATGACGTTAAGTTGCCTGTAAATTACAAAGGGAAAAATAAGAAACTAACATATTATATATGCCTACTTGGAACAACTAGCGTACCTCGGCATTGATTTTTGGCGGACATTCCAGCTGGCCAGTGACGTTACCGACCCAAGGCCAAGAGGAGGCCAAGACAAGATCGCGGCAAAACGGCAAGCCCAAGAGCTCGCGCTTCTGAAGAGCATACCGCGCAGCAAGAGAATCGATTATCCCAATCATTTCATCGCTCTGCAGGATTGACCGCGCCGCTCGAAATGTTGCATTCTGCGAAACAGCTGTGTTCATTTGGAGCGTCGATAGGCATGTATCGACGAACACAGCTGCCCTGGTACGAAAACATCGGCTGGCGAAAAAAGCAGTGCGAGCTTGGATTAGCACCATCTGGTGGTGGGCGGAGGAACTTTCTCCCTTAACAGCCAGATCGATCACCGACCCAAGACTCCCGTTTTGAGCAAGCGCCGTTTAAGCCGTCTGTAAATGCCCGAATGCCAACTAGTATGACCGCCAACATCTTATCAATGAACAGTTTGTTCGAGCCGACCCGTCGGTGCAGTAAAGCTGCCATGAAAATTACAACAAGCTTCGACCTGACATCTGGACAGATGATTGGATCAGCAAAAAACTATAACGTACCTGCCCTGGTGAGTCCGTTCCTGTGGGGATCCGCCAGGGTGATTTCTTCCCAGAGTTGCCAGCGCCTTCCAATGCCGCAGTCGTGGGCACCTGGTTTGGCACAAGGGGCATAGGCATAATACCTTATTACACTTAGGTGGTAATGGCAGGAAATACAACTGCTGCAATCGCAAGTGCCCGAATTATCACTGCCCGAATTATTATTAAGGACAACAATGGCCAAGAAGCCGAATTTAGAGCCTTCCTAGACTAAGGATCTCAAATAAATGCCATCTCAAAGCGAGCTTTAAAATATTAGGCCTCCACGTTAAAAATCAATGGTATTGGAGGGAAAGCACACACTTCCAATGCACGCATAAATGTTATGCTATAATCAAGTTGTGGAGATTTTAGCTCTAGACTGACTGGAAGCATTGGTATTGCCTAATATTGTCAATAACCAACCAACACGAGACATTTGGAATGGAAGTTACCTCAGAACATTATCTTGGCTGATCTATACATTAGAAAACCAGCTGTAAAAAACCAGACTTGGATGAATCATAGCGGGAAATATGCATAATAAGGCATCGTCATCGTCATCGAGATGTGCTACGCTCACTGAAGAAGAGAAGTTGGATGAACAGTTAGCCAAATTTCGGGAACTGGACAACCATCAAACAAAGCTCCCTGTCATTCACCGATGAACAAGGAATGTGAACGGTAATTTGATCAAAATCTACAAATGGCTAAGGACAACAGATTAATTGTTCGACTACCAAATGTGGAAGATGCATCTTTTTTTTAATTTCAGTTTATTGTTTATTGAATCTTCTTAGTTTATGAGACTAACAAAAAGTTTACAAATCTTAATATAATTTAGAATACAATTTTTAATTGTTGTTAAACGGTCCTGAGAAGTTGCGGCTGGGCAGATTGATCAAATCGCTGCAGTCTAGATGAGCTGCAAGCTTGCAATAATCGCTTGGCAAGTGGGTTAGGGTGAGCGTAGAGTTCAGGTATTTAGTCCTTTTGTCTAGTATTTCATATATGACTAGGTTGATTTGCAGATCTCTATGTATGTTTTCGTTGCGCAGGTACCATGGGGTTCAAGTTATAGTGCGCAGAAATTTTGATTGGGCTCGCTGGACTACGCTTATGCTGCTTTTGACGCGCTTCCCCATAGCTCGGAGCCGTATGTCCAGATGGGCTTGATCACCGAGTTGTAGATGACTACCTTGTGCTCTAGTTTAAGGGGGGAGTGAGCGTTGATTAGCCAGTGGAGACTAGCTGCCTTGAGCTTCATATTTGTAGTTTTTGCTTCAATATGCCTACGCCATGTGAGCCGCCTGTCTAGGTGAACCAACCAACCCAGGTACGTTACCTCGCTAGCTTGTGGAACTGGTGTGTTGTGTAAGATTATAGTAGGGCATGTTCGTCGATTGACCGTGAATGTTACATGTTTGCTCTTAATCTTGTTAATGCAGAAGCGCCAGTCTGAAAACCATGTTTCCACCAGTATTAGGTGGCGAGCTAGTTGCGCGGTTGCTTCCGTTGGAGATCTGGATCGGCTGAGGATCGCAGTATCGTTGGCGAACGTGTGCGTTGTTAGCTGGGTGTTGATAGGTATGTCCGATGTAAACAGAACATAGAGAACGGGGCTCAGGACGCTACCTTAGTTTGTTGTTGCATCTAACTGTGAAAGTACGCTTGTAGAGGTACTTCTCCAACAGCTTATGGGTGTTTTGAGGCAGCAGATTCTGGATTTTGAACATAAGTCCGTCAAGCCAGACTCTATCAAAAGCTTGAACTACATCCAAGAATAATGCAGAGCAGTATTCACGGTTTTCAACGGCAGTGCGTATTTCCGTTGTGATTCTGTTCACCTGCTCAGGAATAATGTTATGGAGATTTATGTAAGGCATGAGACGCACCTTCTAAAAATAGGATAGGGTGGTTAGCAAACTTATTGGCCTGTCAGAAGCTGGTGACGTTTTATCATTTCCTGGCTTGGGAATCATAATTACCACTAACTTTTTCCATTGTGTAGGAATATAGCCAAGCTTAGCAATTCCGTTGAAAAGCTTGCAAATCATCTTGGAAGTAATCATGTCGTGCCCAGGTGGTTTTCCAGGTTTTAATTCCTTAACCGTCTTCTCTATTTCATCTGGTCTGAAACCCATTCCTCTGTTCTGGTGAGCAAACGCGTCGCAGCTTTTAGTGTTTGTTTCGAGCTCGGCGATCGGTGCTTTTGCTACTCTCTGCGCAAGCGCCAGTTTTTAAGCACCAGATTCTTAATATCTTTGTTTGTTAGGTTGTATCTCATAGGAGCAGGGAGGTCTGGTGGAGTTGAGACTGTTGCTGCTGCAACTAGGGTCGATACAAGCAAGCCGTTCAGGTTGTCAATGTTTGTTTCGGTATTTGGCAATCCTGAGGCGTCGATATGAGAATATTTGGCCCAGTTAGTTTGGTTATTCTTAAGCCTATAAGTCTTCTCAATTAACCGGGGCTGCTGTAGAAAGCTAAAGATTACTGGAGAGTGATCTGAGGACAAGTTTGGTAGTGACTCTGCTGTTATGAGGTGCTGTGGAATACCTTTAGTTATTGCGAAGTCAATGAGGTCAGGAAGCTTCTTTGGGTCTGCGGGCCAGTATGTAGGTCTACCCGGTGTTACGTAGTTTAGCTTTCGGATTGTTTTGGTGATTGCGTTGTAAGATGCTTCCCTTTGGGCGTGACCAGGCGAGATCCCCAGTGCGTGTGTTTTGCGTTGTAGTCGCCTGCTGCAACAAAGCGCTCTCCTAGGGTATTTAAGTACTACATGAAGTTGTCTTCAGTGATTATGAACCGCGGTGGACAGTATACTGCAGGAAGTGGTTGATCTGGCTGATGATTGTATAGTAGAGTGGGACCTTGGCGAGGGCGTGCGCTTGTGGAGGCGATTGTTAAGCTCTTTGAAGACAACACAGCCACGACAGTTCGCTGTGTGGTTCTCACCGCAGTTGCTGAACATCTTAACCGAAGTGTCTTCCTTATTTTTTGTACAATTTGCAGTACTATGTGGCTCACTGCAGACAACGCAGATTGACCTCAGAGTGGAACAGGCCTTGGTGTGGCCATATGAGCGCAACTATTTTGCTGACCAGGGCAGTTGTTATTTGCTCGCGGACGTAGATTGGCCGCGTTTTGGAAGCTTCGGCGCCATTTCTGGCTCGTCGATTTGATTCGCTCAGCTGTTGTCTAGAAGAGCGAATCTATTTAAGTATTGTCCCTCAGATTCGCTATTAGTAGCGTTGTTGCGGTTCATTTTCGACTTGTTGCCGCCTCCTTTATTCTGCGGGCTCAGCTTGCGCTTGATCTGTATGTACCGATCGATACCAGTTTGCACCAGTTGCGCTGCTCGAGTTTGTTTTGGTTTCGTTTCACTGTTGTTTTCGTTTTCGCTGGTACAACTGTCCGCGAGAGGCGTGGGAGGCTTTCGGGTTGATGTCGTCAGCTCAGCAGAGACAGTTTCGGCAGTAATCGTTGAGTAAAGCACCGAGGTAGTTGTTGTAGAGAATGTGGGCGCGCTAGTAGTTGGCAGAGAGGTCACAGTACTAGTAGCTACAGAGCTTACCGGTATTGGCACTTGCAAATGCAAGAGAAGCGCCTCTTGCAAGTGCAAGAGAGAGTTGTTTTGGTGACTCTTAGCATCATACTGCGCTGTCATCAGCGTCGGCGAGCACGAGCGCGGCCGTTCGCTAAGAGCTGGCCTGAGTTCGTCGACCTGGTTGTTCAAGCTAGGCTTGTCGGGGTGGGGGACACGATTGTGAAATACGCATTGTTACAGTGCAATGAGAGCCGACGCGTTGACTCATAGCTGCGCATACTTTTAAGATTTGGTTTGTGGATTTAAAACTTAAGTGTAATTTTGGTTACACAAGAATAGAGAATATACACAGAGATTTTGCGAGTTTGCATCGCTTAAGCGTACTCTCGCTAATTTAGAGAGTATATTTATAGTTGTAGTTCCACTGTAGATAAAGATGATAACTGATCTTCTGTTAACGTCACATTTCAATTCGAAGATGCATCAGCGTTGAAGGAGTCTTATGACATAGCGTCACGAAGATTCCAATCATTTGAGAAACGTCTTCAAAAGGATCCAACACTAAAACAAGGATACACTCAGTTTATGAGGAGTATGAAGATCTCGGACATGTGAAGCAAGTTCCGGTCAAGTGTATACCAAAAAGGCCCTACTTCATACCAAATCATTGTGTTCTAAAACCAGATAGTCAGACAACTAAATTAAAAGTAGTAATTGACGCATCAGCAGTAACCTCCTCTGGAAAATCATTAAATGATATTACACAAAGAACCAAGAGTTCAGAATACGCTATTTTCTATACTGTTAAGGTTCAGAGCACATAAATATGTGTTCACTGCCGATATAGAACAAATATGGATAAGCCCCAAAGACCAGCATCTGCAAATGATAATATGGAGGGCGGATCCATCTGAAGAACTCAACTATTATCTTCTAAAAACAGTGACGTATGGCACGAAAGCAGATCCATATTTGGAAACAAAATGTTTGCAACATCTAGCAACAAAGGCAATTCAAGAGTATCCACTGGTAGCGGAAACTCTATAAAACGACTTTTATGTGGATGATTATCGATCGAACGTCTGCGAGTGCAGACGTGTTTCTTTCAAGCTACGAATAGCAAGTTCTAAAAACTACAACAGTATAGTGAAAGTTAAACACAAAGTGTAAAGTGCAGTTTGCACAACTAACAATTATTGACTATAGTAATTATTTACTAAAATAAATAATTATTCCATATTGTTCTGGTAATTGTTATATGTGGACTTAGAACAATGAATCAAAACGACATACGTTCTCAGCGACAATGTGAACAAGACGAGCGCCGGCTCTCTTTACAACGCAACAATGCATACTTTTCTTTCGTCTCACCGCAAATCGGTGATCGAGCACCCTCACCTTCAACTAACTCGAAACTTTTGCCCTCAGAGAACGACAGACCGCGTTCTTGCTCTCCCTCTCTGCCTGCTTCGGCTCGCAAGTCGTGGAGCGAAGAGACCGCCTCTCCTACCCCGCTCCTCTCGCAGCGCCAAACGACCATCCCGGGTAACTGTAACACTGCAATAACGAGTGCAGTGACCTCACTGGCAACTGTCACTGCTACCACAACAACAACTTCGTCAGCGGCCCAACTAATTATCGCTGTGCCATTGTAAATAATTCAGCAGCACTGACCGTTTGCAACAACAATAATGCACGCAAAGAAGAATCAAAACAAAAGCAGAAGTCGATTTCGACTGTGCAGACTGGCATGGATCGCTATATCCAAATCAAGAGAAAACTCAGCCCTCAAAACAATAAGGCGGGTAATCAACCCAAAATCAATCGAACCAACAACGGCAATGAAAACTCTGCAGTAAATAATTCAAACCGATATGCCCAACCCAACGAAAAAACGGTAGGGGAACCAAAAAAGACCAGGCCTCCACCAATTTTCATACGAGAACAAAGTACAAATGCACTTGTAAATAAACTCGTTGCTTTGATTGGTGACAGCAAATTCCACATTATCCCACTTAAAAAAGGAAATATTCATGAAATAAAACTACAGATCCAAACAGAAGCAGACCACCGTATAGTGACTAAATACCTAAATGATGCTGGTAAAAACTACTACACATACCAATTAAAAAGTTGCAAAGGGCTACAGGTAGTACTTAAGGGCATTGAAGCAACAGTGACACCAGCTGAGATAATTGAGGCTCTGAAGGTCAAAAACTTTTCTGCAAAAACAGCTATTAATATTTTAAACAAAGACAAAGTTCCGCAGCCACTATTCAAAGTAGAACTCGAACCAGAGCTCCAGGCACTAAAGAAAAACGAAGTGCACCCAATATACAATTTACAGTACTTGCTACATCGGAGGATCACCGTGGAGGAGCCGCACAAACGTATCAATCCAGTTCAATGTACTAATTGCCAAGAATACGGCCACACCAAGGCATACTGCACCCTTAAGTCCGTATGTGTTGTCTGTAGCGAACCTCATACTACCACTAACTGCCCCAAAAACAAGGACGATAAGTCTGTGAAGAAATGCAGTAACTGCGGGGAAAAACATACTGCAAACTACAGAGGCTGTGTGGTGTACAAAGAATTGAAGAGCCGCCTAAACAAACGTATTGCCACAGCACATACATACAACAAAGTCAATTTCTACTCTCTGCAACCGATTTTTCAACCACCCCTAACTGTCCCAAGCACTACTCCAACAATTTCTTTCGCTAGCGCCCTAAAATCCGGACTAGAAGTGCCCGCCCCACCGACAAGAACTGCTCATTCCGAACATACATCGACAAACATCCAACAAACACAACAAAGTGGAATCGAAGCTATGATGCTATCCCTACAGCAAAGCATGAAAGACTTTATGATGTTCATGCAAAATACTTTGCAAGAGCTCATGAAAAACCAAAATATCCTGATTCAACTTCTTGTATCTTTAAAATCCCCATAATGGCTTCCCTACGGATATCTCTGTGGAACGCAAATGGCGTTTCACGGCATACACAAGAGCTCACACAGTTCATTTACGAAAAAAACATCGACGTAATGCTACTATCAGAAACGCACCTCACAAATAAAAACAATTTTCATATACCAGGATACTTGTTCTATGGTACAAATCATCCAGATGGTAAAGCTCATGGAGGCACTGGAATACTCATCAGAAATCGCATAAAACACCACCACTTAAACAATTTTGACAAAAACTACTTACAATCTACGTCCATAGCCTTCCAACTCAACAATGGTTCAACGACTCTAGCCGCAGTCTACTGCCCACCGCGATTTCCAATCTCTGAGGATCAATTCATGGAATTCTTTAACACACTAGGTGACAGGTTCATCGCAGCGGGTGACTATAACGCCAAGCACACCCATTGGGGATCTCGACTTGTGACGCCAAAGGGTAAGCAATTGTACAATGCGCTTACGAAGCCAGAAAACAAGCTAGACTATGTATTCCCGAGTAAGCCTACATACTGGCCAGCAGACCCAAGAAAAATCCCAGACCTGATCGATTTTGCAATTACTAAACATGTCCCCCGCAACATGGTCACCGCCGAAGCACTAGCAGATTTATCATCAGATCACTCACCTGTTTTTCTAAATATGCTAACTCGCCCCCACTTCGTCGACCCACCGTATAGACTCACAAATTTTAGAACAAACTGGCCAAGGTATCAAAAGTATGTCTGTTCACACATAGAACTAACGACGGCATTATCTACAAAGGAGGATATAGACAAGTCAACGGAAACTCTTGGAAATATTTTAGTTTCGGCTGCAAAGGCTTCAACCCCGCCAGTGACGTATGCAAAACCAAACTACATCAAAACTAATCGCGAAATCGAGCGGCTGGTATTAGATAAACGACGCCTACGAAGGGATTGGCAGTCTAATAGATCACCAACTACAAAGCACATGCTTAAAATAGCCACACGCAGGCTTACCAATGCTCTTAAACAAGAAGAAAACAAGAAAGCAAGGCTACCTTCGGCTTGCCGAAGGTTTCATACCCTTGCAGTTATACAAAATATAAAATATATTTGGATTGCTGCTGGTTTCTGTGGTATTTATTGAACAATTATAACAGTACATCGATTATATCATCCTCTTATAATTTCGAATACTCAGCCTCCTCACCACGACAAGGTCGCAATCCTCGAGGAGGAATATTCACAATACCTTAAACAACATTGCACATATATTCTTTATTTTCAATAATAAAATAAATTAATTAACTAAATATTTAAAAATAGATTAGTTAATTAGTGATTACAGCTAAGGAACACGCCGTCATGGTGACTATATGGAGTTTGATAAGTGATTGCGGCAGCACCGCTTACTGTGTTATCACAAAATATCCAATCAATTTGAGTTAAATGTTTTGTTGTTGGCACATTTAACAATTTATTTAAAGTAGACTCGAGCTGATCAGTGGTTGTTGATCGGTAAATGTTAAAATCTTCTAATATTACCAATTTTGTATTATTTTCAGCTGACGTTAGCCTTTCAACATCATTTCTGATTTCATTTCGAAACCTTGTAATATGAAAAGCTGGATTCCTATAAACAACTATGAATATTGTATGCAAGTATTTAAATGTTATGGACTGGTATATATTTCTTACATTATCAACTGTAACTGTTTCATATAAGAATGTTATGTTTTCCGATATATTTTGTTTTGCATATATCAGTATACCATTCTTAGAAACAGCATTTGGTCGAATGTCTTTGTGTTGTAATGGATCTGTTGGTCATAAAATCTAAATTTGGAAAGTTCTCATTCAAAAATGTGTTTGAATAACAGCTATATAGCTATATCTTGAAATATAACGAAAATCGGCCGATAGGCTCCATAACAGCTATACGATATATCAGTCCAATCTGGCCCGTTCCGACTTATTTAAAGAGTGCAGAAATAAAAAGCTTGTGAGCAAAGTTTCATGATGATAGCTCAATAACTGGGGGACTAATTTGCGTTGCAACAGACAGACGGACTGACTGATTGTTCCTATAACACCTATAGAATATAAACGTCTGAGATATTTAAATAGAAAAACAAAGGGCGGGTCACTGTATAACATTAAAAGGTATTGATAATGTGCGGTATTTCCAAAAACAAAACAGGTTTGCATACAAAAACCCTGATTTCAGCCGATTGTTCCTATGGCAGCTATATGTTATAGTGGTCCGATTTTGATACAATTTTGACAGCACGATAAGAACGTAATAAGAATAAGATTTGCCAAATCTTGTTGCAATATCTAGAAAAACAACAAAAATCGGCCGATAGCTTCTATGACACCTTTACGATATATCGGTCCGATCTGGCTCGTTCCGACTTATTTACAGCCTACAGCAATAAAAAGCTTGTGTGCCAAGTTTCATGAAGATAGCTCAAAAACTGAGAGACTAGTTTGCGTTGCAACAGACGGACGGACGGACGGACGGACGGACGGACGGACGGACATCCATTTTTCGACTCCTCTGGTGATGCTGATTCAGAATATATATACTTTATAGGGTCGGAGATGCCTCCTAAGGTGCGTTGCAAACTTCTGGCTAAAATTAATATACCCTCTGCAAGGGTATAAAAACAGCCAACGTTCATATATCGAGCAACTCTCTCCCACCAGCACTAAGTACCCTCTGTGGAGAGCTCACAGAAACCTAAAGACTCTAATAGCGCCAATTATGCCACTACGAAGTCCCTCTGGCACCTGGTTTCGAAGTGATGAGGAAAGAGCCAGTGCTTTCGCTGACCATTTACAAAATGTATTCCGACCAAATCCCTCTACCAACACATTTATTCTCCCTCCTTTAATAGCAGCCAATCTAAATCCTCAAGAACCCATTGAATTCCGACCATGTGAATTAGCAAAGGTTATCAAAGAGCAAATGAGCCCAAGAAAATCGCCTGGCTACGACCTAATAACTCCAAGAATGCTCATTGAACTCCCAAAGTGTGCTATTCTTCACATCTGCTTGTTGTTCAACGCAATCGCCAAGCTTGGATACTTCCCTCAAAAATGGAAAAAGTCGACCATAGTAATGATTCCAAAGCCAGGAAAAGATAAAACGCAGCCATCATCATATAGACCGATAAGCTTACTAACATGTCTCTCAAAGCTGATTGAAAAAATGCTACTCCTACGGATTAGCCCTCATCTTAGAATAAACAACACACTTCCAACACATCAATTTGGCTTCAGAGAAAAACATGGAACCATCGAACAGGTCAATCGAATCACGTCAGAAATTCGTACTGCTTTTGAACATCGAGAATACTGCACAGCCATTTTTCTAGACGTCGCGCAGGCATTTGACAGAGTGTGGCTCGATGGACTTTTGTTTAAAATAATCAAGCTGTTGCCCCAAAACACACATAAGCTACTGAAGTCATACCTATATAACAGAGTGTTTGCAATAAGATGCGATACAAGCACCTCACGCGATTGCGCAATCGAAGCTGGAGTGCCGCAAGGCAGTGTACTGGGTCCAATCTTATACACCCTGTATACGGCGGATTTCCCCACAGACTACAATCTAACAACCTCCACGTTCGCTGATGATACCGCGATACTCAGTCGCTCCAAATGCCCAACAAAAGCCACGGCACTTCTATCCCGACACTTAACATCTGTAGAACGATGGCTTGCCGACTGGAGAATTTCAATAAATGTTCAAAAATGCAAGCAGGTTACCTTTACCTTAAACAAACAAACATGCCCACCACTGGTCTTGAATAACATATGCATTCCACAAGCCGACGAGGTAACATATCTGGGTGTTCATCTGGACAGGCGGCTCACTTGGCGCAAACATATAGAAGCCAAATCGATACATCTTAAACTTAAAGCAAGGAACCTCCACTGGCTCATAAATGCTCGCTCTCCACTTAGTCTGGAGTTCAAAGCTCTTCTATACAACTCCGTCTTAAAACCTACGTGGACTTATGGCTCCGAGCTGTGGGGCAACGCATCCAGAAGTAACATAGACATTATTCAGCGAGCACAGTCAAGAATTCTGAGAACTATCACTGGAGCGCCGTGGTACCTTCGGAACGAAGACATACACAGAGTCCTAAAAATCAAATTAGTAATCGAAGTAATAGCTGAGAAAAAAATGAAATATAAAGAAAAGCTGACCACCCATACAAATCCCCTCGCAAGAAAACTTATCCGAGTATGCAGTCAAAGCCGGCTGCACCGCAACGACCTCCCAGCCCAGCAATAAACTTATTAGGGCATTAATGAAAAAACTATCACTAAGTGAAAGTTAATTAAGTTAGATTAAGATTTGAACACTTATTGTTAGTCTCTTAACACAAAGGGAAGATTCAATAAATAATAAAAAAAAGCAAAAAAAAAAAAAAATGTGGATGATTGTATCGCAGGAGTATAGACAATTCCTAAAGCTCTCTAAAAGCAAAATGAGCTAACTAAATACTAACTAAATCTGGATTTAAGCTGAGGAAATGATGTGCAAATGATAATCACCTTCTACAAGGTTTACCCAAAGAAGACATTACGCCCTATGTCCATTTAGAAGATGCTGCCTATGAGGAATGCAGCATTAAGTCACTGGAAATTACCTGGAATCCACGGTAAGAAAAGTTATGCTGTACAACGCAAATTAATAATAGGTCCAAAAACATATGAAAACATATATCACATGACCAGGTCATGACCCCCATTAATTTTTGGCGCTTTGAAGATTTTTCATGTTTTTTGAGGTTAAGTCAAAACTTAGACGTGCAGGATACATTTTGATTGAAGAATCAGATTAAGAAGGTCAAAATACATGAGAAAACATATATCTATATCTTTTTGGGGACATTTTAAAATTGTTCAGTTTTGTGAGGTTATGTCGAAATCCAGACGTGATGATGTGATTCCGACTCCGGATTCGGATTCAGCGATCCAAAATACATATAACTGCATATGCCGTATGCCCAGATCATGACAAAAAAACTTTTTTTGTGGGGCTGTGTTATTCACGCCGGTCGTAATAAAGGCAAAGATCTTCATGCAAGAACTGACCAAACAGCAGCAACTGTATACATTCGATCCATTCATAAAGATAAACGAGTAAACGCACAGTTGTTATGCGCTAAATCTCGACTAGCACCGTTAAATGCAATTACACTTCCTCGATTGGAGTTAAAGGAGCAGGACTAGGAGCTGAGCTAACTAACAACATAAAGGAACAACTATCTATGGAAAATACAGCTACATTTTATTGAGCCGATTCAGAAATAGTATTATCCTGGATCAACAACCAAAAAACTATTAAGGAAAAATTTGTAGCTACCAGAATAACTACAATACAAGAGTTTTCTATCCATAGGAAATGGAGACTCGTTCCAAGCTTGTGAACGCTGCAGACTGCATCTAAATTAAAAGATCAGTTTATGGTTGTACGGTCCACTTTTTCTACATTGAGCACCGTCAACTTGGCCAATACCCTTTGCGGTATCAAGACCTGAAATCACAAAGATACCACCTGCAGTTATCTGGACTGCAACTTGTTCCGAATGACTGATCCATGCAATCGATCATGGAAACTCATATAATAAGTAACTTAGAATAGTAGCTTATATGATGCGTTTTCGAAAGAGGCAGGAACCTAGCCAACCAACTCTACAATTAGTTGAATTTAACGCGGCACAAAATATCGTTATCCGGAACATTCAACAAAATGGATTCGAAAAGGAGCTTAAGGAACTCAGCAGAAATCGGGAAGTGGACAGACACAGCAATTCAAATTTGCTAGCTCCATTCTTGGATAAAGACAACATTATTAGAGTTGCAGGTAGATTGTAAGCTGCTGATATTGCATTTGATGCAAAACATCCCATGCTGCTTCCTTATAACGACCCAGTTACAAAACTTATATTTGAACAAAGTCCTAAGAACAACATGCACCGCGGACTTCAAGCCTTATTAGCAGCAACTCGTCAAAAATAAGGGACAATTAAAGGTAAAACAATGGCCAGGAACATTATCCAGAAATGTTTTGGATGCACAAGAGCTAAACCATAGCTGGCTGATTCATCTGATTATGGGAGACTTGCCACCATTAAGAGTCACGCAAGCAAAGCCATTTTTAGGCCATGGATTTTAAAAAAATACATGGTCTATTAGGTTTGTCGGAATGTGCGTTACAGGCAGAAGGAGACATCTGCGACCCCATAAAGTATATATATTCTTACTCAGGATCACCAGCTGAGTCGATCTAGCCATGTCTGTCTGTCCGTCTGTCTGTATGAGCGTCTGATTCTCAGCTATTAAGAAAGCTAGAGACTCCAAATTTGGCATGAAGATTCCTGTATATCCTAGGCAGTAAACGTCGTTTTCAAATTTCGGGTACCACGCCCACCGCCCCCGCAAATCGGTAATTTGTGATTATTTAGCAAAGTATTGAACTTATAAAGTTCTGCTTTGGTATGTATAAAGCTTAATGTGATATGAACATATCCTCATATTACAATCCGATTGGACCAATAACACAGAAGTAATTCAAATCAACGTTTTCAGAACAAATGTCGGCACGAGCAGCAGCCAGCGCGCTGCTTTGAGCAGTTGACGTCGACGTCGCGTCGTGTCGCTTTACTGTTTACGCGCGTGTATGTGTATGTGTGAGCGAGTAAGCCATAAGTTTGGAAGAATTCTCTGTCAGAAGTCATGAGTGTGTTTACATGTTTGGTACGGATGTTTAAGGGTATCTGTCTGTCGAGCGCACCCGTCTGTAGCCTTGCGCACTTTTTTTTGTTTCATTATATTAAAATTTATATAAATATAAATTTATATATATTTTATGGCATATAAACGTAAACTGCAAATCCATGGCCTCTTACAGTCACCGCATGACTGTAGGCTTTTCGACTAGTTTAATGCTGGGGTTGACTAAGACGAAGAGTTGAAAACAGTATTAATCGAGATGGAGGCAATATTGAACTCTCGACCACTTGTGCCGATGTCAAATGATCCAAACGATATAGTTGCACTAACACCAGGCCATTTTATAATCGGAGAACCATTGACTGGATAAGTAGACCATGAGCCAACTCAACAACCTACATCATTAGGACAGCGATGGAAATTAGTATCCAAACCAAAACATGTTTTGGTCACAATGGTCAAAGGGCTATCTCCAGGAATTCCAGCAAAGACAAAAATGGAAAAGGTGAGAGTGGTAGAACTCAAGACTGCACGATGCATTTTCAAAAGGGATATTCAACAAATTGCTCCATTATTTCCAGAAGAAGAACCATATCACAAACATCCGCTGGAAGATGATGATTAAGCCAAAGAAGAAGCAACACCCAAGCGACGACATCTGACTACACCATCACTAGCAACTATTTCATTACTTTATTACTACCAATTGCTTTGGCCCAATCCATCAACATTACACATTTTGAAGCAAAACCAGGAATATTCTTTAAAAAGATTGGCACTACTTAACTTAACATACAACAACAGACTGGACCATTGTGGCATATTACGATTTAAAAAAAAAAACTTGAGTAACTTCTCTGGTGATCGGTTATGTTCGGCATAGCTCCTGGTATTTTTACTTATTTTTGTGCACTTTAATCATTACATTAATACTAACTTTGGTAAATTTATTGCTCTAACCCTGTGCCTATTAACACGTGCTATTAACTCTGTGCTAGTGCCTATATTTTTCTTACAATTCAATTATTTATTTTGGTGATTTATTTTTCTTGCGCTTCTTTGGCGTCACTTGTTGTTTTTGTTTGAGTACTTTTAAATTCTTGTATTCCCACGGTCTCTTGATCTCACGCTGTTTACGTTCTCGCTCTTCTAACTCTCTGTTGTTGTTTTGTGTTGAGTGCATTCTCTCTCAATTTTAACCGCTCAGATCGTAACAGCTGTGCTTGTATTCTAGCTTGTGCACTTGCGTTGGGTACCAACTAACTGTTTTTCTCATTTTTTGTTTCTGCTTATCCCTTTTTTATTTTCTTGGGTTAATCTGTTTTTATAAAAAGTTAGGGTTCGTTTTTTAATCTTTAAATTTTTTATTTCATTTTTCTTTTAATTTTAAACATATTAAAAATGCTGCCTTGCTGTTAATCGAATTGCAAATCCGCTGCTGATCCCAATGCCGATTATATTGGCTGCTCGCTGTGCGATAATTTCATGCACGTAAAAAGCGCTAGCAGAGAAGCAATAAATAAAAACACCCTAAATGGTCGTGTGATAACTGTAGTGTGGGCGAATTAGAGCTTCGAAAAGTTTTTACTAAAACTTCTCTCGGTTTTTCCCGTATTCGCTCCCTTTTCACGAGTCTCATGTCCGAGTTTATGGATCTTGAGACTCATCCTAATGCCTTTAATGCCACAAAAAAACCTTCTCCTTCACCAGTGGCAGTTGATCACTCAAATGTTCCTCTTCCAGTAACATCTAAAACATCTTCAGTCCCTCTTCTTCCCACTAACGATCCTCTTTTGATGAGTTTTAACTCTCCACTCCCGTCCTGCTCTGGGAAAACCATTGTAAGGGATATTACTGTCTTGCCAACTTCTAGCAAAAGAAAAGACAAGGCAACTTTAGGAGTTCGCCCTTTTCCGTCACCTATCTTTCCTAGCTCCAGTCGGAGTAAAAACAAGATGGCCACGACCAATTTACCGGTAAAAATTGTAGAGAGTGTAAAACCTCTTGTTGTGGTGAAGCCGAAGAAAGTATTGTTTGTCTCCCGATTGGCCCCTGACACTACTAGTGAGGATGTACAAGCCAAGTCGATTGAGACATGTCCGTCCGTCCGTCTGTCCGTCTGTTTGTTTGAGACAACAGATATCAGCTATTACAAAAGCTAGAGACACCAAATTTGGTATGAAGGTTCCTATATATCCGGGGCAGATGAAGTTTATGTCAAATGTTTGATGCCACGCCCACCACCCCCGCAAAATGGTAATTTACGATTTTTAAGAAAAGTAATAAATGTATAAAGTTATGCTTTGGTATGTATAAAGCTGAATGCAATATAAACATATCCTCCAAATAACAATCCGATCGGAACAATAACACAGAAGTTATTAAAGTCAACGTTTTCAGTACAAATGTTCAGTACGAGCAGCAGCCGACGCGCTGCTTTGAGCAGTTGACCCCGACGTCGACGTTGCGTCGTGTCGCTTTACTCTTTACGCGAGTCGCTGTGTGAGTGCGAGCGAGTAAACTATATGTAGTTGAAGAATTTGAGCAGAATTTTTGTTTGAAATTATAAGTGTAGTTACACTCTTGTAACGGATTTTAAAAATTGGGAGAAGGGTACCTTACTGTCGGGCGCCCGACTGCGCCTTACCTACTTGTTTTAGTTTGTGTGTGTGAATCAAATTTCAGTTTATCTAACTTGCTCCTATATTCCTCCTTCTTCTGAACTTTCTTTGCATGCAGAACATCTTTCCTGCATTCAATCTATTAAATCTAAACTCTTCGACAGGGATTACCTCTTGGTTATTGGCGACTTTACATTGCCCCAAGTCTCATGGTCCTCTCAAGCCAATTGTTTAATTCCATCAATGTATAATTCAGTTATTAATAGCCTTTACGAATTATGCTTGTCTCAAATTAACCACTTTCGTAACATCAGTGACAATACTCTTGACTTAATTCTGGTCTCTGATTCTCTATCTAACACGATTTTTAGAATCGATCCTCTAGTTCTTCCTGAAGATTCATATCACCCCATACTTAATATTGTACTAGAATTGTTTACTCCAGTGCACACGTCAATAGTTATTTTTTTTTTTTTACAAGTGTTTCCAGTTTGGAGCTTTTATTTGTTGAATCTTTTCAGTACCGAAAACTAACAACAAGTTAACAAATCTTACGTGTAAATACTAATTACCAGTACATTTCTTGAACTGTATTATAAAAGCGGCCCTAAACAAAAAAATTACTGCTGGGTTGGCAAGTCGTTTCGACGTAGGCGTGATCGGCTGCTTAGCCTTGTTAGACTCCTCGCGAGCTGGTTAGGATGCGTTGATAACTTGTTAAGGTACTTTTCCTTTTTTTCCGAAATTTCGTCTTTTACAGGTGGCACGTTTAGATCTTTGTGATTGTTGGCGTTTCGAACATACCACGGTGCCCCGGTGATAGTTCTCAATATCTTCGTCTGGGCTCTCTGGACGATATTGATGTTGCTGTTGCTGGCATTTTCCCATAGCTGGCAGCCGTAAGTCCAGATTGGTTTTAGCGCTGAGTTGAAGTCCAAACTGAGTGGTGAGCGGGAGTTGATAAGCCAATGAAGGCTGTTGGCCTTCAGTTTTAAGTGAGTTCTCTTGGCTTCGATGTGTCGGCGCCAAGTTAGTCTTCTATCGAGGTGTACTCCCAGATACGTCACTTCGTTTGCTGTTAGAAGTGCGACGTTGTTCAGCGTGAGCGGTGGACAATCTTGCCTGTTAAGGGTGAAAGTAACTTGCTTGCATTTTTGTTCGTTTACCTTTATACGCCAGTCGGATAACCACTTTTCCACGTCGACCAGGTAGATGGCTAGCTGAGATGATGCTTTGATTGGGCATCTGGAGCGGCTGAGAATAGCTGTGTCATCCGCAAATGTTGAAACTGTCAGGTTGCTACTTGTAGGGATGTCTGCTGGAAATAGGACGTATAGTGTTGGGCCTAGTACGCTGCCTTGTGGGACACCGGCTTCAATACTGTGTTCGTCGGATATCGCAGTGTTGCACCTCACTACAAACTTCCTGTTGTAGAGGTACGACTCTAGCAGTTTGTGAGTGTTGTTTGGAAGCGTTGTTTTGATTTTGTACATCAGACCGTCCAGCCAAACTCTGTCGAATGCCTGCGAAACATCTAGAAATATCGCAGAGCAGTATTCCCGTTTTTCAAATGCGTTTCGTATTTCTGATGTTATGCGGTTAACTTGCTCAATAGTTCCGTGTTTTTCACGAAAGCCAAATTGGTGTGCTGGTATTGTGTTGTGCGTGTTCAGGAATGGAGTAATAGTCAGAGACAGTAGGCATTTTTCGAAAAGTTCCGATAAGCAGGATACAAGGCTTATGGGTCTGTACGACGATGGAACAGTGTGATCTTTTCCCGGCTTTGGTATCATTATTATTATTGACTTTTTCCATCTTCCTGGAAAGTAGCCAAGTTTGTTGATGGCATTGAAGAGCTGGGTAATGCTGCATACGGCACAGTAAGGCAGCTCAATAATCATCTTAGGGGTAATTAGGTCGCACCCTGCAGATTTGTTTGGGTTCAGATGTTCTTTGATGATTTTTGAGATTTCGATAGAGCGAAACACAACTGGAGCATGATGAAGCTGGGAGTCGTCTGTTGCGGGCGGTATTTCGAACGTGTTTGTTGGAGGATTCGGTTGGAAGACTTTTTGTAGAAGAGTGGCAAATGTGCTGGCTCTATTTTTGTCGCTATGGGCCCACCCACCTGTGTTGTTTCTAATAGGGACCACTGGTACTGTTGGTGAGCCAAGAGTTGGGTGAGCTTTCCACAGTGAGTTTTTTGTACTGGATGTTGATAATTTTTCAATATAAGTACGTTGGGCAAGTTCTTCTTCTTGCTTTAAAGCTTTTGTAAGTTTGCGTGTGGCGTCTTTTAACTTTTGTTTTGCCGACGGTGATCTTGAGAACTGCCATTCTCGCGTAGGCGCCGTTTTTCGAGAACAAATTGTTCGATTTGCAGGTTGGTCTTTTTGTGATTTGTAATTTTGCTTACTATTTGCGGCGTTGAGCAGCGAGCTGCAGCAACGATGATTGACTCCAGTGAGTTAACAAAACTATCAATGTCAGCTTCAGCTTTAAGAGGTGGGTTATGCTCAATGAGTGAGCTAATGTATTTTTTGTATATGAGCCAGTTGGTTTTTTCTGAAGTCAACTTATAAGAGTGGTTTGCTGGTTCTGGGCGTCGGAGCAGATTTATTAGGAGGGGAGAGTGGTCAGATGATAGGTCTGAGAGGCACACGGCGCTTATCAGATTACGGGGAATGTTTTTGGTGACTGCGAAATCAATTAGATCAGGTAGTTTTTTGGGGTCAGTAGGCCAGTATGTAGGTGTGCCAGGCGAAACGTGGTCGAGCTTGTTGTTTGCTTTTATAATGGCGTTGTAGAGCTTTTTTCCTTTTGGATTCACGAGTCGAGACCCCCAGTGTGTGTGCTTGGCATTATAGTCCCCAGCTGCTATAAAATGTTCTCCAAGTGAGTTGAAGAATTCCATAAATTGGTCTTCAGATATAGTGAAACGAGGTGGGCAGTAAACAGCGGCTAGGGTAAGCTGGTTACCATTATCCAAATGAATTTTTAATGATGTTGCTTGTAGATAGTTTTTGGCAGTCTCAATATGACAGTGGTGCTTGAGACGGATTCTTATCAAAATCCCGGTCCCGCCGTGGGCCTTACCATCAGGGTGATTGGTTCCGTAGAAAATATATCCTCTTATGTTGAAGTTATATTTGTTTGTGAGGTGTGTTTCCGAAAGTAACATTACGTCGATGTGCTTTTCGAGTAGGAATTGAGCTAGCTCAAGTTTGTGCTGTGAAACGCCGTTGGCGTTCCATGTAGAGATTCTTAGCGAGGCCATGAAGATGATTATTTTGATTGTTGTGATACAATTGTATCAACATGTTTTGATTACGCATTAGATCTTGCTTGGTTGTCCGCATAAACGCCATAAACTCCGCCATGCTCTGCTGCAAGAATTGAAGTCCATATATTTGGCTTGTGAACACGGCGCATTGGAGGCTGGGGGCTCTAGACCTGATCTTAGAGCGCTTGCATATGACGCGTTTTTTGGTAACGAATCCTGTACCAAGTGAGGATCTGGCTGCGGTAGAGAAGAAAACTTCTGGGTTGTGCTTGGGGGTATTTTTGTGATCGGTGCGTTTTGTGAGCGTACAGTGGCTACGCGCTGGTTAATGCGGCTTTTGAGATCTTTGTATACTGGGCAGCCTCTGTAGTTGGCTGTGTGATTGCCTCCACAGTTGCCACACCTTTTTCCGCTTGAGTCTTCTTTGGGTGCACTGCAGCTGGCTTTGTCGTGGAGCTCGCCACAGACTACGCACACTGGGCGCAGCTTACAGTAAGACTTTGTATGGCCGTATTCTTAGCAGTTCATACATTGTACCAGATTGTTACGTTTGTGAGGTTCTTCTACGGTGATTCGACGATGTAGTAAAATTTGGAGTTTGTAGATTGGATGCACATCGTTTCTTTTCGGCATCTTTGCTTCTGGTGCAAGTTCCACCTTGAAGAGTGGTTGCGGCTGTCTATTTTTGTTTAAGATGTTGAAGACTGATTTTGCGGTAAATCCTTTATCCTGTAGCGCCAGCTTTATTTCGTCTGGTGTTACATCAGGCTCTATGCCCTTTAGTACGACTTGCAGACCCTTGCAGCTTTTTAGCTGGTATGTGTAATAGCTTTTTTCTCCTTCGTCCAAATACTTTGTTAAGGCTCTAAAGTGTTGTTCAGACTTGGTCTGAACTTTAGTTTCATGAATGTTGCCCCTAACTAAGGGAATTATGTGGAAATTTGCGTCACCTATGAGCTTTATTACATTGTTTACAAATGAACTAGAGCTTTTCTCACGTACAAATATTGGTGGTGGCTTTGGCTTATTTTTGTCGCTTCAATCAGCTTCAACGGGGAGGTCTTCAATAGTGTCTGCCAAAATGTCAAACCGGTTGGCATTGTTCGTTATTTCGCCTAAGATTGTGTTGGCGTTGGCGCATGTGATTTTTGGTTTGTTTCATTTTTTTGGGGGCTTTTTTTTTCATTTCTTTCTCTTGTTTATTGAATCTTCTCATTTGTGAGACTAACAAAAAGTTTTCAAATCTTAATATAATTTAGAATACAATTTAATTTTTAATTGTTGTTAAACGGTCCTGAGAAGTTACGGCTGGGCAGGTTGATCGAATCGCTGCAGTCTAGATGAGCTGCAAGCTTGCGATAATCGCTTGGCAAGTGGGTTAGGGTGAGCGTAGAGTTTATTCAGATATTTAGTCGTTTTGTCAAGTATTTCATCTATGACTAGGTTGATTTGCAGATCTCTAAGTATGTTTTCGTTGCGCAGGTACCATGGGGCTCCAGTTATAGTGCGCAGAATTTTTGATTGGGCTCGCTGGACTACGTTTATGCTGCTTTTTGACGCGCTTCCCCATAGCTCGGAGCCGTATGTCCAGATGGGCTTGATCACCGAGTTGTAGATGACTACCTTGTGTTCTAGTTTAAGGGGGGAGTGAGCGTTGATAAGCCAGTGGAGACTAGCTGCCTTGAGCTTCATATTTGTTGTTTTTGCTTCGATATGCCTACGCCATGTGAGCCGCCTGTCTAGGTGAACCAACCAACCCAGGTACGTTACCTCGCTAGCTTGTGGAACTGGTGTGTTGTGTAGGATTATAGTAGGGCATGTTCGTCGATTGAGCGTGAATGTAACATGTTTGCTCTTAGCCTTGTTAATGCAGATGCGCCAATCTGCAAACCATGTTTCCACCAGTATTAGGTGGCGAGCTTGTTGCGCGGTTGCTTCCGTTGGAGATCTGGATCGGCTGAGGATCGCAGTATCGTCGGCAAACGTGTGCGTTGTTAGCTGGGAGTTTATAGGTATGTCCGATGTAAACAGAACATAGAGAACGGGGCCCAGGACGCTACCTTGGGGGACGCCAGCGTTGATGTTATGGTCATGGGACGTACTGTTGTTGCATCTAACTGTGAAGGTACGCTTGTAGAGGTGTTCTTTATGGGTGTTTTGAGGCAGCAGATTCTGGATTTTGAACATAAGTCCGTCAAGCCAGACTCTATCAAAAGCTTGAGCTACATCCAAGAATAATGCAGAGCAGTATTCACGGTTTTCAAAGGCAGTGCGTATTTCCGTTGTGATTCTGTTCACCTGCTCAATGGTCCCATGCTTCATTTGGAATCCGAATTGATGCGTAGGAATGATGTTATGGAGATTGATGTAAGGCATGAGACGTAGCAGAAGCACCTTTTCAAAAAGTTTGGATAGGGTGGTTAGCAAACTTATCGGCCTGTAGGAAGCTGGTGACGTTTTATCTTTTCCTGGCTTGGGAATGATTATTACCACTGACTTTTTCCATTGTGTAGGAATATAGCCAAGCTTAGCAATTCCGTTGAAAAGCTTGCAAATCAGGTTCAGCGCACATCGAGGCAGACAGCTGATCATCTTGGAAGTAATCATGTCGTGCCCTGGTGATTTTCCAGGTTTTAATTCCTTAACCGTCTTCTCTATTTCATCTGGTCTGAAAACCATTGAACTTTCTTTGCATGCAGAACATCTTTCCTGCATTCAATCTATTAAATCTAAACTCTTCGACAGGGATTACCTCTTGGTTATTGGCGACTTTACATTGCCCCAAGTCTCATGGTCCTCTCAAGCCAATTGTTTAATTCCATCAATGTATAATTCAGTTATTAATAGCCTTTACGAATTATGCTTGTCTCAAATTAACCACTTTCGTAACATCAGTGACAATACTCTTGACTTAATTCTGGTCTCTGATTCTCTATCTAACACGATTTTTAGAATCGATCCTCTAGTTCTTCCTGAAGATTCATATCACCCCATACTTAATATTGTACTAGAATTGTTTACTCCAGTGCACACGTCAATAGTTATTTTTTTTTTTTTTACAAGTGTTTCCAGTTTGGAGCTTTTATTTGTTGAATCTTTTCAGTACCGAAAACTAACAACAAGTTAACAAATCTTACGTGTAAATACTAATTACCAGTACATTTCTTGAACTGTATTATAAAAGCGGCCCTAAACAAAAAAATTACTGCTGGGTTGGCAAGTCGTTTCGACGTAGGCGTGATCGGCTGCTTAGCCTTGTTAGACTCCTCGCGAGCTGGTTAGGATGCGTTGATAACTTGTTAAGGTACTTTTCCTTTTTTTCCGAAATTTCGTCTTTTACAGGTGGCACGTTTAGATCTTTGTGATTGTTGGCGTTTCGAACATACCACGGTGCCCCGGTGATAGTTCTCAATATCTTCGTCTGGGCTCTCTGGACGATATTGATGTTGCTGTTGCTGGCATTTTCCCATAGCTGGCAGCCGTAAGTCCAGATTGGTTTTAGCGCTGAGTTGTAGAGCAGCACCTTGAAGTCCAAACTGAGTGGTGAGCGGGAGTTGATAAGCCAATGAAGGCTGTTGGCCTTCAGTTTTAAGTGAGTTCTCTTGGCTTCGATGTGTCGGCGCCAAGTTAGTCTTCTATCGAGGTGTACTCCCAGATACGTCACTTCGTTTGCTGTTAGAAGTGCGACGTTGTTCAGCGTGAGCGGTGGACAATCTTGCCTGTTAAGGGTGAAAGTAACTTGCTTGCATTTTTGTTCGTTTACCTTTATACGCCAGTCGGATAACCACTTTTCCACGTCGACCAGGTAGATGGCTAGCTGAGATGATGCTTTGATTGGGCATCTGGAGCGGCTGAGAATAGCTGTGTCATCCGCAAATGTTGAAACTGTCAGGTTGCTACTTGTAGGGATGTCTGCTGGAAATAGGACGTATAGTGTTGGGCCTAGTACGCTGCCTTGTGGGACACCGGCTTCAATACTGTGTTCGTCGGATATCGCAGTGTTGCACCTCACTACAAACTTCCTGTTGTAGAGGTACGACTCTAGCAGTTTGTGAGTGTTGTTTGGAAGCGTTGTTTTGATTTTGTACATCAGACCGTCCAGCCAAACTCTGTCGAATGCCTGCGAAACATCTAGAAATATCGCAGAGCAGTATTCCCGTTTTTCAAATGCGTTTCGTATTTCTGATGTTATGCGGTTAACTTGCTCAATAGTTCCGTGTTTTTCACGAAAGCCAAATTGGTGTGCTGGTATTGTGTTGTGCGTGTTCAGGAATGGAGTAATAGTCAGAGACAGTAGGCATTTTTCGAAAAGTTCCGATAAGCAGGATACAAGGCTTATGGGTCTGTACGACGATGGAACAGTGTGATCTTTTCCCGGCTTTGGTATCATTATTATTATTGACTTTTTCCATCTTCCTGGAAAGTAGCCAAGTTTGTTGATGGCATTGAAGAGCTGGGTAATGCTGCATACGGCACAGTAAGGCAGCTCAATAATCATCTTAGGGGTAATTAGGTCGCACCCTGCAGATTTGTTTGGGTTCAGATGTTCTTTGATGATTTTTGAGATTTCGATAGAGCGAAACACAACTGGAGCATGATGAAGCTGGGAGTCGTCTGTTGCGGGCGGTATTTCGAACGTGTTTGTTGGAGGATTCGGTTGGAAGACTTTTTGTAGAAGAGTGGCAAATGTGCTGGCTCTATTTTTGTCGCTATGGGCCCACCCACCTGTGTTGTTTCTAATAGGGACCACTGGTACTGTTGGTGAGCCAAGAGTTGGGTGAGCTTTCTACAGTGAGTTTTTTGTACTGGATGTTGATAATTTTTCAATATAAGTACGTTGGGAAAGCTCTTCTTCTTGCTTTAAAGCTTTTGTAAGTTTGCGTGTGGCGTCTTTTAACTTTTGTTTTGCCGACGGTGATCTTGAGAACTGCCATTCTCGCGTAGGCGCCGTTTTTCGAGAACAAATTGTTCGATTTGCAGGTTGGTCTTTTTGTGATTTGTAATTTTGCTTACTATTTGCGGCGTTGAGCAGCGAGCTGCAGCAACGATGATTGACTCCAGTGAGTTAACAAAACTATCAATGTCAGCTTCAGCTTTAAGAGGTGGGTTATGCTCAATGAGTGAGCTAATGTATTTTTTGTATATGAGCCAGTTGGTTTTTTCTGAAGTCAACTTATAAGAGTGGTTTGCTGGTTCTGGGCGTCGGAGCAGATTTATTAGGAGGGGAGAGTGGTCAGATGATAGGTCTGAGAGGCACACGGCGCTTATCAGATTACGGGGAATGTTTTTGGTGACTGCGAAATCAATTAGATCAGGTAGTTTTTTGGGGTCAGTAGGCCAGTATGTAGGTGTGCCAGGCGAAACGTGGTCGAGCTTGTTGTTTGCTTTTATAATGGCGTTGTAGAGCTTTTTTTCCTTTTGGATTCACGAGTCGAGACCCCCAGTGTGTGTGCTTGGCATTATAGTCCCCAGCTGCTATAAAATGTTCTCCAAGTGAGTTGAAGAATTCCATAAATTGGTCTTCAGATATAGTGAAACGAGGTGGGCAGTAAACAGCGGCTAGGGTAAGCTGGTTACCATTATCCAAATGAATTTTTAATGATGTTGCTTGTAGATAGTTTTTGGCAGTCTCAATATGACAGTGGTGCTTGAGACGGATTCTTATCAAAATCCCGGTCCCGCCGTGGGCCTTACCATCAGGGTGATTGGTTCCGTAGAAAATATATCCTCTTATGTTGAAGTTATATTTGTTTGTGAGGTGTGTTTCCGAAAGTAACATTACGTCGATGTGCTTTTCGAGTAGGAATTGAGCTAGCTCAAGTTTGTGCTGTGAAACGCCGTTGGCGTTCCATGTAGAGATTCTTAGCGAGGCCATGAAGATGATTATTTTGATTGTTGTGATACAATTGTATCAACATGTTTTGATTACGCATTAGATCTTGCTTGGTTGTCCGCATAAACGCCATAAACTCCGCCATGCTCTGCTGCAAGAATTGAAGTCCATATATTTGGCTTGTGAACACGGCGCATTGGAGGCTGGGGGCTCTAGACCTGATCTTAGAGCGCTTGCATATGACGCGTTTTTGGTAACGAATCCTGTACCAAGTGAGGATCTGGCTGCGGTAGAGAAGAAAACTTCTGGGTTGTGCTTGGGGGTATTTTTGTGATCGGTGCGTTTTGTGAGCGTACAGTGGCTACGCGCTGGTTAATGCGGCTTTTGAGATCTTTGTATACTGGGCAGCCTCTGTAGTTGGCTGTGTGATTGCCTCCACAGTTGCCACACCTTTTTCCGCTTGAGTCTTCTTTGGGTGCACTGCAGCTGGCTTTGTCGTGGAGCTCGCCACAGACTACGCACACTGGGCGCAGCTTACAGTAAGACTTTGTATGGCCGTATTCTTAGCAGTTCATACATTGTACCAGATTGTTACGTTTGTGAGGTTCTTCTACGGTGATTCGACGATGTAGTAAAATTTGGAGTTTGTAGATTGGATGCACATCGTTTCTTTTCGGCATCTTTGCTTCTGGTGCAAGTTCCACCTTGAAGAGTGGTTGCGGCTGTCTATTTTTGTTTAAGATGTTGAAGACTGATTTTGCGGTAAATCCTTTATCCTGTAGCGCCAGCTTTATTTCGTCTGGTGTTACATCAGGCTCTATGCCCTTTAGTACGACTTGCAGACCCTTGCAGCTTTTTAGCTGGTATGTGTAATAGCTTTTTTCTCCTTCGTCCAAATACTTTGTTAAGGCTCTAAAGTGTTGTTCAGACTTGGTCTGAACTTTAGTTTCATGAATGTTGCCCCTAACTAAGGGAATTATGTGGAAATTTGCGTCACCTATGAGCTTTATTACATTGTTTACAAATGAACTAGAGCTTTTCTCACGTACAAATATTGGTGGTGGCTTTGGCTTATTTTTGTCGCTTCCATCAGCTTCAACGGGCAGGTCTTCAATAGTGTCTGCCAAAATGTCAAACCGGTTGGCATTGTTCGTTATTTCGCCTAAGATTGTGTTGGCGTTGGCGCATGTGATTTTTGGTTTGTTTCATTTTTTTGGGGGCTTTTTTTTTCATTTCTTTCTCTTGTTTATTGAATCTTCTCATTTGTGAGACTAACAAAAAGTTTTCAAATCTTAATATAATTTAGAATACAATTTAATTTTTAATTGTTGTTAAACGGTCCTGAGAAGTTACGGCTGGGCAGGTTGATCGAATCGCTGCAGTCTAGATGAGCTGCAAGCTTGCGATAATCGCTTGGCAAGTGGGTTAGGGTGAGCGTAGAGTTTATTCAGATATTTAGTCGTTTTGTCAAGTATTTCATCTATGACTAGGTTGATTTGCAGATCTCTAAGTATGTTTTCGTTGCGCAGGTACCATGGGGCTCCAGTTATAGTGCGCAGAATTTTTGATTGGGCTCGCTGGACTACGTTTATGCTGCTTTTTGACGCGCTTCCCCATAGCTCGGAGCCGTATGTCCAGATGGGCTTGATCACCGAGTTGTAGATGACTACCTTGTGTTCTAGTTTAAGGGGGGAGTGAGCGTTGATAAGCCAGTGGAGACTAGCTGCCTTGAGCTTCATATTTGTTGTTTTTGCTTCGATATGCCTACGCCATGTGAGCCGCCTGTCTAGGTGAACCAACCAACCCAGGTACGTTACCTCGCTAGCTTGTGGAACTGGTGTGTTGTGTAGGATTATAGTAGGGCATGTTCGTCGATTGAGCGTGAATGTAACATGTTTGCTCTTAGCCTTGTTAATGCAGATGCGCCAATCTGCAAACCATGTTTCCACCAGTATTAGGTGGCGAGCTTGTTGCGCGGTTGCTTCCGTTGGAGATCTGGATCGGCTGAGGATCGCAGTATCGTCGGCAAACGTGTGCGTTGTTAGCTGGGAGTTTATAGGTATGTCCGATGTAAACAGAACATAGAGAACGGGGCCCAGGACGCTACCTTGGGGGACGCCAGCGTTGATGTTATGGTCATGGGACGTACTGTTGTTGCATCTAACTGTGAAGGTACGCTTGTAGAGGTGTTCTTTATGGGTGTTTTGAGGCAGCAGATTCTGGATTTTGAACATAAGTCCGTCAAGCCAGACTCTATCAAAAGCTTGAGCTACATCCAAGAATAATGCAGAGCAGTATTCACGGTTTTCAAAGGCAGTGCGTATTTCCGTTGTGATTCTGTTCACCTGCTCAATGGTCCCATGCTTCATTTGGAATCCGAATTGATGCGTAGGAATGATGTTATGGAGATTGATGTAAGGCATGAGACGTAGCAGAAGCACCTTTTCAAAAAGTTTGGATAGGGTGGTTAGCAAACTTATCGGCCTGTAGGAAGCTGGTGACGTTTTATCTTTTCCTGGCTTGGGAATGATTATTACCACTGACTTTTTCCATTGTGTAGGAATATAGCCAAGCTTAGCAATTCCGTTGAAAAGCTTGCAAATCAGGTTCAGCGCACATCGAGGCAGACAGCTGATCATCTTGGAAGTAATCATGTCGTGCCCTGGTGATTTTCCAGGTTTTAATTCCTTAACCGTCTTCTCTATTTCATCTGGTCTGAAAACCATTGGCTCAATTGCGCAATTGCTAGGTGACAAGGGGAGGTTGAATGTGTTTGTAGGCGGATTAGGCTGAAACACTTTTTGTAGGTGGTCAGCAAAGGTGTTTGCTCTTTGTTCGTCGCTTCGGGACCAATTTCCATGGGCATCTCGCAATGGTGTGACAGCCTCTGTTGGTGCCTGGAGGTGTCGGTTGGCTTTCCATAAGGAGTGTTTTGTGCTGGTTGGTGAGAGCTGCTCGATGTATTCATATTGTGCCTTTTCTTCCCCTAGCTTGAGTGTTCTGGTGAGCAAACGCGTCGCAGCTTTTAGTCTTAGTTTCGAGCTCGGCGATCGGTGCTTTTGCCACTCTCTGCGCAAGCGTTTTTCAAGCACCAGATTTTCAATATCTCTGTTTGTTAGGTTGTATCTCATAGGAGCAGGGGGGTCTGGTGGAGTTGAGACTGTTGCTGCTGCAACTAGGGTCGATACAAGCAAGCCGTTCAGGTTGTCAATGTCTGTTTCGGTATTTGGCAATCCTGAGGCGTCGATATGAGAACAGACATATTTTGAATATTTGGCCCAGTTAGTTAGGTTATTTGTGCGCCTAAAAGTCTTCTCAAATAACCGGGGCTGCTGTAGAAAGCTAAAGATTACTGGAGAGTGATCTGAGGACAAGTCTGGTGTTGACTCTGCTGTTATGAGATGCTGTGGAATACCTTTAGTTATTGCGAAGTCAATGAGGTCAGGAAGCTTCTTTGGGTCTGCGGGCCAGTATGTAGGTCTACCCGGTGTTACGTAGTTTAGCTTTCGGATTGGTCTGGTGATTGCGTTATAAAGCTGCTTCCCTTTGGGCGTGACCAGGCGAGATCCCCAGTGCGTGTGTTTTGCGTTGTAGTCGCCTGCTGCAACAAAGCGCTCTCCTAGCGTATTAAAGTACTCCACGAATTTGTCTTCAGTGAGTATGAACCGCAGTGGACAGTATACTGCTGCAAGTGTGATAGGGCCATTTCTGGCCTGTATGCTGATCGACGTGGATTGCAAGTAGTTTTTTCCAAACGTGTTCTGAGGATAGTGCTTGAGCCGAGCTCTAATAAGTACTCCAGTACCCCCATGGGCTTTGCCATCTGGGTGGTTAGTGGAGTAGAATTTGAATCCAGGAATTTAGAAGTTGTGTTTATTTGTTAAGTGCGTTTCAGAAAGCAAAATAACATCAATATTTTTGTTGTTAAGGAACTGTGTTAGTTCCAGTCTGTGCTGTGAGACACCATTGGCGTTCCACGTAGCTATTTTTAGGGAAGCCATTATAATGATTTTCTGGATACGAGCAGCTGTATCAGCGTGTTCTGGTTCTTCATAAGCTCTTGCAGGTTGGTTTGCATAAACGACAAGAACTTCTCCAGGCTTTGTTGGAGTGTAGACATCATCGCTTCCAAGCTACATGGCGGGTACTTGGGTGGGGGTTGGTCGTCTGGTGAGGCAATGGGTGGGTGGAGTTTACTCATGGCTCCTAATGCTGAGGTGGAAGTTTTGGTGCCTGACTTAAGGGCACTTGCGTATGAGGTGCTGGAGTCAGTATGTGAAGTAAGCTGGTGTTGCGTTTGGGAAGTGGTTGATCTGGCTGATGGTTGTTTGTTAGAGGGGATCCTTGGCGGGGGCGTGCGCTTGTGAAGGCAATTTTTAAGCTCTTTGAAGACAACACAGCCACGCCAGTTCGCTGTGTGGTTCTCGCCGAAGTTGCTGCACATCTTAACCGAAGTGTCTTCCATATTTTTTGTACAATTTGCAGTACTATGTGGTTCACTGCAGACAACGCAGATTGACCTCAGGGTGCAATAGGCCTTGGTGTGGCCATATTCTTGACAGTTTATACACTGCACTGGTTGGTTTCGTTTGTGCGGCTCTTCCACAGATTCGACGGTGTAGCAGGAGTTGTAGCTTATATATCGGGTGCACTTCGTTTCGCTTGACCATTTTAGTTTCAGGTCCCAGCTCTACTTTGAAGAGTGGCTGAGGTTGTTTGTTTCTGTTCAGGATGTTAATTACTGATTTGACGTAAAAGTTTTTAGCTTTTAGTGCTGCAGTAATTTCATCAGGCGTCACGGTGGGTTCGATTCCTTTTAATACAACTTGGAGTCCCTTGGCGCTCTTAAGTTGGTATGTGTAGTAGGTCTTCCCAGCATCGTCCAGATATTTTGTTACAACCCGGTGGCCGGCTTCGGTTTGTGTTTGGATCCTGGTTTCGCTGATTTTTCCTTTTGTTAGGGGTACGACATGGAAGTTGTTCTCGCCAATGAGCGCAACTATTTTGCCGACCAGGGCAGTTGTTATTTGCTCGCGGACGTAGATTGGCCGCGTTTTGGAAGCTTCGGCGCCATTTCTGGCTCGTCGATTTGATTCGCTGAGGTGTTGTCTAGGAGAGCGAATCTTTTTGAGTATTGTCCCTCAGATTCGCTATTAGTAGCGTTGTTGCGGTTCATTTTCGGCTTGTTGTATGTACCGATCGATACCAGTTTGCACCAGTTGCGCGGCTCGAGTTTGTTTTGGTTTCGTTTCACTGTTGTTTTCGTTTTCGCTGGTACAACTGTCCGAGAGAGACGTGGGAGGCTTTCGGGTTGACGTCGTCGGCTCAGAAGAGACAGTTTCGGCAGTAATCGTTGAGCAGAGCACCGAGGTAGTTGTTGTAGAGAATGTGGGCGCGCTAGTAGTTGACAGAGAGGTCACAGTACTAGTAGCTACAGAGCTAACCGGTATTGGCAATTGCAAATGCAAGAGAGGCGCTTGCAAGTGCAAGAGAGAGTTGTTTTGGTTACTCTTTGCATCATACTGCGCTGTCATCAGCGTCGGCGAGCACGAGCGCGGTAGTTCAAGCTAGGCTTGTCGGGGTGGGGGGACACGAAAGTGAAATATGCATTGTTACGGTGCAATGAGAGCCGACGCTCGTCTTGCTCATTACGTCTCTGAGCACGAATATCGCGTTGACTCATAGCTGCGCGCACTTTTAAAATTTGGTTTGTGTATTCAAAACTTAAGTGTAATTTTGGTTACACAAGAACAAAGAATATACACAGAGATTTTTGCGAGTTTGCATCGCTTAAGCGTCCTCTCGCTAATTTAGAAAGTATATTTATAGTTGTAGTTTCACTGCAGATAACGATGATAACTAATAGTTCCCGTAGCACAAAACAAAAACACGTCTGTTAACGTCGGGCGTCCAACAATGATTTTTGGGGGCTTAGCTTTCGTTTTATTTGGATGTAGCGATCCATTCCAGTCTGTATGGCCGGCTTTGCGTTTTCGTTTTCGTTAGTTGCAGTTTGTTTTGCTGTCTGCGCAGCTTTCGTTGTGTTTGTATGTGTTGAGCGGGCAGTCGGCATCGGTGTTGTTTTAGTTATTAAGGTTGTCGCGACAATTGAAGAGTTTGTGCTTGCTGTCACAGCTGTTCTCTTTGCTTGGTGTAAGCAGATTTTGTTGGTAAGGGAGACAAAGAGCAAGATCGTTCTTTGTCGTTCGCTGTAAGCAGGTGTTCGTTTGGCGGGTTGGGAGTTGCCGATCGCGGGCGGTCGGATTGCGCCGACCCAAAAGATAGTAGCGACGGCGACGGGGAGCAAGAGCGTTCTCTGTCGCGTGTTAAGAGAGAAAGATCAGCTGTCGGGTTGGGGGTGATTGACCGCTCGCGGTTCGATTCCGCAGAGACGACGGAAAAGTAAGCGTTGTTGCGTTGCGAAGAGAGCCGTCGCTCATCTTGCTGACGTTGACGCTGTGCGCGAGCTTCGTTTTCACTCATTGTTTTTTGGTTAGTTTATTTATATTTGTAATTAGTTAATTGTTGATTAATAACATATAGATTTGTTAGAAAATCTATATGTGCAGGTATTGCACTGAGCGTCTTTTCGCTTATGATTTTGTGTTTGGTTCACTTCAACTTTGTTACGTTTGTTGTATTAAAGACCCTTTTTAATTGTTCTCCGTTTTGGAATATATTTATGAACGTCAATAGTTATGTCTAACTTAAAATTGCGTTGCTTTCGCAAAACTGATTTTGTTATGCTTAACTATTTTATATCTACTCATGATTGGTATTTATTTTATTCCTGTTCAGATTTAAATTCTTGCATCGCATATTTTTATAAATCCTTAAATGCATTCTTTGATTTTTGTGTTCCGTGTGCATATCCGGCAAAGTCTAACTGGCTTCCGTGGTATACACCTAAACTACTAAGGTTAAAAAATGTGAAATCCCGGCTTTATAAAAAATTTACTTATGCGGGTAATCCCTCTGATTAAACCCGACACCTAGTTGCAAAGACAAATTTTAGCACTTGCAACAGTTTATTTTATAAACAAGTGGGTAAGGCTACAGTCGGGCGCCGACAGTAAGATACCCTTCTCCCAATTTTCTAAATCCGTTAAAAACGTGTATCCACACTCATAATTCCAAACAGAAAGTTCTGCACAAAAACTTATAATACATATAGCTTACTCGCTCGCACTCACACAGCGACGCGCAGTCAACTGCTCAAAGCAGCGCGCCGGCTGCTGCTCGTACCGAACGTTTGTACTGAAAACGTTGACTTTAATAATTTCTGTGTTATTGGTCTGATCGGATTGTAATTTGGAGGATATGTTCATATTGCATTTAGCTTTATACATAAAAGTTTATTACTTTGCTTAATAATCGTAAATTACCGATTTGCGGGGCGGTGGGCGTGGCATCAAACATTTGACATAAACTTCATCTGCCCCGGATATATAGGAACCTTCATACCAAATTTGGTGTCTCTTGCTTTTTTAATAGCTGAGATCTGTTGTCTCAAGCAAACAGACGGACAGACGGACAGCCGGACAGACAGACGGACATGTCTCGACTCGGCTAGTGACCCTGATCAAGAATATATATACTTTATGGGGTCTGCCACGCCTCCTTATGCCTGTTACATACATTTTGCACAAAGGCTATACAAATATTAAAATCGTTGTCGACTTGAATAAACAATTCTATAACTTTGTTTACATTAAACAGAAATCGAATAGTTTCCCACCTTATATTTTATATGAAATCAAGAAAGCAACCAGTGCTCAAGACGCTGCTGATCTGTTTGCAGACTTTTTTCAATCTACCTATTCCTCTACTAACTACGACAATAATCTTCTATATCCGAGATCAAATTCCATTTCTTGTGATATGATCGATGAGGAATCGTTACGGACTAATCTCTGCTCTATTAATCCATCTTCTCTCCCGGCCCTGTGGGAGTACCAGGATGCGTACTTAGGTTTTGTGCCAATAGCTTATATAGACCAAGTTATTTAACTTGTCTTTAGCATCTTGTACGTTTCCTTCAATCTGGAAAGAATCTTTTTCTATCCCTCTTCATAAAAACGGATCTAAGTCTGAAGTAATGAATTATAGGTGTATTTCCAAATTATCCTCTATTTCAAAGTTGTTGGAAAAAATTATTACTGTAGGGTTAACACATAAGTGCAAGTCACTTATGGCTTTGTAAACACATCAACATGGCTTTGTAAAATCTAGATCTACTACCACGAATCTTTTGGAATTCACCTTAATAATTAATAAAGGTTTTCAGAAGAAAATGCAAACTGATGTGGTCTACACAAACTTCAGCAAAGCATTTGATTCAGTAAATCACTTACTTTTTCTTCATAAGCTTAACCTTATTGGTTTTTTCTACCCATTGCTCCTTTGGAGTTGCTTAACTTGTAGGTCCCAAAGGGTATTACTCAAATGTTTGCTATCTAAGCCTATCTTTGTATCCTCTGGTGTTCCTCAGGGCAGTCATCTTGGGCCTTTACTCTTTAACCTATTTATAAACGATCTTCCCTCTGTTCTACACTATTCTAATATTCTAATGTATGCTGATGATGTGAAACTTTGCTTAACATACAATGAACTGACGGCTAATTCACTTCAAGTCGATTGACTCATTGGGCCATGGATTTTAAATTAATACATGGTCTATTAGGTTTGTCGGAATGTACGTAACAGACAGAAGGATATATCTGCGACCCCATAAAGTATATATATTCTTACTCAGGATCATCAGCCGAGTCGATCTAGCCATGTCTGTCTGTCCGTCTTTCTGTCTGTCCGTCTGTATGAGCGTCTGATTCTCATCTATTAAGAAAGCTAGAACCTAAAAATTTGGCATGAAGATTCCTGTATATACTAGGCAGTAAACGCCGTTTTCAAATTTTGGGTACCACGCCCACCGCCCCCGTAAATCAGTAATTTGTTATTATTAAGCAAAGTATTAAACTCATAACGTTCTGCTTTGGTATACGTAAAGCTGAATACAATATTAACATATCCTCTAAATTACAATCCGATCGGAGAAATATCACAAAAGTTATTCAAGTCAACGTTTTCAGTACAAATGTTCGGTACGAGCAGCAGCCTGCGCGCTGCTTAAGGCAGTTGACGCCGACGTCGACGTCGCGTTATGTCGCTTTACTATTTACGCGCGTATATGTGTGTGTGTGAGCGAGTAAGCCATATGTATTACAATAAGTTTGGAAGAATTCTCTGCCAGAAGTCATTAGTGTGTTTACATGTTTGGTACGGATGTTAAAGGGTATGTCTGTCGAGCGCGGCCGTCTGTAACCTTGCGCACTTGTTTTTGTTTCATTATATTAAAATTTATATAAATATAAATTTATATATATTTTATGGTATATAAACGTAAACTGAAAATCCATGGCCTCTTACAGTCACCGCGTGACTGTAGCCTTTCCGACTAGTTTTTCACTTGGTGTAGCCGTAATTTGCTATATTTAAACTGTTCGAAGAGATGATGTCTTTTTATAGAAGTAATTCTCACGTTGTCAACTATACCTTCGATCAATTTCCACATCACAGAATTTTTGAAGTAATGAATCTTGGAATTCTTTTTGATCATAAGTTGAAATTTGATTAAAAGATTAAAAGATGGGCTAAAGAATTCGAAGACCCTTATAGGACAAAATTGTTATTTTTTATTCTCTTGTTCGCCCGATTTTCGAATATGGATCCTTGAGGAGACCATCTCAACACCAGGTCCATCAAGACAGAATTGAGTCTGTCCAAAAACAATGTTTGATCTTTGCTTTGCGTCGTTTTAACCGGGTTTCTAGCGTATATTTACCACCTTACTCAAGCAGACTCCTGCTAATTAACCTACCCTTCTTAACTAACCGTCTTATTATGCTGGGTGTTATGGTTATAATAAAACTAATAAAATATTACATTGACTCTCCTTTCCTGCTTAACCAACTAAAATTTTTTGTGTTTCTTCTAGGGTTACGAAATTTGTTTACCACTTTCGTTGGGCTTGCAGATTTATTTTAGAGTTCTCTGTGCTGATTATAATAAGCTTTTTAAAGTAATCAACACGGAATCCTCTCATCCTCTCAGCTATTAAATTATTTATATTAAACTAGCTAACCTTTTCTCCTAACAACAATTAACTAAACATGCTGACATCTAATACTAATCTACCGATCTGATTGGGTTTTACTGGGTTTTCCCCAATCCTTTGCAGCAAATGCTGGATCGGGAACTCTTGTTTTATATTTCCCAGCTTAAATTTATAAATATAAATATATTCTTAATTAATTTAAATTTTTTTATAAAATTCAATTTTAAAATCAAAATTTTCAACTTTAATTATTTTCTTTTTTTTTTAATTTTAAGAATTAATTTTAATTTAAAAATGAAAAACTAATTTTAATTTCAAGTCGACTGTCTTAGTTGACGTTAAATAAATAAAACAAGAGAGCAAGGCTACCTTCGGCTTGCCGAAGGTTTCATACCCTTGCAGTTATACAAAATACAACATTGCACATATATTCTTTATTTACAATAATAAAATAAATTAATTAACTAAATATTTAAAAATAAATTATAAAAACTATATGGAGTTTGATAAGTGATTGCGGCAGCACCGCTTACTGTGTTATCACAAAATATCCAATCAATTTGAGTTAAATGTTTTGTTGTTGGCACATTTTGTTGTTATTATTTAAAGTAGACTCGAGCTGATCAGTGGTTGTTGATCGGCAAATGTTAAAATCTCCTAATATTACCAATTTTGTATTATTTTCAGCTGACGTTAGCCTTTCAACATCATTTCTGATTTCATTTCGAAACCTTGTAATAGGAAAAGCTGGATTCCTATAAACAACCATGACTATTGTATGCAAGTATTTAAATGTTATGGGCTGGTATATATTTCTTACATTATCAACTGTAACTGTTTCATATAAGAATGTTATGTTTTCCGATATATTTTGTTTCGCATATATCAGTATACCATTCTTAGAAACAGCATTTGGTCGAATGTCTTTGTGTTGTAAAGGATCTGTTGGTCATAAAATCTTAATTTGGAAAGTTCTCATTCAAAAATGCGTTTGAATAACAGCTATATGATTTTTTGTTTAACATCTACATGCAATAGTACTCAGATTTTCATAAAATTGCAACAAGAACCTTCATTATGCCGATCGTTGATCGTTATAAGTTATAAAATTTCGATTTGGATGTGGTAAGCCTGATAGCTATATCTTAAAATATAACGAAAATCGGCCGATAGGCTCCATAACAGCTATACGATATATCAGTCCGATCTGGCCCGTTCCGACTTATTTAAAGAGGGCAGAAATAAGAAGCTTGTGAGCAAAGTTTCATGAAGATTGCTCAATAACTGGGGGACTAATTTGCTTTGCAACAGACAGACGGACTGACTGATTGTTCCTATAACAGCTATTTAATATAAACGTCTAAGATATTTAAATGGAAAAACTAAAGGCGGGTTACTGTATAACATTAAAAAGTATTGATAATGTGCGGTATTTCCAAAAACAAAACAGGTTTGCTGATTTCAGCCGATTGTTCCTATGGCAGCTATATGTTATAGTGGTCCGATTTTGATACAATTTTGACAGCACATTGAGAACGTAATAAGAATAAGATTTGCCAAATCTTGTTGCAATATCTTGAAAAACAACAAAAATCGATAGCTTCTATGACAGCTATACGATATATCGGTCCGATCTGGCTCGTTCCGACTTATTTACAGCCTACAGCAATAAGAAGCTTGTGTGCCAAGTTTCATGGAGATAGCTCAAAAACTGAGAGACTAGTTTGCGTTGCAACAGACGGACGGACGGACGGACGGACGGACGGACAGACGGACATCCATTTTTCGACTCCTCTGGTGATGCTGATTCAGAATATATATACTTTATAGGGTCGGAGATGTCTCCTAAGGTGCGTTGCAAACTTCTGGCTAAAATTAATATACCCTCTGCAAGGGTATAAAAAAAACTGTATTGGCAAGACAAGAAAACTTTATCTATGGGAACAAAAACAAGGGGAGAAATATGTTCTGTACTTGAACAAATGCAAGCGTGCAAAAGTATGTATCAAAACTTCAAAACTCCTTGCTATCAACATCACGAATACGACGAGCACCATTGGATATCATTGGAAATATAGCAAGTAGCTTATTTGGAGTGCTAGAATCGGAATACGCACATGAAATGTCGAAGACCATCATGAAAGTAAAGGACAACGAAGATCACTTATTGAAACTTTTCGAGAACCAAACCAAGTTAATCGACTCAACAATTAATGTGATACGGCGAGACGAGATTTACTATCATCGAAGCATTTATGACAAAAGCAATAAAGGAAAAGAATTATTTTCATTCATTCCAATTATATGCTACTCTTACGACTCAATTGACGCTCATCGCTACAAATCTTCAGCAAATGCAGAGCCAGATCATTAATGTGTTAACGGATATTCGTCATAATACATAAGTCCGACATTTATATCACCACGACAGTTGAATCAACAACTAATTAAGATACGAGAGCACTTAAAGAATGAACAAATGTTACCAACCGACTCAGACAATATGCTCATGCTCTACAAGATGATGAAGGCTGAAGGAACTATAGTGAATGATCATGTAATTATTAAGGTCACACTTCCCTTAGCATCCACACAAATACTGGATATATTTAAGCTCATTCCGATCCCATCAATAACAAATAAAGGATTAATCAAGTTTGATATTAACTTTCCATTTATTGCCTTCAACTAACAGAAATTGATTTTAAAAACTGCTACACAAGAGACGTTGATGATTTCGTATGGCACAACAAACAAACAATGTTTTCAACTGAAACTAGCTGTGAAATGAAACTATTTCACAATAAAACAGATTCGTCGTGTCATTTAACACATTCAAACAAAACCTTTAAAATGCACATACGAAATCAGTGGATATTTGCGACGAAATCTCAAATTCAATTAGCAGTACGTCCTGGTGGAGCATATTATTCTACAAAATGCTTCACGCTTCGAAATTTAATGATGACCTTGACCAGTCAAGACACAATAAACACGAGTATTCATTCATCATTCGGCTCGCCTTACCACCATCTTAAAGAAGGAAGACCTAATTCAACACTATATAGAGTTACAGCAACTGCGGAAAATCCTTCTACCAAGCAACACCTTCCAACTACCTCAGGTAGTGACACCCATTGAACATCACCAAATTGCTTTATATGCTGGACTTGTCTTCATAATGATTCTTACCATGATCTACCTCGGAAACAAATGGCACAAAAGAAGGACTTCAACCAAGCGATCACACGAAGAAAATCCACATCAATTTAGGATCAATATTGACGAATTTTGAACAGACGTTCAAAGGCCGGGGGGATGTACGATCTCAACAGAAAATCGTACGCTGCAGCAAATACAGCAGACACGCTGCTATCAATAAGGCAGATAATGAAGGCTGCATGTTTATAAAAATAAAATAATTTCGCACCATCTACATGTCACAAATATCTTTAGCTACTAGTAGATTTAGGAAAATTGCCCAGATAAGTAATAATGTTTATTGTACTCATATCAATAAGATTATATTTAGACTTAAGCAAATATCAAGCTATTAAGAAAAGAGGTATATAGTAGCATAATATGCTTTACATATTATTTAAGCTTAATTTAACAAAAACAATCCACATACAATCTTGCGCATGCATAACATGAAATATGAAACGCGCAACCAAATTCTTCTTTACACTTAAGCGCATGATTGTTATGTAACCATATCGTTCTTTTGTATGCGCCCAAACATAAAAAAATCAAAAATGCTGACTAGACATTTCCATTTCTTACGACTCACTTCGAGCCGATCAAAACTCTGTACATTTAGTCTTAAGCTGACAGTCCGAAATAAATGACGCTCTCCGAAATTATTCGTGTTCGCTAATTATTTTAACAAAAGGTACTAACAGCGTTGATCTTAGTCAATTGACGGATCATTTGTTCGACTCAAATCGTAACTACTACGTGGCGCAGCCGGTAGGATAGCAAAGGAAAATACTTGATGCGATAACTAAACCATCAATTCTCGTAATATTCGATGCGATAATTGCCATTATCAATTCCTATATACTTTTGCTATCCATTAAAAAACCTCGCTAGACAACCCGCGACGGTTTATATCGCGTTAAGTTTTTATAAGAAACCTTGACAGTAACACGAAATCGTGAACGCAATTGTCGAACTCAAATATAGACACGCAAGAATACGTCGGAAACACTAAAACACTAAAACGAAATCGCTTGAGTGCATAAAAATAACATAAAACATAAAAAATTAAGTGAATCCAACATATACAAACTAAGTGAACCACCATAAGAAATACAAATTTAAACAACATAAACTAAGTGAACCTAACATAAAAAATTAAGTGAATCCAACATATACAAACTGAGTGAACCAACATAAGAAATACATATTAAACCAACATAAACTAAGTGAACCTAACATAAAAATTAAGTGTATCCAACACATACAACCAAAGTGAATACGTAAACCTTATCTAATAAATAAACCACATCTAAAACACAAACCAAGCAAAGACACAAACAAAAGTGAATACGTAAACCTTATCAAATACATAAACCATATAAAAACACAAACCAAGCAAAGACACAAACAAAACGAATACATAAACCTTATCAAATACGTAAGCCTTAGCTAGACCACAAACCAAACAAAGATCTAAACCCTATTAAATACATAAACCATATCCCATATAAAACACGAATATAAACATGAACACCATATAAAACACGAACCACTAAAAGACAAAAACCAACAAACAACAATGGCAGTAGCAGCACCAACGCATATAGAATTGTCTGACTCGAACATGATTCAAGTCGAGAGGCAAATACATGCAGTAGATCTTTTCAATGGAGCTCCTAGCACCTTATACACCTTTATCAGTCGCATTGACTTCATCTTGGCGTTGTTCCAAGCCACGGATGAAAGGCAGAAGTTAATAATCTTCGGGCACATCGAACGGAACATCAGTAGCAATGTTATCCATACCCTCGGAGTGAACAACCTCAGCAGCTGGAGCGAACTCAGGACCCAACTTAAACTCAACTACAAGCCCCAGGCACCGAATCATCAACTACTGGAGAAATTCAGGAACACACAATATCGAGGTAACATTCGTCATTTCCTTGAAGAAGCCGAAAGAAAACGGCAGATAATTATAAGTAAATTAGAACTAGAGAATGACCCATCCGAAACCATTCTTTATACCAGACTAATACAAACTAGCATCGAAGATCTAATTCAAAAACTCCCAGATCACATTGTCCAAAGAATAATTAAATGTAATATCCCAGACTTAAGATATTGATAAACATATTACAAGAAAAAGGTCTTTATGAGGCACCAACCTCGAAAAAAGACAATACAAAACCAACTTCAATTCCAACTAAAATTGTAAACAATCCACAAAACAAGCAAATGAACAACCTAACCAGGCCCTTCCAACCATTTTATAACAACGTTTATCAACCCTATCACCAATCATATTCTCATGTATCCCTGTTTAATCCAAGTCCGTTTCCTCAGTATCAACATAGACCCATCAACCCACAACCAAACATGCCCATGACATATGCACCCAGACCAGGCCCAGCTTTTAACAGACAAAGTATTTTTGACCAGAACCGTTTCGGACCTAGCCACACTGGCATGCCTACTAAATATCCGCAGACCGGAAACATACAGACCAACAACCCAATAAAAAGACAGAGACCATGAGACAGTGGGCAGTCTAAAATGAGTATTGAAGAATTTAGATATCAAGAAGCGACTTCAAATCAATCTGAATATCCTTATAACTATTATTATCCCTATTATACAAAATACTTTCAACCTCAGCTTTACCCTTACCAACCGAACTATACCCCAGAATAACCTCAGTATCCTCCCGAACACAATTATGACAATTCAGACACAACAGAGGAAGAAAAAACAATAACTAATGACGACGAACCAGACAAAATCGAACAGGCAGGAAATTTTCAGCTAGCAGCCCCGGATCAAGCCAATATATAATAATCAAAAATAATAATACAGAATTAAAATGTTTAAACGACACAGGATCTACTATAAATATCATCACGCGAAATATTTTTCAAACACCTATGCAGAAAACTAATCACCTTATACATACTAGTAATGGCCCACTAATTATTAACGAACTTACAAATATACCACCTAATAACTATTTCCCTATTGCCCAAGAAATTTTTACCCACAAATTCTCAGACCATTATGACATGCTGATGGACGCAAATTGTTATCCGAGGCCAAAGCAGTAATTGACTATAAAACAAGAAAGCAAGGCTACCTTCGGCTTGCCGAAGGTTTCATACCCTTGCAGTTATACAAAATACAACATTGCACATATATTCTTTATTTACAATAATAAAATAAATTAATTAACTAAATATTTTAAAATAAATTATTAAATTAGTGATTATAGCTAAGGAACACGCCGTCATGGTGACTATATGGAGTTTGATAAGTGATTGCGGCAACACCGCTTACTGTGTTATCACAAAATATCCAATCAATTTGAGTTAAATGTTTTGTTGTTGGCACATTTTGTTGTTATTATTTAAAGTAGACTCGAGCTGATCAGTGGTTGTTGATCGGCAAATGTTAAAATCTCCTAATATTACCAATTTTGTATTATTTTCAGCTGACGTTAGCCTTTCAACATCATTTCTGATTTCATTTCGAAACCTTGTAATAGGAAAAGCTGGATTCCTATAAACAACTATGACTATTGTATGCAAGTATTTAAATGTTATGGGCTGGTATATATTTCTTACATTATCAACTGTAACTGTTTCATATAAGAATGTTATGTTTTCCGATATATTTTGTTTTGCATATATCAGTATACCATTCTTAGAAACAGCATTTGGTCGAATGTCTTTGTGTTGTAAAGGATCTGTTGGTCATAAAATCTTAATTTGGAAAGTTCTCATTCAAAAATGCGTTTGAATAACAGCTATATGATTTTTTGTTTAACATCTACATGCAATAGTACTCAGATTTTCATAAAATTGCAACAAGAACCTTCATTATGCCGATCGTTGATCGTTAAAAGTTATAAAATTTCGATTTGGATGTGGTAAGCCTGATAGCTATATCTTGAAATATAACGAAAATCGGCCGATAGGCTCCATAACAGCTATACGATATATCAGTCCGATCTGGCCCGTTCCGACTTATTTAAAGAGGGCAGAAATAAGAAGCTTGTGAGCAAAGTTTCATGAAGATAGCTCAATAACTGGGGGACTAATTTGCGTTGCAACAGACAGACGGACTGACTGATTGTTCCTATAACAGCTATATAATATAAACGTCTAAGATATTTAAATGGAAAAACTAAAGGCGGGTTACTGTATAACATTAAAAAGTATTGATAATGTGCGGTATTTCCAAAAACAAAACAGGTTTGCTGATTTCAGCCGATTGTTCCTATGGCAGCTATATGTTATAGTGGTCCGATTTTGATACAATTTTGACAGCACATTGAGAACGTAATAAGAATAAGATTTGCCAAATCTTGTTGCAATATCTTGAAGAACAACAAAAATCGGCCGATAGCTTCTATGACAGCTATACGATATATCGGTCCGATCTGGCTCGTTCCGACTTATTTACAGCCTACAGCTTGTGCCAAGTTTCATGGAGATAGCTCAAAAACTGAGAGACTAGTTTGCGTTGCAACAGACGGACGGACGGACGGACGGACGGACAGACGGACATCCATTTTTCGACTCCTCTGGTGATGCTGATTCAGAATATATATACTTTATAGGGTCGGAGATGTCTCCTAAGGTGCGTTGCAAACTTCTGGCTAAAATTAATATACCCTCTGCAAGGGTATAAAAAAGAACTGCTACTCTATTTAATAAGCTATACAAGATAAAAGACGCTGATAACACTGCAGAACAGACCCATATCCAAATGGCCCCTCCATTCCCACAAGGCCCCACCTATTTAGAAACCTCCACACTCCAAGAAAACTTGTTCCGACTAGACCATCTAAACACAGAGGAAAAAAAAAAACTAACGAGCCTATTGACAAAATTTCAAGATATTCAATTTCATGAAGGTGACACGCTCACGTTCACTAATCACGAAAAACATACTACTAACACTACACATATTATCCCCGTTTATTCTAAATTATACTGTTTCCAACAGGCCTATGAAAAAGAAGTAGAAAAAAAAATCCAGGACATGTTAGAACAGGGAATTATTCGAGAAAGTAATTCGCCGTACTGTAGTTCCATTTGGGTCGTACTAGATGCCTCTGGACAACAGAAACTTCGCATTGTAATAGACTAAGGAAATTGAACGAAATAACAATAAATGAGATATCCTATACCAAATATAGACGAAATATTAGAAAAATTAGGAAGGTCAAATTATTTTACAACAATAGATCTTGCAACAGGCTTTCATCAAATAGAAATGGACTCAGAGTCAACAAAATATGGACACTATGAGTATACACGAATGCCATTTGGGCTTAAAAATGCCCCCGCTACATTTCAACGATGTATGAACAATTTACTCCGTCCGCTTCTAAATAAATGTTGTTTAGTATACCTAGACGACATCATAGTTTTCTCCACATCTTTAGAAGAACATCTTCAAGCTTTACAGGCAGTTTTCGCAAAATTATCACAAATTATGTCAAATTACAACTAAATAAATGCGATTTTTAAAACAAGAAACAACTTTCCTAGGACATGTCATTACTAAAGACGGGATAAAACCAAACCCGAACAAAATAAAAGCTATAGTAAAATACCCACTACCCAAAAAACCTAAAGAAATTAAAGCATTTTTAGGACTTGCTACTATAGGAAATTTATACCTAACTTTTCTGACATTGTCAAACCTCTGACTAAATGCCTGAAAAAAGGAGCAACAATAGATACCAATCTTGGTATTCTACATGAAGCATTCCAAAAGCTAAAACTACTAATTTCCGAAGACCCAATCCTAAAAATACCGAACTTTGAGAGGAAATTTACATTAACGACCGATGCCAGCAATGTAGCTTTAGGAGCCGTTTTATTCCAAGACGGACATCCTGTTAGTTACATTAGTAGACTACTAAATGAACACGAAGTCAATTATAGCGCCATAGAAAAGAATTACTAGCAATAGTTTGGGCAACCAAAATCTTCAGACACTTTCTATTAAGACGACATTTTGAACCAACCCTTGTGCTGGCTACACAAATTAAAGGAACCCAATTCAAAATTATCAAGATGACAGATTAGACTTTGAGAGTATGACCTTGACATAAAATATATTAAAGAAAAAGAAAATTATGAAGCAGACGCACTTTCTATAGTTAAAATAGAACAAACATTTTTCGGAGAATCTATCCAACATAGTGCTGAAGAAGACAATAGTAATTTAATAGGATTATCAGAGAAAGCCATTAATCAGCACAAAAGACAAATCATCTTTAATAAAGGTCCTAAAAGTACAGAATATGAAACTTATTTCAAAAAAACAAATTATAAACCTGTCTTACGAAGAAATGACCCGTGAAAAAGCCAAACAATATTTACTTGACCATTTCTGTTTGAGTTGTATCGACATTTATTCTAAATTCGAACAAATAAAAACTAGAATTGGATAGAATGTAAAAATGCTCCAATGCGCATATTTAATCAGTTGGGGAAACGTTGGCTCGAGAACGAAGACATAGAACTACAACTTAACACGACGAAAACTGGTGTTGCAGACATAGAAAGACTTCACAAAACGATAAACGAAAAGATCCGCATCATACAAAACTCCGACGACAGCGAAGCTAAGCTTTGCAAAATAACAACAATTCTCTATATCTACAATTACAAAACAAAACACGACACTACTGGACAAACTTCCGCTCACATATTTATTTATGCTGGACAACCGATTTTAGATACGCAACACAACAAAGAAATTAGAATTAACGAAATAAATAAAGACAGAACAGAATACAATATCGACACTAGATACAGAAAAGGACCGTTACAAAAAGGAAAATTAGAAATCCCGGTTTTATTAAAAATTACTTTTTCGGGTAATCCCTCTGATTAAACCCGATATATAGTTGCAAAGACAAATTTTAGCACTTGCAGCAGTTTATCTTATAAACAAGAAAGCAAGGCTACCTTCGGCTTGCCGAAGGTTTCATACGCTTGCAGTTATACAAAATATAAAATATATTTGGATTGCTGCTGGTTTCTGTGGTATTTATTGAACAATTATAACAGTACATTGATTATATCATCCTCTTATAATTTCACATACTCAGCCTCCTCACCACGACAAGGTCGCAATCCTCGAGGAGGAATACAACATTGCACATATATTCTTTATTTACAATAATAAAATAAATTAATTAACTAAATATTTTAAAATAAATTATTAAATTAGTGATTATAGCTAAGGAACACGCCGTCATGGTGACTATATGGAGTTTGATAAGTGATTGCGGCAGCACCGCTTACTGTCCGCTTACTATCACAAAATATCCAATCAATTTGAGTTAAATGTTTTGTTGTTGGCACATTTTGTTGTTATTATTTAAAGTAGACTCGAGCTGATCAGTGGTTGTTGATCGGCAAATGTTAAAATCTCCTAATATTACCAATTTTGTATTATTTTCAGCTGACGTTAGCCTTTCAACATCATTTCTGATTTCATTTCGAAACCTTGTAATAGGAAAAGCTGGATTCCTATAAACAACTATGACTATTGTATGCAAGTATTTAAATGTTATGGGCTGGTATATATTTCTTACATTATCAACTGTAACTGTTTCATATAAGAATGTTATGTTTTCCGATATATTTTGTTTCGCATATATCAGTATACCATTCTTAGAAACAGCATTTGGTCGAATGTCTTTGTGTTGTAAAGGATCTGTTGGTCATAATCTTAATTTGGAAAGTTCTCATTTAAAAATGCGTTTGAATAACAGCTATATGATTTTTTGTTTAACATCTACATGCAATAGTACTCAGATTTTCATAAAATTGCAACAAGAACCTTCATTATGCCGATCGTTGACCGTTATAAGTTATAAAATTTCGATTTGGATGTGGTAAGCCTGATAGCTATATCTTGAAATATAACGAAAATCGGCCGATAGGCTCCATAACAGCTATACGATATATCAGTCCGATCTGGCCCGTTCCGACTTATTTAAAGAGGGCAGAAATAAGAAGCTTGTGAGCAAAGTTTCATGAAGATTGCTCAATAACTGGGGGACTAATTTGCGTTGCAACAGACAGACGGACTGACTGATTGTTCCTATAACAGCTATTTAATATAAACGTCTAAGATATTTAAATGGAAAAACTAAAGGCGGGTTACTGTATAACATTAAAAAGTATTGATAATGTGCGGTATTTCCAAAAACAAAACAGGTTTGCTGATTTCAGCCGATTGTTCCTATGGCAGCTATATGTTATAGTGGTCCGATTTTGATACAATTTTGACAGCACATTGAGAACGTAATAAGAATAAGATTTGCCAAATCTTGTTGCAATATCTTGAAAATCAACAAAAATCGATAGCTTCTATGACAGCTATACGATATATCGGTCCGATCTGGCTCGTTCCGACTTATTTACAGCCTACAGCTTGTGTGCCAAGTTTCATGGAGATAGCTCAAAAACTGAGAGACTAGTTTGCGTTGCAACAGACGGACGGACGGACGGACAGACAGACGGACATCCATTTTTCGACTCCTCTGGTGATGCTGATTCAGAATATATATACTTTATAGGGTCGGAGATGTCTCCTAAGGTGCGTTGCAAACTTCTGGCTAAAATTAATATACCCTCTGCAAGGGTATAAAAAAAACTGTATTGGCAAGACATGAAAACCTTATCTATGGGAACAAAAACAAGGGGAGAAATATGTTCTGTACTTGAACAAATGCAAGCGTGCAAAAGTATGTATCAAAACTTCAAAACTCCTTGCTATCAACATCACGAATACGACGAGCACCATTGGATATCATTGGAAATATAGCAAGTAGCTTATTTGGAGTGCTAGAATCGGAATACGCACATGAAATGTCGAAGACCATCATGAAGGTAAAGGACAACGAAGATCACTTATTGAAACTTTTCGAGAACCAAACCAAGTTAATCGACTCAACAATTAATGTGATACGGCGAGACGAGATTTACTATCATCGAAGCATTTATGACAAAAGCAATAAAGGAAAAGAATTATTTTCATTCATTCCAATTATATGCTACTCTTACGACTCAATTGACGCTCATCGCTACAAATCTTCAGCAAATGCAGAGCCAGATCATTAATGTGTTAACGGATATTCGTCATAATACATAAGTCCGACATTTATATCACCACGACAGTTGAATCAACAACTAATTAAGATACGAGAGCACTTAAAGAATGAACAAATGTTACCAACCGACTCAGACAATATGCTCATGCTCTACAAGATGATGAAGGCTGAAGGAACTATAGTGAATGATCATGTAATTATTAAGGTCACACTTCCCTTAGCATCTACACAAATACTGGATATATTTAAGCTCATTCCGATCCCATCAATAACAAATAAAGGATTAATCAAGTTTGATATTAACTTTCCATTTATTGCCTTCAACTAACAGAAATTGATTTTAAAAACTGCTACACAAGAGACGTTGATGATTTCGTATGGCACAACAAACAAACAATGTTTTCAACTGAAACTAGCTGTGAAATGAAACTATTTCACAATAAAACAGATTCGTCGTGTCATTTAACACATTCAAACAAAACCTTTAAAATGCACATACGAAATCAGTGGATATTTGCGACGAAATCTCAAATTCAATTAGCAGTACGTCCTGGTGGAGCATCAGATATTATTCTACAAAATGCTTCACGCTTCGAAATTTAATGATGACCTTGACCAGTCAAGACACAATAAACACGAGTATTCATTCATCATTCGGCTCGCCTTACCACCATCTTAAAGAAGGAAGACCTAATTCAACACTATATAGAGTTACAGCAACTGCGGAAAATCCTTCTACCAAGCAACACCTTCCAACTACCTCAGGTAGTGACACCCATTGAACATCACCAAATTGCTTTATATGCTGGACTTGTCTTCATAATGATTCTTACCATGATCTACCTCGGAAACAAATGGCACAAAAGAAGGACTTCAACCAAGCGATCACACGAAAAAAAACCACATCAATTTAGGATCAATATTGACGAATTTTGAACAGACGTTCAAAGGGCGGGGGGATGTACGATCTCAACAGAAAATCGTACGCTGCAGCAAATACGGCAGACACGCTGCTATCAATAAGGCAGATAATGAAGGCTGCATGTTTATAAAAATAAAATAATTTCGCACCATCTACATGTCACAAATATCTTTAGCTACTAGTAGATTTAGGGAAATTGCCCAGATAAGTAATAATGTTTATTGTACTCATATCAATAAGATTATATTTAGACTTAAGCAAATATCAAGCTATTAAGAAAAGAGGTATATAGTAGCATAATATGCTTTACATATTATTTAAGCTTAATTTAACAAAAACAATCCACATACAATCTTGCGCATGCATAACATGAAATATGAAACGCGCAACCAAATTCTTCTTTACACTTAAGCGCATGATTGTTATGTAACCATATCGTTCTTTTGTATGCGCCCAAACATAAAAAAATCAAAAATGCTGACTAGACATTTCCATTTCTTACGACTCACTTCGAGCCGATCAAAACTCTGTACGCTCTCCGAAATTATTCGTGTTCGCTGATTATTTTAACAAAAGGTACTAACAGCGTTGATCTTAGTCAATTGACGGATCATTTGTTCGACTCAAATCGTAACTACGTAAGTGGCGCAGCCGGTAGGATAGCAAAGGAAAATACTTGATGCGATAACTAAACCATCAATTCTCGTAATATTCGATGCGATAATTGCCATTATCAATTCCTATATACTTTTGCTATCCATTAAAAAACCTCGCTAGACAACCCGCGACGGTTTATATCGCGTTAAGTTTTTATAAGAAACCTTGACAGTAACACGAAATCGTGAACGCAATTGTCGAACTCAAATATAGACACACAAGAATACGTCGGAAACACTAAAACACTAAAACGAAATCGCTTGAGTGCATAAAAATAACATAAAACATAAAAAATTAAGTGAATCCAACATATACAAACTAAGTGAACCACCATAAGAAATACAAATTAAACAACATAAACTAAGTGAACCTAACATAAAAAATTAAGGGAATCCAACATATACAAACTGAGTGAACCAACATAAGAAATACATATTAAACCAACATAAACTAAGTGAACCTAACATAAAAATTAAGTGTATCCAACACATACAACCAAAGTGAATACGTAAACCTTATCTAATAAATAAACCACATCTAAAACACAAACCAAGCAAAGACACAAACAAAAGTGAATACGTAAACCTTATCAAATACATAAACCATATAAAAACACAAACCAAGCAAAGACACAAACAAAACGAATACATAAACCTTATCAAATGCGTAAGCCTTAGCTAGACCACAAACCAAACAAAGATCTAAACCCTATTAAATACATAAACCATATCCAAAACACGAACCACTAAAAGACAAAAACCAACAAACAACAATGGCAGTAGCAGCACCAACGCATATAGAATTGTCTGACTCGAACATGATTCAAGTCGAGAGGCAAATACATGCAGTAGATCTTTTCAATGGAGCTCCTAGCACCTTATACACCTTTATCAGTCGCATTGACTTCATCTTGGCGTTGTTCCAAGCCACGGATGAAAGGCAGAAGTTAATAATCTTCGGGCACACTAACGGAACATCAGTAGCAACGTTATCCATACCCTCGGAGTGAACAACCTCAGCAGCTGGAGCGAACTCAGGACCCAACTTAAACTCAACTACAAGCCCCAGGCACCGAATCATCAACTACTGGAGAAATTCAGGAACACACAATATCGAAGTAACATTCGTCATTTCCTTGAAGAAGCCGAAAGAAAACGGCAGATAATTATAAGTAAATTAGAACTAGAGAATGACCCATCCGAAACCATTCTTTATACCAGACTAATACAAACTAGCATCGAAGATCTAATTCAAAAACTCCCAGATCACATTGTCCAAAGAATAATTAAATGTAATATCCCAGACTTAAGATATTGATAAACATATTACAAGAAAAAGGTCTTTATGAGGCACCAACCTCGAAAAAAGACAATACAAAACCAACTTCAATTCCAACTAAAATTGTAAACAATCCACAAAACAAGCAAATGAACAACCTAACCAGGCCCTTCCAACCATTTTATAACAACGTTTATCAACCCTATCACCAATAATATTCTCATGTATCCCTGTTTAATCCAAATCCGTTTCCTCAGTATCAACATAGACCCATCAACCCACAACCAAACATGCCCATGACATATGCACCCAGACCAGGCCCAGCTTTTAACAGACAAAGTATTTTTGACCAGAACCGTTTCGGACCTAGCCACACTGGCATGCCTACTAAATATCCGCAGACCGGAAACATACAGACCAACAACCCAATAAAAAGACATGGTCTCGAGACAGTGGGCAGTCTAAAATGAGTATTGAAGAACTTAGATATCAAGAAGCGACTTCAAATCAATCTGAATATCCTTATAACTATTATTATCCCTATTATCCAAAATACTTTCAACCTCAGCCTTACCCTTACCAACCGAACTATACCCCAGAATTAACTCAGTATCCTCCCGAACACAATTATGACAATTCAGACACAACAGAGGAAGAAAAAACAATAACTAATGACGACGAACCAGACAAAATCGAACAAGCAGGAAATTTTTAGCTAGCAGCCCCGGATCAAGCCAATATATAATAATTAAAAATAATAATACAGAATTAAAATGTTTAAGCGACACAGGATCTACTATAAATATAATCACGCGAAATATTTTTCAAACACCTATGCAGAAAACTAATCACCTTATACATACTAGTAATGGCCCACTAATTATTAACGAACTTACAAATATACCACCTAATAACTATTTCCCTATTGCCCAAGAAATTTTTATCCACAAATTCTCAGACCATTATGACATGCTGATGGACGCAAATTGTTGTCCGAGGCCAAAGCAGTAATTGACTATAAAACAAGAAAGCAAGGCTACCTTTGGCTTGCCGAAGGTTTCATACCCTTGCAGTTATACAAAATACAACATTGCACGTATATTCTTTAGTTACAATAATAAAATAATCTAATTAACTTAATATTTAAAAATAAATTATTAAATTAGTGATTATAGCTAAGGAACACGCCGTCATGGTGACTATATGGAGTTTGATAAGTGATTGCGGCAGCACCGCTTACTGTGTTATCACAAAATATCCAATCAATTTGAGTTAAATGTTTTTTTGTTGGCACATTTTGTTGTTAATATTTAAAGTAGACTCGAGGTGATCAGTGGTTGTTGATCGGCAAATGTTAAAATCTCCTAATATTACCAATTTTGTATTATTTTCAGCTGACGTTAGCCTTTCAACATCATTTCTGATTTAATTTCGAAACCTTGTAATAGGAAAAGCATCTCACAAGTAACATACTTAGGTATTCATCTGGACAAGCGGCTCACCTCGCGGAAACACATAGAAGCCAAGACGACGCATCTAAAACTGAAAGCAAAGGATCTACACTGGCTTATAAACGTTCGTTCTCCCCTAAGCCTTGAGTACAAAGTCCTTTTGCATACCTCCGTTCAAGCCCCATATTGACCTATGGCTCCGCGAGGGCAATGCATCAAGAAGCAACATCGACATAGTACAGCGAGCACAGTCTAGGATTCTGAGAATCATACCTGGAGAACATGCACAGAGACCTTCAAATAAAACTTGTCATTGAGACAATATCAGAGGGAAAACTAGGCTCACATCCAAATCCCCTTGCAAGAAAACTTCTTCAAGCATGCAGCCAAGGCCAACTGCACCGCAACGATCAACCAGCCCAGCGTAACATAGCTCGATTCTTTTCATAAAATGATAATTAGCTGGCTTAGAATAAGATTTGAAAACTTATTGTTAGTCTCTTAAGTAAAAGGGAAGATTCAATAAATAAGCAAAACTTGGAAAAAACGAACCTAATAGACCATGTATTTTTTTAAAATCCATGGCCTAAAAACTAGTCGGAAAGGCTACAGTCGCGCGGTGACTGTAAAAAGCAATAGATTTTTAATTTATTTTTATATACAACAAGTCCTAAAATCCATTACAAACGTGTAACCACACCTATGAAGCGACACGACGCGACGTCAACTGCTCAAAGCAGCGTGCAGGCTTCTGCTCGTACCAAACATTTGTACTGAAAACGTTGACTTGAATATCTTCTGTGTTATTGGTCCGATTAAATTGAAATTCAGTGGATATGTTCATATAGTATAAGGGTTTCGGCATACTGGAGCAGAACGTTATGAGTTTAATACTTTGCTTAATATGCGCATATGAAATTAAATTTCTGATTTACGGGAGGCGGTGGGCGTTTAACCCGAAATTTGAAAATGACGTTTACTGCCTAGGAATCTTTTTTAATAGCTAAGATCTGTTGTCTCAAACAAACAGACGGACAGACGGCCATGTCTCAATCGACTCGGCTTGTGATCATTCATTAATTCTTCTTTTTAGGCCATGGATTTAAAAAAAATACATGGTCTATTAGGTTTGTCGGACTGTGCGTAACAGGCAGAAGGAGGAATCCGCGACCCCATAAAGTATATATATTCTTGCTCAGGATCACTAGCCGAGTCGATTGAGACATGTCCGTCTGTCTGTCCGTCTGTCCGTCCGTCCGTCTGTCCGTCTGTATGAGACAACTGATCTCAGCTATTAAGAAAGCTAGAGACTCCAAATTTGGCATGAAGATTTCTGTATATCCTAGGCAGTAAACGTTGTTTTCAAATTTCGGGTACCACGCCCACCGCCCCCGTAAATCAGTAATTTGTGATTGTTAAGCAAAGTATATAACTCATAACATTCTGCTTCGGTATACGTAAAGCTGAATACAATATGAACATATCCTCTAAATTACAATCCGATCGGAGAAATAGAACAGAAGTTATTTAAGTCAACGTTTTCAGTACAAATGTTCGGTACGAGCAGCAGCCCGCGTGCTGCTTTAGGCAGTTTACGCCGACGTCGACGTCGCGTCATGTCGCTTTACTGTTTACGCGCGTGTATGTGTGTGTGTGAGCGAGTAAGCCGTTTGTATTAAAATAAGTTTGGAAGAATTCTCTGTCAGAAGTTATGAGTGTGTTTTCATGTTTGGTACGAATGTTAAAGGGTATGTCTGTCGAGCGCGCCCGTCTGTAGCCTTGCGCACATGTTTTTGTTTCATTATATTAAAATTTATATAAATATAAATTTATATATTTTTGTTGGTATATAAACGTAAACTGAAAATCCATGGCCTCTTACAGTCACCACGTGACTGTAGCCTTTCCGACTAGTTTCATTACTTGTTTGGTCTTGTGACCAAACCAGTGAACCATTAGCACACGTTTGGTTTTATTGAAATGGCTTTCACTTTTACATCTGTCATCCGACTTGAAGTTAGGTGCGTTTGAAAGAGGATGAATGTATCTCTTTAATGTTGCAAATTTCCAATAGATGGCACGTTTGTTGTATGATTTAATCATAAAGTACGCTTATTTTTGGGACACACCGTGTATACTTTATGGTCTGCCACGCATCTTTAAACCAGTTACATATATGTGCAAAGTTAGTATACCCTTTTTTGAAAATTTTGAATGGTCGAGGCGTAAAATAAAACATTTAAGGCAAAAAAAAACTAATTGAGCTTCTTAACCCGTGCGTCGAACCGCGGCCTCATTGTTTATATTCAATAAAAACTGCAACGCTATGCTTAATAATCGAAACTAATAATTTACGGGGGTGCCACTGTCATACTACGCAGCATTCGAACTAAAAGTGGTCACTTTGCGGCCATGGATTTTAAGAATAAGCATGGTCTATTACGTTTGTCGGAATGAGCGTTACAGGCAGAATAAGACATTTACGACCGATGTGTATACATCTATATATATTCTTGCACAGGATCACTAGCCAAGTCGATCTACGTATTTCTGTCTATCAGTGTGTCTGTCTGCATGTGCGCCTGAGTCTCAGCTCATTAAAACTAGTTGGAAAGGCTACAGCCACGCGGTGATTGTAAGAGGCCATGGATTTTCAGTTTATGTTTATATAACATGATAAAAATATATATTGAAATACAATTTTTAATATAATGAAACAGAAACAAGTGGGTAAGGCTACCGACGGACGCGCCCGACAGTAAGATACCCTTTTCTCAATTTTTAACATCCGTACCAAACATGTAAACACACTCATGATTTCAGACAGAGAATTCTGCACAACTTATTCTAATATATATGGCTTACTCGCTCTCACACATAGGCACACGCACCTAATGAGTAAAGCGACACGACGCGACGAAAGCAGCGCGCAGGCTGCTGCTCGTACCGAACATTTGTACTAAAAACGTTGACTTGGATAACTTGTGTGTTATTGGTCCGGACTGTAATTTGGAGGATATGTTCATATTGTATTGTTATTGGTCCGGATTGTAATTTGGAAGCAGAACGTTATGAGTTTGCTTAATAAATCAAACAACAGACAGACAGATAGACAAGCAGACAGACAGACAGACGGACATTGCTCAATCGACTCGACTAGTTATCCTGAGCAAGTAATATAACAATTTGAGAATTTTGCGTACTAATTACAACAACACGCAGGCAACACTTCACAAAGCAATAAAAAATGTACATTTTCTATGTTTATTGTCTGATCGGGCTGGAATTTATAGATTAGGTTCATATCGTTTTTATATTTATGTATCCCAAAGTAGTAAAGTAACTGTAAATTGAATACTTTGCTAAATAATTGCTCAAAAAATTAATAATCACTGATTTATGGGGGCGGTAGGCGTGGTACCAAAAATTTGAAAATAACGTTTACTGCCTAGGATATACAGGAATCTACGTGCCGAATTTTGAGTCTCTAGCTTTCTTAAAAGCTGAGGATCAGGCACTCATACAGACGGACAAACGAACTGACATACAGACATGGCTAGAGCGACTCGGCTAGTGATTCTGAGCAAGAATATATATACTTTATGGGGTCGCCATAAATTTTAAAACTATATTAATGACACTTAGCCCAGAATCACATCTCTATGTTAATTATAGAACAGCTTTCTGGTTTGCAAGACTTCGGAAATATAGTAACTAATACATTTATCCATATATATAAATATCATTCAATTAAAATCTGAAAACAATATATATTATAGGATAAATCACTCAAAAATAAAGTTGCTTGAAAACAAATTGCACGTCTAATTTAAAAATAAAAACAAATTGCGAGTCTAATTTTAGATGCAGACTGAAGCTAAGGCTGTAAGAGTATAAAATCTTTGACAAGCCGAAAGTTGCCTTTTAATTTTAATTTAAGTATTTTGGTACATTTATATAATTTAAAGTGTGTTAGCAAACAAATGTACCGAATTGAGTAGGTGATTTGTACCGTGACCGCCATTTTGTATATTTCTTTCGAAGCTCCTCCTTTTTAACCAGTTTATTTCGTAGTTTGATTAGCGATGTATTTTGAAAACTCGTTATCACATACACACATTGAGTGTTCACCTACACAAATAGAAAAATGTATGATGAAAGAATATGTTCGTGGTTCTCTCACGATAACAGGTTTCTTTGTTGAGATACATCAATAAGGATAGACACACATACATACAAACATGTATTATATATCGTTTCATATAATATGTCTCTCACAATCATAGCAGTGGATCCCCAGAGAAAATAGTCTTCAAAGTAGGCGAGTAGTGAATACGAACGAACGCTTGTGCGAGAGTGAAGCAATGTTGTTATGTATTCAATGAAATGTCTGCGATTTTTCATAACACTTAAATGTTTAAATATATTATTAATATTAATATAATAATATATATATACATATATATTTACATACTTTCAACCATAGGTAATAATACTTAAATTGGTATCTGTGGAGTAACTGCTTTAAAGACACTTATTTCAATAAGCAGCCAAAAACAAAAACATAACTATTCTCACATATATATTTGTATATCCTTCGATCATTGTCATTCTAGTATATTTTAATGCCCCGGTGGGCCGTCACTGTTGAATGTCTATATTAGTCGGACACAGATCAAGTCAACTAACTCTTCGGTCAGTTTATGTAGGTTCAGCTTATTATTGTATACTCAAAATATAAGACAAAACAAGAAAGCAAAGCTACCTTCGGCTTGCCGAAGGTTTTATACCATTGCAGTTATACTAAATATAAAATACATTTGGATTGCTGCTGGTTTCCATTTGCATACAAAAACCGTGATTTCAGCCGATTGTTCCTATAGCAGCTATATGTTATAGTGGACCGATTTTGATACAATTTTGACAGCACATTAAGAACGTAATAAGAATAAGATTTGCCAAATCTTGTTGCAATATCTTGAAAAACAACAAAAATTGGCCGATAGCTTCAATGGCAACTATATGATGTATCGCTCCAATCTGGCTGGTTCCGACTTACTTACAGCGTGCAGCAATATGAAGCTTGTGTGCCAAGTTTCATGAAGATAGCTCAAAAACTGAGAGACTAGTTTGCGTTGCAACAGACGGACGGACGGTCAGACGGACATCCATTTTTCGACTCCTCTGATGATGCTGATTCAGAATATATATACTTTATAGGGTCGGAGATGTCTCCTAAGGTGCGTTGCAAACTTCTGGCTAAAATTAATATACCCTCTGCAAGGGTATAAAAATATTAAAATCGTTGTCGACTTGAATTTGCACGTAACCCTAAATAATTCTATAATTTTGTTAACATTAAACGAAAATCGAATAGTTTCCCACCTTATATTTTATATGAAATCAAGAAAGCAAGACGCTGCTGATTTGTTTGCAGACTTTTTTCAATCTACCTATTCCTCTACTAACTATGACAAAATAATCTTCCATATCCGAGATCAAATTCCATTTCTTGTGATATGATCGATGAGGAATCGTTACGGACTAATCTCTGATCTATTAATCAATCTTCTCTCCCAGCCCTGTGGGAGTACCAGGATGCGTACTTGGGTTTTGTGCCAATAGCTTATATAGACCCATTTCCAAGCTATTTAACTTGTCTTTAGCATCTTGTACGTTTCCTCCAATCTGGAAAGAATCTTTTTCTATTCCTCTTCATAAAAACGGATCTACTTCTGATGTAATGAATTATAGGTTTATTTCCAAATTATCCTGTATTCCAAAGTTGTTGGAAAAAATTATTACTTTGGAGCTAACACATAAGTGCAAGTCACTTATTTCGCCACATCAACATGGCTTTGCAAAATCTTGAATTACTACCACGAATCTTCTGAAATTCACCTCAATAATTAATAAAGGTTTTCAGAAGAAAATGCAAACTGATGGTCTACACAAACTTCAGCAAAGCATTTAATTCAGTAAATCCTTTACTTCTTCTTCATAAGCTTAATCTTATTGGTTTTCCTACCCATCCTATCTATTATTCAAATGGTTGCTATCTAAGCCTATCTTTGTATCCTCTGGTGTTCCTCAGGGCAGTCATCTTGGCCCTTTACTCTTAAAACTATTTATAAACGATCTTCCCTCTGTTCTACACTAGTCTAATATTCTAATGTATGCTGATGGTGTGAAACTTCGCTTAATATACGATGAACTGACCGCTTATTCATTTCAAGTCGATGTTGACTCATTTTTCACTTGGTGTAGCCGTAATTTGCTATATTTAAGTGCAAGGTGATGTCTTTTTATAGAAGTAATTCTCACGTTGTCAACTATACCTTTGACCAATTTCCACATCACAGAATTTTTGAAGTAATTAATCTTGGAATTCTTTTTGATCATAAGTTGAAATTTGATTGTCATACACTTATTGTCATTGCTCTTGGCTTCATTAAAAGATGGGCTAAAGAATTCGAAGACCCTTATAGGACATAAATGTTATTTACGTCTCTTGTTCGCCCGATTTTGGAATTTGGATCCTATGTATTGTCTTCTCAATACCGGGTCCATCAAGACAGAATTGAGTCTGTCCAAAAACAATGTTTGCTCTTTGCCTTGCGTCGCTTTAACCGGGTTTCTAGCGTATATTTACCACCTTACTAAAGCAGACTCCTGCTAATTAACCTACCCTTCTTAACTTACCGTCGTTTTATGCTGGGTGTTATGGTTATAATAAAACTAATAAAATATTACATTGACTCTCCTTTCCTGCTTAACCAACTAAACTTTTGTGTTTCTTCTAGGGCTACACGAAATTTTTTACCACTTTCGTTGGGCTTTTGTAATAATAAATATAGCTTGCATGTTTATTCTGTGCTGTTTATAATAAGCTTTTTAGAGTAATCAATACGGAATCCTCCCTCTCATCTATTAAATTATCTATATTAAACTACCTAACCTTTTCTTCTAACAACAATTAACTATACATCCTAACATCTAATACTAATCTACCGATCTGACTGGGTTTTACTGGGTTTTCCCCAATCCTTTGCAGCAAATGCTGGATCGGGAACTCTTGTTTTATATTTCCCAGCCTAAATTTATAAATATAAATATATTCTTAATTAATTTAAATTTTTTTATAAAATTCAATTTTAAACTAAAATTATTTTCTTTTTTTTTAATTTTAATTATATCTAATTTTAATTTAAAAATAAAAACTAATTTTAATTTCAAGTCGACTGTCTTAGTTGACGTTAAATAAATAAAAACAAGAAAGCAAGGCTACCTTCGACTTGCCGAAGGTTTCATACCCTTGCAGTTATACAAAATATAAAATATCTTTGGATTGCTGCTGGTTTCTGTGGTATTTATTGAAGAATTATAACAGTACATCGATTATATCAACCTCTTATAATTTCGAATACTCAGCCTCCTCACCACGGCAAGGTCGCAATCCTCGAGGAGGAATATTTACAATACCTTAAACAACATTGCACATATATTCTTTATTTACAATAATAAAATATATTAATTAACTAAATATTTAAAAATAAATTATTGAATTAGTGATTATAGCTAAGGAACACGCCGTCATGGTGACTATATGGAGTTTGATAAGTGATTGCGGCAGCACCGCTTACTGTGTTATCACAAAATATCCAATCAATTTGAGTTAAATGTTTTGTTGTTGGCACATTTTGTTGTTATTATTTAAAGTAGACTCGAGCTGATCAGTGGTTGTTGATCGGCAAATGTTAAAATCTCCTAATATTACCAATTTTGTATTATTTTCAGCTGACGTTAGCCTTTCAACATCATTTCTGATTTCATTTCGAAACCTTGTAATAGGAAAAGCTGGATTCCTATAAACAACTATGACTATTGTATGCAAGTATTTAAATGTTATGGGCTGGTATATATTTCTTACATTATCAACTGTAACTGTTTCATATAAGAATGTTATGTTTTCCGATATATTTTGTTTTGCATATATCAGTATACCATTCTTAGAAACAGCATTTGGTCGAATGTCTTTGTGTTGTAAAGGATCTGTTGGTCATAAAATCTTAATTTGGAGAGTTCTCATTCAAAAATGCGTTTGAATAACAGCTATATGATTTTTTGTTTAACATCTACATGCAATAGTACTCAGATTTTCATAAAATTGCAACAAGAACCTTCATTATGCCGATCGTTGATCGTTAAAAGTTATAAAATTTCGATTTGGATGTGGTAAGCCTGATAGCTATATCTTGAAATATAACGAAAATCGGCCGATAGGCTCCATAACAGCTATACGATATATCAGTCCGATCTGGCCCGTTCCGACTTATTTAAAGAGGGCAGAAATAAGAAGCTTGTGAGCAAAGTTTCATGAAGATAGCTCAATAACTGGGGGACTAATTTGCGTTGCAACAGACAGACGGACTGACTGATTGTTCCTATAACATCTATATAATATAAACGTCTAAGATATTTAAATGGAAAAACTAAAGGCGGGTTACTGTATAACATTAAAAAGTATTGATAATGCGCGGTATTTCCAAAAACAAAACAGGTTTGCTGATTTCAGCCGATTGTTCCTATGGCAGCTATATGTTATAGTGGTCCGATTTTGATACAATTTTGACAGCACATTGAGAACGTAATAAGAATAAGATTTGCCAAATCTTGTTGCAATATCTTGAAAAACAACAAAAATCAGCCGATAGCTTCTATGACAGCTATACGATATATCGGTCCGATCTGGCTCGTTCCGACTTATTTACAGCCTACAGCAATAAGAAGCTTGTGTGCCAAGTTTCATGGAGATAGCTCAAAAACTGAGAGACTAGTTTGCGTTGCAACAGACGGACGGACGGACGGACGGACAGACGGACATCCATTTTTCGACTCCTCTGGTGATGCTGATTCAGAATATATATACTTTATAGGGTCGGAGATGTCTCCTAAGGTGCGTTGCAAACTTCTGGCTAAAATTAATATACCCTCTGCAAGGGTATAAAAATAAATAAATAAATAAAACTGTATTGGCAAGACATGAAAACCTTCTCTATGGGAACAAAAACAAATGCAAGCGTGCAAAAGTATGTATCAAAATTTCAAAACTCCTTGCTATAAAAATCACGAATACGAGCACCATTTGATATCACTGGAAATATAGCAAGCAGCTTATTTGGAGAAGGACATGAAGGTAAAGAACAACGAAGATCACTTATTGAAACTTCTTGAAAACCAAACCAAGTTAATCGACTCAACAATTAATGTGATACGGCGAGACGAGATTTACTATCATCGAAGCATTTATGACAGAAGCAATAAAGGAAAATAATCATTTTCAATAATTCCAATTGTATGCTACTCTTACGACTCAATTGACGCTCATCGCTACAAATCTTTAGCAGAGCCAGATCATTAATGTGTTAACGGATATTCGTCATAATACATAAGTCCGACATTTATATCACCACAACAGTTGAATCTAACTAATTAAGATACGAGAGCACTTAAAGAATGAACAAGTGTTACCAACCGACTCAGACAATATGCTCATGTAATTATTAAGGTCACACTTCCCTTAGTATCCACACAAATACTGGATATATTTAAGCTCATTCCGATCCCATCAATAACAAATAAATAACAAATAAATTAAGGATTAATCAAGTTTGATATTAACTTTCCATTTATTGCCTTCAACTAACAGAAATTGATTTTAAAAACAGCTACACAAGAGACGTTGATGATTTCGTATGGCACAACAAACAAACAATGTTTTCAACTGAAACTAGCTGTGAAATGAAACTATTTCACAATAAAACAGATTCGTCGTGTCATTTAACACATTCAAACAAAACCTTTAAAATGCACATAAGAAATCAGTGGATATTTGCGACGAAATCTCAAATTCAAATAGCAGTACGGCAACTACGGAAAATCCTTCTACCAAGCAACACCTTCCAACTACCTCAGGTAGTGACACCCATTGAACATCACCACATTGCTTTATATGCTGGACTTATATAATGATTCTTACCATGATCTACCTCGGAAACAAGTGGCACAAAAGAAGGACTTCAACCAAGCGATCACACGAAGAAAATCCACATCAATTTAGGATCAATATTGACGAATTTTGAACAGACGTTCAAAGGCCGGGGGGATGTACGATCTCAACAGAAAATCGTACGCTGCAGCAGATACGGCAGACACGCTGCTATCAATAAGGCAGATAATGAAGGCTGCATGTTTATAAAAATAAAATAATTTCGCACCATCTACATGTCACAAATATCTTTAGCTACTAGTAGATTTAGGGAAATTGCCCAGATAAGTAATAATGTTTATTGTACTCATATCAATAAGATTATATTTAGACTTAAGCAAATATCAAGCTATTAAGAAAAGAGGTATATAGTAGCATAATATGCTTTACATATTATTTAAGCTTAATTTAACAAAAACAATCCACATACAATCTTGCGCATGCATAACATGAAATATGAAACGCGCAACCAAATTCTTCTTTACACTTAAGCGCTTGATTGTTGTGTAACCATATCGTTCTTGTGTATGCGCCCAAACATAAAAAATCAAAAATGCTGACTAGACTTTTCCGTTTCTTACGACTCACTTTGAGCCAATCAAAACTCTGTACATTTAGCCTTAAGCTGACAGTCCGAAATAAATGACGCTCTCCGAAATTATTCGTGTTCGCTAATTATTTTAACAAAAGGTACTAACAGCGTTGATCTTAGTCAATTGACGGATGATTTGTTCGACTCAAATCGTAACAACGTAAGTAGCGCAGCCGGTAGGATAGCAAAGGAAAATACTTGATGCGATAACTAAACCATCAATTCTCGTAATATTCGATGCGATAATTGCCATTATCAATTCCTATATACTTTTGCTATCCATTAAAAAACCTCGCTAGACAACCCGCGACGGTTTATATCGCTTTAAGTTTTTATAAGAAACCTTGACAGTAACACGAAATCGTGAACGCAATTGTCGAACTCAAATATAGACACGCAAGAATACGTCGGAAACACTAAAACACTAAAACGAAATCGCTTGGGTGCATAAAAATAACATAAAACATAAAAAATTAAGTGAATCCAACATATACAAACTAAGTGAACCACCATAAGAAATACAAATTTAAACAACATAAACTAAGTGAACCTAACATAAAAAATTAAGTGAATCCAACATATACAAACTGAGTGAACCAACATAAGAAATACATATTAAACCAACATAAACTAAGTGAACCTAACATAAAAATTAAGTGTATCCAACACATACAACCAAAGTGAATACGTAAACCTTATCGAATAAATAAACCACATCTAAAACACAAACCAAGCAAAGACACAAACAAAAGTGAATACGTAAACCTTATCAAATACATAAACCATATAAAAACACAAACCAAGCAAAGACACAAACAAAACGAATACATAAACCTTATTAAATACGTAAGCCATAGCTAGACCACAAACCAAACAAAGATCTAAGCCCTATTAAATACATAAACCATATCCAAAACACGAACCACTAAAAGACAAAAACCAACAAACAACAATGGCAGTAGCAGCACCAACGCATATAGAATTGTCTGACTCGAACATGATTCAAGTCGAGAGGCAAATACATGCAGTAGATCTTTTCAATGGAGCTCCTAGCACCTTATACACCATCATCAGTCGCATTGACTTCATCTTGGCGTTGTTCCAAACCACGGATGAAAGGCAGAAGTTAATAATCTTCGGGCACATCGAACGGAACATCAGTGGCAACGTTATCCATACCCTCGGAGTGAACAACCTCAGCAGCTGGAGCGAACTCAGGACCCAACTTAAACTCAACTACAAGCCCCAGGCACCGAATCATCAACTACTGGAGAAATTCAGGAACACACAATATGGAGGTAACATTCATCATTACCTTGAAGAAGCCGAAAGAAAACGGCAGATAATTATAAGTAAATTAGAACTAGAGAATGACCCTTCCGAAACCATTCTTTATACCAGACTAATACAAACTAGCATCGAAGATCTAATTCAAAAACTCCCAGATCACATTGTCCAAAGAATAATTAAATGTAATATCCCAGACTTAAGATATTGATAAACATATTACAAGAAAAAGGTCTTTATGAGGCACCAACCTCGAAAAAAGACAATACAAAACCAACTTCAATTCCAACTAAAATTGTAAACAATCCACAAAACAAGCATTTTTAACCAAACCAGGCCCTTCACGCCCTTCCAACCATTTTATAACAACGTTAATCAACCCTATCACCAATCATATTCTCATGTACCCCGGTTTAATCCAAATCCGTTTCCTCAGTATCAACATAGACCCATCAACCCACAACCAAACATGCCCATGACATATGCACCCAGACCAGGCCCAGCTTTTAACAGACAAAGTATTTTTGACCAGAACCGTTTCGGACCTAGCCACACTGGCATGCCTACTAAATATCCGCAGACCGGAAACATACAGACCAACAACCCAATAAAAAGACAGAGACCATGAGACAGTGGGCAGTCTAAAATGAGTATTGAAAAACTTAGATATCAAGAAGCGACTTCAAATCAATCTGAATATCCTTATAACTATTATTATCCCTATTATCCAAAATACTTTCAACCTCAGCCTTACACTTACCAACCGAACTATACCCCAGAATTAACTCAGTATCCTCCCGAAAACAATTATGACAATTCAGACACAACAGAGGAAGAAAAAACAATAACTAATGACGACGAACCAGACAAAATCGAACAAGCAGGAAATTTTTAGCTAGCAGCCCCGGATCAAGCCAATATATAATAATTAAAAATAATAATACAGAATTAAAATGTTTAAGCGACACAGGATCTATATAATATAATAAATAATATAATAAATAATAAATAAATATAATCACGCGAAATATTTTTCAAACACCTATACAGAAAACTAATTACCTTATACATACTAGTAATGGCCCACTTATTATTAACGAACTTACAAATATACCACCTAATAACTATTTCCCTATTGCCCAAGAATTTTTGAACCACAAATTCTCAAACCAATTTGACATGCTGATTGGACGCAAATTGTTGTCCGAGGCCAGAGCAGTAATTGACTATAATTATAATAAAACTAATAAAATACGACTTGACTCTACTTTCCTGCTTAACCGACTAAACTTTTGTGTTTCTTCTAGGGTTACACGAAATTTTTACCACTTTCGTTGAGCTTTTGTAATAATAAATATTGCTTGCATGTTTATTTTAGAGTTTTCTCCTAATAACAATTAAATGTACATCCTAACATTTAACACTAATCTACCGATTTGATTGGGTTTTACTGGGTTTTCCCCAATCCTTTGCAGCAAATGCTGGATCGGGAACTCTTGTTTTATATTTCCCGGCCTAAATTTAAAAATATAAATATAAAATTCAATTTTAAAATCAAAATTTTAAACTTTTATAATGTATTTTCTTTTTTTTAATATTAATTTTATCTAATTTTAATTAAAAAATAAAAATTAATTTTAATTTAAAGTCGACTGTGTTAGTAAACGTTAAATAAATAAAAAAAAAATAAATGAATAAATAAATAAAAAAAAACTGTATTGGCAAGACATGAAAACCTTCTCTATGGGAACAAAAACAATGGGAGAAATGTGTTCTATACTTGAACAAATGCAAGCGTGCAAAAGTATGTATCAAAACTTCAAAACTCCTTGCTATCAAAATCACGAATACGACGAGCACCATTGGATATCATTGAAAATATAGCAAGTAGCTTATTTGGAAAAGGACATGAAGGTAAAGGACAACGAAGATCACTTATTGAAACTTCTTGAAAACCAAACCAAGTTAATCGACTCAACAATTAATTTGATATGGCGAGACTAGATTTACTATCATCGAAGCATTTATGACAGAAGCAATAAAGGAAAAGAATCATTTTCAATAATTCCAATTGTATGCTACTCTTACGACTCAATTGACGCTCATCGCTTCAAATCTTCAGCAAATGCAATAATGTGTTAACGGATATTCGTCAAAATTCATAAGTCCGACATTTATATCACCACGACAGTTGAATCAACAACTAATTAAGATACGAGAGCACTTAAAGAATGAACGAATGTTACCAACCGACTCAGACAATATGCTCATGCTCTACAAGATGATGAAGGCTGAAGGAACTATAGTGAACGATCATGTAATTATTAAGGTCACACTTCCCTTAGTATCCACACAAATACTGTATATATTTAAGCTCATTCCGATCCCATCAATAGAAAATAAAGGATTAATCAGGTTTGAGATTAACTTTCCATTTATTGCCGTCAACAACCGCCTTTGTAGAACTAACAGAAATTGATTTTAAAAACTGCTACACAAGAGATGTTGATGATTTCGTATGGCACAACAAACAAACAATGTTTTCAACTGAAACTAGCTGTGAAATGAAACTATTTCACAATAAAACAGATTCGTCGTGTCATTTAACACATTCAAACAAAACCTTTAAAATGCACATACGAAATCAGTGGATATTTGCGACGAAATCTCAAATTCAAATAGCAGTACGTCCTGGTGGAGCGTCAGATATTATTCTACAAAATGCTTCACGCTTCGAAATTTAATGATGACCTTGACTAGTCAAGACACAATAAACACGAGTATTCATTCATCATTCGGCTCGCCTTACCACCATCTTAAAGAAGGAAGATCTAATTTAACACTATACATAGTTTCAGCAACTACGGAAAATCCTTCTACCAAGCAACACCTTCACTACCTCATGTAGTGACACCCATTGAACATCACCACATTGCTTTATATGCTGGACTTGTCTTCAAGTCGAAGAAAATCTACATAAATTTAGGAGAAAATCTACATAAATTTAGGAAAATCCACATAAATTTAGGATTAAATTTAAATTTAAATTGTACACTTAGTCTTAAGCTGACAGTCCGAAATAAATAACGCTCTCCGAAATTATTCGTGTTCGCTAATTATTTTAACAAAAGGTACTAACAGCGTTGATCTTAGTCAATTGACGGATCATTTGTTCGACTCAAATCGTAACTACTTAAGTGGCGCAGCCGGTAGGATAGCAAAGGAAAATACTTGATGCGATAACTAAACCATCAATTCTCGTAATATTCGATGCGATAATTGCCATTATCAATTCCTATATACTTTTGCTATCCATTAAAAAAGCTCGCTAGACAACCCGCAACGGTTTATATCGCGTTAAGTTTTTATAAGAAACCTTGACAGTAACACGAAATCGTGAACGCAATTGTCGAACTCAAATATAGACACGCAAGAATACGTCGGAAACACTAAATCCAAGTAATTGGTTATTTCTTACCAAACGAAATCGCTTGAGTTCATAAAAATAACATAAAACATAAACAATTAGGTGAATCCAACATATACAAACTAAATGAACCAACATAAGATATTCAAATTTAAACAACATAAACTAAGTGACCCTAACATACAAAATTAAGGGAATCCAACATATACAAACAAAAGTGAATACATAAACCTTATCAAATAAATAAACCACACAAACCAAGCAAAGACCCAAACAAAAGTGAATACATAAACCTTATCAAATAAATAAACCACATCCAAACCACAAACCAAACAAAGACCTAAACCCCATTAAATACATAAACCATATCCAAAACACGAACCACTGAAAGACATAAACCTACAAACAACAATGGCAGTAGCAAAGCATATAGAATTGTCTGACTCGAACATGATTCAAGTCGAGAGGCAAATACATGCAGTCGATCTTTTCAATGGAGATCCTAGCACCTTATACACCTTCATCAGTCGCATTGACTTCATCTTGGCGTTGTTCCAAACCACGGACGAAAGGCAGAAGTTAATAATCTTCGGGCACATCGAACGTAACATCAGTGGCAACGTTATCCATACCCTCGGAGTGAACAACCTCAGCAGCTGGAGCGAACTCAGGACCCAACTTAAACTCAACTACAAGCCCCAGGCACCGAATCATCAACTACTGGAGGAGTTCAGGACCGCACAATACGAGGTAACATTCGTCATTTCCTTGAAGAAGCCGAAAGAAAACGGCAGATAATTCTAAGTAAATTGGAACTAGAGAATGACGCTTCTTTATACCAGACTAATACAAACCAGCATCGAAGATCTAATTCAAAAACTCCCAGATCACATTGTCCTCAGAATAATTAAATGTAATATCCCAGACTTAAGATATTGATAAACATATTACAAGAAAAAGGTCTTTATGAGGCACCAACCTCGAAAAAAGACAATACAAAACCAACTTCAATTCCAACTAAAATTGTAAACAATCCACAAAACAAGCAATGAATAACCAAACCAGGCCCTTCACGCCCTTCCAACCATTTTATAACAACGTTTATCAACCCTATCACCAATCATATTCTCATGTACCCCGGTTTAATCCAAATCCGTTTCCCCAGTATCAACATAGACCCATCCACCCACAACCAAAAATGACCATGACATATGCACCCAGACCAGGCCCAGCTTTTAACAGACAAAGTATTTTTGACCAGAACCGTTTCGGACCTAGCCACACTAGCCTGCCTACTAAATATCCGCAGACCGGAAACATACAGACCAGCAACCCAATAAAAAGACAGAGACCATGAGACAGTGGGCAGTCTAAAATGAGTATTGAAGAACTTAGATATCAAGAAGCGACTTCAAATCAATCTGAATATCCTTATAACTATTATTATCCCTATTATCCAAAATACATTCAACCTCAGCCTAACCCTTACCAACCGAACTATACCCCAGAATTAACTCAGTATCCTCCCGAACACAATTATGACAATTCAGACACAACAGAGGAAGAAAAAACAATAACTAATGACGACGAACCAGATAAAATCGAACAAGCAGGAAATTTTCAGCTAGCAGCCCCGGATCAAGCCAATATATAATAATTAACAAGAAAGCAAGGATACTATACCAAATATAGACGAAATATTAGAAAAATTAGGAAGGTCAAATTATTTCACAACAATAGATCTTGCAAAAGGCTTTCATCAAATAAAAATGGACTCAGAGTCAATAGCTAAAACCGCTTTCTCAACAAAATATGGACACTATGAGTATACACGAATGCCATTTGGGCTTAACAATGCCCCCGCTACATTTCAACGATGTATGAACAATTTACTCCGTCCGCTTCTAAATAAATGTGGTTTACCCAGATACATCATAGTTTTCTCCACATCCTTAGAAGAACATCTTCAAGCTTTACAGGCAGTTTTTGAAAAAGTATCACAGGCAAATCTCAAATTACAACTAAATAAATGCGAATTCTTAAAACAAGAAACAATTTTCCTAGGACATGTCATTACTAAAGACGGAATCAAACCAAACCCGGATAAAATAAAAGCTAATCCAATCCTAAAAATACCGAACTTTGAGAGGAAATTTACATTAACGACCGATGCCAGCAATGTAGCTTTAGAAGCCGTTTTATCCCAAGACGGACATTCTGTTAGTTACATTAGTAGAACACTAAATGAATACGAAGTCAATTATAGCGCCATAGAAAAAGAATTACTAGCAATAGTTTGGGAAACCAAAACCTTCAGACACTATCTATTAGGACGACATTTCGAAATAGCTTCTGACCACCAACCCTTGTGCTGGCTACACAAATTAAAGGAACCCAATTTAAAATTAACAAGATGGAAGATTAGACTTTCAGAGTATGACTTCGACATAAAATATATTAAAGAAAAAGAAAATTATGTAGCAGACGCACTTTCTAGAGTTAAAATAGAACAAACATTTTTCGGAGAATCTATCCAACATAGTGCTGAAGAAGACAATAGTAATTTAATAGGATTATCAGAGAAAGCCATTAATCAGCACAAAAGACAAATCATCTTTAATAAAGGTCCTAAAAGTACAGAATATGAAACTTATTTCAAAAAACAAATTATATACCTCTCCTCGAAATAGCCAAACAATATTTACTTAACCACTTTTGTTCAAAAACCAGCGCTCTTTACATCGAAAGTGACGCAGAGTTTGAAATGATTTAAAGTGCGTATAAAGATACCATGAATCCAAAATACACAAAAATTTTCCGAAGTCTCATTTTACTAAAAAACATTCCCACTGATTTGCACTGATTTTTAAAGAACTAATTCTAAACACACACGAAAAACTCTTACACCCAGGAATTTAGAAAACTGTAAAACTTTTCAGTGAAACTTACTACTTTCCCAATAGCCAGCTCCTCATCCAAAATATAATTAACGAATGTCAAATTTGTAATCTAGCGAAAACAGAACATCGTAACACAAAAATGCCAATGGAAGTCACCCCTAAACCCAAGCATTGCCGCGATAAATTTGTAATAGATATTTATTCTTCCGAAGGAAATCACTATTTGGGTTGTATCGACATTTGTTCTAAATTCGCCACCCTCGAACAAATAAAAACAAAAGATTGGATAGAATGTAAAAATGCTCTAATGCGCATATTTAATCAATTGGGGAAACCTAGATGACAGAGATGGCGCATTTTCCAGCTTAGCCCTTAAACGTTGGCTCGAAAACGAAGACATAGAACTACAACTTAACACGACGAACACTGGTGATGCAGACATAGAAAGACTTCACAAAACGATAAACGAAAAGATCCGCATTATAAAAAACTCCGACGACAGCGAAGCTAAGCTTAACACGATACTACTGGACAAACCGTTCACATATTTATTTATGCTGGACAACTGATTTTAGATACGCAACACAACAAAGAAATTAAAATTAACGAAATAAATAAAGACAGAACAGAATACAACATCGACACTAGATACAGAAAAGGACCGTTACAAAAATGAAAATTAGAAAACCCTCTTATATTAACAAAGAACGTCGAACAAACCAACGAAGACCACTACAAAATCACTACAAATTGAGAAACACACTACTACAAGAACCAATTAAAAAAACAGACAAAATTTAATCAACTTCCTATTCTACAGGCCCCTGGGTCATCATAATACTCCTCCTCACCTCTGCTAAAGTATGCCAAACCCAACAACTTCAAATCAACAACATTGACACCAATCACGGATACCTCCTATTTTCCGACAAACCAATCCAAATCCCTTCAGAATATGAACATCATTGTCTTCGCCTAAACCTTTCCGATATAGATAACCTAAACCACTATTTTAACAATAAAATAACTAATTACACTAAAATGCGAAGAGAACTTAATGGTATAACCTTACACAAATAGACAGAAATGAGGATTGATTATTATAATAGGTACCGCATTTAAATATCTATTTGGAACACTAGACAATAACGACCGAACACATATTGAGAAACAATTAGAATCAGTAGCAACAAGTTCAATAAACTTACATGAAATAAACGATATAATTCAGATTGTCAACAATAATATACAAAAAACAAGTGGGTAAGGCTACAGTCGGGCGCCCGACAGTAAGATACCCTTCTCCCAATTTTCTAAATCCGTTAAAAACGTGTAATCTTCACCTGCCCCGGATATATAGGAACCTTCATACCAAATTTGGTGTCTCTAGCTTTTTTAATAGCTGAGATCTGTTGTCTCAAACATACAGACGGACAGACCGACGGACATGTCTCAATCGACTCGGCTAGTGATCCTGAGCTAGAATATATATACTTTATGGGGTCTGCCCCGCCTCCTTATGCCAGTTACTTACATTTTGCACAAAGTTAGTATACCCTTTTTTGACCATTTTCAATGATCGAAGGGTATAACAAGCAAGCAAGGCTACCTTCAGCTTGCCGAAGGTTTTATACCCTTGCAGTTATAAACAAGAAAGCAAGGCTACCTTCGGCTTGCCGAAGGTTTCATACCCTTGCAGCTATACAAAATATAAAATATCTTTGGATTGCTGCTGGTTTCTGTGGTATTTATTGAAGAATTATAACAGTACATCGATTATATCAACCTCTTATAATTTCGAATACTCAGCCTCCTCACCACGGCAAGGTCGCAATCCTCGAGGAGGAATATTTACAATACCTTAAACAACATTGCACATATATTCTTTATTTACAATAATAAAATATATTAATTAACTAAATATTTAAAAATAAATTATTGAATTAGTGATTATAGCTAAGGAACACGCCGTCATGGTGACTATATGGAGTTTGATAAGTGATTGCGGCAGCACCGCTTACTGTGTTATCACAAAATATCCAATCAATTTGAGTTAAATGTTTTGTTGTTGGCACATTTTGTTGTTATTATTTAAAGTAGACTCGAGCTGATCAGTGGTTGTTGATCGGCAAATGTTAAAATCTCCTAATATTACCAATTTTGTATTATTTTCAGCTGACGTTAGCATTTCAACATCATTTGTATGGTATATGTTTCTTACATTATCAACTGTAACTGTTTCATATAAGAATGTTATGTTTTCCGATATATTTTGTTTTGCATATATCAGTATATCATTCTTAGAAACAGCATTTGGTCGAATGTCTTTGTGTTGTAAAGGATCTGTTGGTCATAAAATCTAAATTTGGAAAGTTCTCTTTCAAAAATGCGTTTGAATAACAGCTATATGATTTTTCGTTTAACAGCTACATGTAATAGTACTCAGATTTCCATAAAATTGCAACAAGAACCTTCATTAGGCCGATCGTTGATCGTTATAAGTTATAAAAGTTCGATTTGGATGTGGTAAGCCTGATAGCTATATCTTGAAATATAACGAAAATCGGCCGATAGGCTCCATGACAGCTATACGATATATCGGTCCGATCTGGCCCGTTCCGACTTATTTAAATAAATAAGTCGGAAATAAGAATCTTGTGAGCAAAGTTTCATGAAGATAGCTCAATAACTGAGAGACTAGTTTGCGTTGCAACAGACGGACGGACTGACTGATTGTTCCTATAACAGCTATAGAATATAAACGTCTGAGATATTTAAATGGAAAAACTAAGGGCGGGTTACTGTATAACATTAAAAAGTATTGATAATGTGCGGTATTTCCAAAAACAAAACAGGTTTGCATACAAAAACCCTGATTTCAGCCGATTGTTCCTATGGCAGCTATATGTTATAGTGGTCCCATTTTGATACAATTTCGACAGCACATTAAGAACGTAATAACAATAAGATTTGCCAAATCTTGTTGCAATATCTTGAAAAACAACAAAAATCGGCCGATAGCTTCTATGACAGCTATACGATATATCGGTACGATCTGGCTCGTTCCGACTTATTTACAGCCTACAGCAATAAGAGCTTGTGTGCCAAGTTTCATGAGGATAGTTCGAAAACTGAGAGACTAGTTTGCGTTGCAACAGACGGACGGACGGACGGACGGACGGACGGACGGACGGACGGATGGACGGACGGACGGACGGACGGACGGACGGATCGACGGACGGACGGACGGACGGACAGACGGACATCCATTTTTAGACTCCTCTGGTGATGCTGACTCAGAATATATATACTTTATAGGGTCGGAGATGTCTCCTAAGGTGCGTTGCAAACTTCTGGCTAAAATTAATATACCCTCTGCAAGGGTATAAAAATTGGCCTCACAAGACCGTAGGAATTGTTTCCCTGGAGCAAATTAGATACAATGGTTAATATCAACAAACTGTAGGCGAACATAAGGCTTAAATCCGTCCAAAAAATAGCCGCCTATCGGTCCAAAAATTGGAAAATATCGAAAAACGGGAACATTGCGCTATTTAAGCTGGTAGCTGGTACGTTATATCGTATTCCAAAAGTAATGTTATCTAATTTCCCAAAGCCAAAGCTTCAAACAAGTACTATTAATCCTTATTCTGAAGTTTCTCGCCAAAGTTATAGAGTATTCACATGTGTCCACCTATGGCCAACCCTGTATATACTTTATAGGGTCGAAGATGTTTTTATACCCTTGCAGAGGGTATATTAATTTTAGCCAGAAGTTTGCAACGCACCTTAGGAGACATCTCCGACCCTATAAAGTATATATATTTTGAATCAGCATCACCAGAGGAGTCGAAAAATGGATGTCCGCCTGTCCGTCCGTCCGTCCGTCCGTCCGTCAGTCCGTCCGTCCGTCAGTTTTTGAGCTATCTTCATGAAACTTGGCACACAAGCTTCTTATTGCTGTAGGCTGTAAATAAGTCGGAACCGATATATCGTATAGCTATCATAGAAGCTATCGGCCGATTTTTGTTTTTTTTTCAAGATATTGCAACAAGATTTGGCGAATCTTATTCTTATTACGTTCCTTATGTGCTGTCAAAATTGTATCAAAATCGGACCACTTTAACATATAGCTGCCATAGGAACAATCGGCTGAAATCAGGGTTTGTGTATGCAAACCTGTTTTGTTTTTGGAAATACCGCACATTATCAATACTTTTTAATGTTATACAGTAACCCGCCCTTAGTTTTTCCATTTAAATATCTCAGACGTTTATATTCTATAGCTGTTATGTGAACAATTAGTCAGTCCGTCTGTCTGTTGCAACGCAAATTAGTTATTGAGCTATCTTCCTGAAACTTTGCTCACAAGCTTCTTATTTCTGCCCTCTTTAAGTAAGTCGGAACGGGCCAGATCGGACTGATATATCGTATAGCTGTCATGGAGACTATCGGCCGATTTTCGTTATATTTCAAGATATAGCTATCAGGCTTACCACATCCAAATCTAAGTGTGTCCTTAATAATAAAGTTTCATCAAAATAGAACTTTTATAACTTATAACGATCAACGATCGGCCTTATGAAGGCTGAGTATGTGAAATTATAAGAGGATGATATAATCGATGTACTGTTATAATTGTTCAATAAATGCCATAGAAACCAGCAGCAATCCAAATATATTTTATATTTTGTATAACTGCAAGGGTATGAAACCTTCGGCAAGCCGAAAGTAGCCTTGCTTTCTTGTTTTTTTAATTCTTGGCCTAAACAATTTGATCCAGTAACATACCTTTAGATACATAAGGTACATCTTGAATAACTTTTTGTTATTGGTCCGATCGGATTAAAATTTGGAATGTATATTTTCATAATATCATTTAATATGTATTTCGAAGTAACTTGTTGCTCGTGTCTGCTTGTGTGGGTGTAAAAGAGTAAGCTATAGCTGATAAAAACTAGTCGGAAAGGCTACAGTCACGCGAGGACTGTCATAGGATTGGATTTTTATAGATTATTTAAAAAAAAATATATATCTTAAACAAAATTTTAACGAGAAAAAAATGTTTTAATCCGGCTGTCGAATCGGATCTAACTTCACAAAACTGAAAAGTCTCCCAAAAACATATAGAATCCTGATTTGGTCATGCGACATATGTTTTTAAATGTTTTTAGCCCTCCTAAATCCAAATCTAAATTAAAAACATGACTAGCAGGTTTAGTGTTTTGACATAACCTAAAAATGTTTTAAAATTATATTACCCTTCTACTCGATGAGATGGCCGTATAAAAACAAAAGTAAGGAAAGACAAACCTCCCGCACCATTCTTACCTTCTAATCAAAAGAATAAGTTTAAATACCGAACACAAACTTAACCACTTTTCATAAAATGACAAAAATTTACTTGCGCTACACTGCAAAATGCCAACAGCAGGACATAATTCCTCCGTCATAATTTCGCCCAGTACATAATGAAATTATGTCGTTTTTTTCAGCGATCTAATGTCGCCCTACACCACGGAACCAATGGTACGACGAGGCGGCCTATAAGAAGACACTGAAGTCCGCCGCAACACGAGTGACGCGGGTTTTTTATAGGATAAAGAGGAAAGAGAAGAGGCGTCTTTTCAGACGGAAGAAAAGGGAGCAGGAAAGACGCAAGTGTGGGAAAATCGAGAAATCTTGAGGCAGGAATAAGGCATGAAAATTTTACCAAAGGGTCAACCGAATGACCCAAGGTTCCAATACCTACAAGCTTCTTCAAGGTAGGAAGAAACATCTCCGAACCTTTCAATACCGAGGTTCAATTCGAGGTTTCAGACAAGGCGATTCTCTATCGTGCATCGACATCATTGGACGTTGCAAGCGTGGTGTTACATCAGCATTTTCGGCAATCGAAAAGGAGTCAGCAAAAGTGGGTTTGGAAGTAAGCGACGGTAAGCCCAAGTACGAGCTGTCCAGTAGCAAGGAATCCCCGCACATGGGATCCCAAGTAGAAGCAGGCAGTTATACTTATGAAGTGGTTAAGGATTTTATATATATTGGCACTGCCGTCAACTCCAATAACAACATAGGTATGGAGATCAAGCAGAGAATCTCATCTGCAAACAGGTGTTACTATGGGCTCAGTAAGCAGATGTGTAGTGGACCTCTCTCTCGACAGACAAAAGTAACACTTTACAGGACGCTCATCCTACCCGTGCTCTTATACGGCGCAGAGGCATGGGTACTGTCACAAAAACGGATGTAGCAGCGCTTGCATCGACGACTTTCGCATCCGAATGAACCACAAACTGTATGAACTCTACGATGACATTGACGTAGTCCGGCACATTACAATACAACGTATGCACTGACTCGGACATGTCGTACGTATGGGGGAAGAAGCTCCTGTCAAAAAGGTGTTCCAGATAAGAGTCGACGTTAGACGGCGAAGGGGAAGACCACGGTTACGATGGATGGACCAAGTGGAGGATGACCTGACCGCGCTTGGTGTAACCAATTGGAGGAGGCGCGCAAAGAGCAGAGGATGCTGGCGCGAGACAATCAGGTCGGCCGTAACCCGATAAAGGGTTGTAATGGTCATCAAAGAAGAAGGAGAATGTCGTTTTAAAGCGCCATTAAGTCTCGCGAACTTATGTCGTTCAGAAATAGTTTGTAGCGGTCTAATGACGCTTTAGGACGTCATAAGATCGCTAAGATAAATACGACATAATTTAGCCGCCGGCGAAGTTATGTCGCCGCTAGGAGTCATAAGTCATGTATTCAAAACTTTGCATGTACATCTATGTACATACATACATCGTTTTTATGCAATCATGTACGGATGTTTCCTTCGACGCAAACGGAGCAAGTTTTGCATGTGTATTTTGTGTATACATGACAAAAGACATGATCGCAATGAAAAACGAAAAAGGGGTCAAATTGCAAATTTAGAAAATACAACTTTTTTTAAAGTTACGTTACCTTGAGTTTTTTATGATGCGCTGTTTTTTCGCGATGCTTTCATTTCATTTGGATTTTGATGAGCGACGCACATGGCAGCAAAGGATTGCGAAAATTTAAATTCAAAAAAGGAATAGGTGCTGGATCCAAAATAATATATACCGAGGAGGACAAACAAATTTATTGCAAGAATAAAAAACTAAAAAGTGGTGAAACAGCCTTTTCCTGTCGCGAAACAAGTTGCAATGCGCGTGTTTTCCTAAGTGTTGATGAATCGAAAGTATTCTTAGAAAGTGAGATGCCAACTCATAATCAGGGTACACAAGAGAATGATAAATAAAATGACAATCGTTTCCGAGGTAAAAAAGGTGCACAATCACCGATGAAAAAAATTCCGACACAAGGAATATTTTTAACGATGTTTTGGCTGAGTAAGTACGAAATTTGTATACCCTTCAACCATTGAAAATGGTTAAAAAACAAGAAAGCAAGGCTACCTTCGACTTGCCGAAGGTTTCATACCCTTGCAGTTATACAAAATATAAAATATCTTTGGATTGCTGCTGGTTTCTGTGGTATTTATTGAAGAATTATAACAGTACATCGATTATATCAACCTCTTATAATTTCGAATACTCAGCCTCCTCACCACGGCAAGGTCGCAATCCTCGAGGAGGAATATTTACAATACCTTAAACAACATTGCACATATATTCTTTAGTTACAATAATAAAATAATCTAATTAACTTAATATTTAAAAATAAATTATTAAATAAGTGATTATAGCTAAGGAACACGCCGTCATGGTGACTATATGGAGTTTGATAAGTGATTGCGGCAGCACCGCTTACTGTGTTATCACAAAATATCCAATCAATTTGAGTTAAATGTTTTTTTGTTGGCACATTTTGTTGTTATTATTTAAAGTAGACTCGAGGTGATCAGTGGTTGTTGATCGGCAAATGTTAAAATCTCCTAATATTACCAATTTTGTATTATTTTCAGCTGACGTTAGCCTTTCAACATCATTTCTGATTTCATTTCGAAACCTTGTAATAGGAAAAGCTGGATTCCTATAAACAACTATGAATATTGTATGCAAGTATTTAAATGTTATGGACTGGTATATATTTCTTGCATTATCAACTGTAACTGTTTCATATAATAATGTTATGTTTTCCGATATATTTTGTTTTGCATATACCATTCTTAGAAACAGCATTTGGTCGAATGTCTTTGTGTTGTAAAGGATCTGTTGGTCATAAAATCTAAATTTGGAAAGTTCTCTTTCAAAAATGCATTTGAATAACAGCTATATGATTTTTTGTTTAACAGCTACATGTAATAGTACTCAGTTTTCCATAAAATTGCAACAAGAACCTTCATTAGGCCGATCAACGTTGATCGTTATAAGTTATAAAAGTTCGATTTAATTTTTTTATTAGGGAACACTTAGATTTGGATGTGGTAAGCCTAATAGCTATATCTTAAATTTTTTCCCCCGACATATTAAGAGGGCAGAAATAAGAAGCTTGTGAGCAAAGTTTCATGATGATAGCTCAATAACTGGGGGACTAATTTGCGTTGCAACAGACAGACGGACTGACTGATTGTTCCTATAACAGCTATAGAATATAAACCTCTGAGATATTTATATGGAAAAACAAAGGGCGGGTTACTGTATAACATTAAAAGGTATTGATAATGTGCGGTATTTCCAAAAACAAAACAGGTTTGCATACAAAAACTCTGACTTCAGCCGATTGTTCCTATGGCAGCTATATGTTATAGTGGTCCGATTTTGATACAATTTTGACAGCACATTAGGAACGTAATAAGAATAAGATTTGCCAAATCTTGTTGCAATATCTTGAAAAACAACAAAAATCGGCCGATAGCTTCTATGACAGCTATACGATATATCGGTCCGATCTGGCTCGTTCCGACTTATTTACAGCCTACAGCAATAAGAAGCTTGTGTGCCAAGTTTCATGAAGATAGCTCAAAAACTGAGAGACTAGTTTGCGTTGCAACAGACGGACGGACGGACGGACGGACAGACGGACATCCATTTTCCGACTCTCCTGGTGATGCGATTCAGAATATATATACTTTATAGGGTCGGAGATGTCTCCTAAGGTGCGTTGCAAACTTCGGCTAAAATTAATATACCCTCGCAAGGGTATAATAAGATTTGCCAAATCTTGTTGCAATATCTTGAAAAACAACAAAAATCGGCCGATAGCTTCTATGACAGCTATACGATATATCGGTCCGATCTGGCTCGTTCCGACTTATTTACAGCCTACAGCAATAAGAAGCTTGTGTGCCAAGTTTCATGAAGATAGCTCAAAAACTGAGAGACTAGTTTGCGTTGCAACAGACGGACGGACGGACGGACGGACGGACGGACGGACGGACAGACGGACATCCATTTTTCGACTCCTCTGGTGATGCTGATTCAGAATATATATACTTTATAGGGTCGGAGATGTCTCCTAAGGTGCGTTGCAAACTTCTGGCTAAAATTAATATACCCTCTGCAAGGGTATAAAAAGGGTATACTAACTTTGTGCAAATGTATGTAACAGGCATAAGGAGGGTCTGCCCCCATAAAGTATATACATTCTTGCCGAGCCGAGTCGAACCGAGTCTCGACACTAGCCGAGTCGAGCCATGTCTGTCTGTCTGTTTTTTTGAGACAAAAGATCTCAGCTATTAAAAAAGCTAGAGATGCCAAATTTTGTAGGAAGGTTCCTATATATCCAGGGCAGAACAAGTTTATATCAAATGTTTGATGCCACGCCAATCGCCCCCGCAAGTCGTTAAATTGTAATTATTAAGCAAAGTTTTGATGTCATAATGTTCTGCGGTACACACAAAACTGCAATATAAACATATCCTCCAAATTGCAATCTGATCGGACCAATAACACAGAAGTTATTCAAGTCAACGTTTGCAGTACAAATGTTCGGTACGAGCGGCAGCCTGCCCGCTGCTATGAGCAGTTGACGTTGAAGTCGACGGCGCCGTCAGTGTGGTTACACGTTTATAACGGATTTTGAAAATTGGGCGAAGGGTATTTGAGTGTTGTCGTGCTCGACTGTAGCCTTACCGACCAGCCCATTGTTTTATTGTATCATTCTGCTTATAAATTTTATTGGCAATTGTCTAGATAACGGGCTCACGGTTAATCGCGACGCAAAATTTTTTTAATTATCACTTTGATATGTAAAAAAATCACCTGAATCCAAATCCGGTTACGCTGAAGTGCTAAGTTAAGTGGTTTAAAAGTAATTAAAACAAGAAAGCAAGGCTACCTTCGGCTTGCCGAAGGTTTCATACCCTTGCAGTTATACAAAATACAACATTGCACATATTTACAATAATAAAATAAATTAATTAACTAAATATTTAAAAATAAATTATTAAATTAGTGATTATAGCTAAGGAACACGCCGTCATGGTGACTATATGGAGTTTGATAAGTGATTGCGGCAGCACCGCTTACTGTGTTATCACAAAATATCCAATCAATTTGAGTTAAATGTTTTGTTGTTGGCACATTTTGTTGTTATTATTTAAAGTAGACTCGAGCTGATCAGTGGTTGTTGATCGGCAAATGTTAAAATCTCCTAATATTACCAATTTTGTATTATTTTCAGCTGACGTTAGCCTTTCAACATCATTTCTGATTTCATTTCGAAACCTTGTAATAGGAAAAGCTGGATTCCTATAAACAACTATGACTATTGTATGCAAGTATTTAAATGTTATGGGCTGGTATATATTTCTTACATTATCAACTGTAACTGTTTCATATAAGAATGTTATGTTTTCCGATATATTTTGTTTTGCATATATCAGTATACCATTCTTAGAAACAGCATTTGGTCGAATGTCTTTGTGTTGTAAAGGATCTGTTGGTCATAAAATCTAAATTTGGAAAGTTCTCTTTCAAAAATGCGTTTGAATAACAGCTATATGATTTTTTGTTTAACAGCTACATGTAATAGTACTCAGATTTCCATAAAATTGCAACATGAACCTTCATTAGGCCGATCAACGGATCGTTATAAGTTATAAAAGTTCGATTTCGAACTTTATTATTAGGGACACACTTAGATTTGGATGTGGTAAGCCTGATAGCTATATCTTGAAATATAACGAAAATCGGCCGATAGGCTCCATGACAGCTATACGATATATCAGTCCGATCTGGCCCGTTCCGACATATTTACAGAGGGCAGAAATAAGAAGCTTGTGAGCAAAGTTTCATGAAGATAGCTCAATAACTGGGGGACTAATTTGCGCTGCAACAGACAGACGGACTGACTGATTGTTCCTATAACAGCTATATAATATAAACGTCTGAGATATTTAAATGGAAACACTGAAGGCGGGTTACTGTGTAACATTAATAAGTATTGATAAAGTGCGGTATTTCCAAAAATAAAGCAGGTTTGCATACAAAAACCCTGATTTCAGCCGATTGTTCCTATGGCAGCTATATGTTATAGTGGTCCGATTTTGATACAATTTTGACAGCACATTAAGAACGTAATAAGAATAAGATTTGCCAAATCTTGTTGCAATATCTTGAAAAACAACAAAAATCGGCCGATAGTTTCTATGACAGCTATACGATATATCGGTCCGATCTGGCTCGTTCCGACTTATTTACAGCCTACAGCAATAAGAAGCTTGTGTGCCAAGTTTCATGAAGATAGCTCAAAAACTGAGAGACTAGTTTGCGTTGCAACAGACGGACGGACGGACGGGGGGGGAGGACGGAAGACGGACATCCATTTTCCGACTCCTCTGGTGATGCTGATTCAGAATATATATACTTTATAGGGTCGGAGATGTCTCCTAAGGTGCGTTGCAAACTTCTGGCTAAAATTAATATACCCTCTGCAAGGGTATAAAAATAGTTATAAAAGTTCGATTTTGATGAAACTTTATTACACTCAGATTTGGATGTGGTAAGCCTAATAGCTAAATCTTGAAATATAACGAAAATCGGCCGATAGGCTATACGATATACGGACCGATCAGGCCCGTTCCATTTATTTAAAGAGGACAGAAATAAGAAGCTTGTGAGCAAAGTTTCATGAAGATAGCTCAATAACTGGGGGACTTATTTGCGTTGCAACAGACAGACGGACTGACTGATTGTTCCTATAACAGCTATAGAATATAAACGTCTGAGATATTTAAATGGAAAAACTAAGGGCGGGTTACTGTATAACATTAAAAAGTATTGATAATGTGCGGTATTTCCTAAAACAAAACAGGTTTGCATACAAAAACAATGATTTTAGCCGATTGTTCCTATGGCAGCTATATGTTATAGGGGTCCGATTGACAGCACATTAAGAACGTAATAAGAATAAGATTTGCCAAATCATGTTGCAATATCTTGAAAAACAACAAAAATCGGCCGATAGCTTCTATGACAGCTATACGATATATCGGTCCGATCTGGCTCGTTCCGACTTATTTACAGCGTACAGCAATAAGAAGCTTGTGTGCCAAGTTTCATGAAGATAGCTCAAAAACTGAGAGACAAGTTTGCGTTGCAACAGACGGACGGACGGATTGACAGACGGACGGACGGACCGACGGACATCCATTTTTCGACACCTCTGGTGATGCTGATTCAGAATATATATACTCTATAGGGTCGGAGATGTCTCCTAAGGTGCGTTGCAAACTTCTGGCTAAAATTAAAAACATTAGAAGACGAACATAGTAACAGAGAAAAGTTAATATACGAACTTATCCAATTTACCGAATATATAGAAGACATTGCAATGGGAATGCAACTTTCGCGACTAGGATTATTCAATCCCAAACTACTTAACTATGACAGACTAGAGAACGTTGACAGTAGTAACATATTATAAATTAAAACATCAACCTGGATTAACACTAATCAAATACTTATCGTAGCACATATACCTATTAAACAAAAAACTGTCCATACCATTAACATAATACCCTACCATCAGCTTGATCACAATGAAAAAGATACTTACTTTGAAGAAAACGATAAAATCTACAACCAAGATTACAAAGAAATAAATAACGAATGCATTAAGAATATTATAAAAAGAACCAAACCAATATGTAATTGCGTCCCAACAAAAGTCAACCAGATAATTAAATATGTCGAACCAAACAATATCCTTACTTGGAAAGGCATTATTATAGAACAACATTGCCAATAAATAAATAAATAATATAAAAATTAATGGCAAATAACAATAAAGCAATGTAAAATCAAAATAGAAATACTAATGTTAAACGAAAACCAGCTAAATCCCGAAATAAATCTAACACCATTGTACACACCCCTAGAGTTAAAAAAATATAACCAATTGCACATAGGGACATTGTAAAACTAATATTAAATAATAATATTATAGTCTCTATAATTTTATCAATTATTAGCCTTACATCTTGTATTGATTGTATCTACTTAAACCTAAAAACTAAAACAACAAAACAACAAACAGAAACACAAGATACAAACCCAACTGCATTACCATGATTGTATGCGTCAACCCCAATAGAAGCATAAGCTTAATTTTTAAGGGGAGGGGAGTGGCATAATATACTTCACATATTACGCTTACATAAGCTTAAATTTAACAAAAACAATCCACATACAATCTTGCGCATGCATAACATGAAATATGAAACGCGCAACCAAATTCTTCTTTACACTTAAGCGCATGATTGTTGTATAGTCATATCGTTCTTTTGTATGCACCCAAACATAAAAAACCAAAAATGCTGACTAGACGTTTCCGTTTCTTAGGACTCACTTCGAGCCGATCAAAACTCTGTACATTTAGTCTTAAGCTGACAGTCCGAAATAAATGACGCTCTCCGAAATTATTCGTGTACGCTAATTATTTTAACAGCGTTGATCTTAGTCAATTGACGGATTATTTGTTCGACTCAAATCATAACTACGTAAGTATATAAAACCAATACGAAAGAAAACTCTGACGTATTAACTTCTCCGAAGCCCAATTTGTTTATGCACTTATTGCGGCGACTTTTGCCACTGGTTTATGTAGTTCTTCTTCTTGAATGGCCATTACAACCCGTCATCGGGTTACGGCCAACCTCGACGTCTCGCGCCTACAGCCTCTGCTCCTTGCGCGCCTCCTCCAATTGGTTACACCAAGCGTAGCCAGGTCCTCCTCCACTTGGTCCATCCATCGGAGCCGTGGTCTTCCCATTCGCCGTCCAACGTCGACTCTTGCCTCGAACACCTTTTTTACTGGAGCTTCTTCGTCCATACGCACAACATGCCCGAGCCAGCGCATACGTTGTATTGTAATGCGCCGGGCTACGTCAATGTTCATTCGAATGCGAAAGTCGTTCGAGAACTCCAAGCGCTGCTGCATCCGTTTGTGACAGTACTCATGCCTCTGCACCATATAAGAGCACGGGTAGGATGAGCGTCTTGAAAAGTGTCAGCTTTGTCGGTCGGTAGAGAGCTCTACTACACATCTGCTTACTGAGCCCATAGTAACACCTGTTTGCAGATGTGATTCTCCGCTTGATCTCCATGCTAATGTTGTTGCTTGAGTTGACGGCGGTGCCAATGTATATAAAATCCTTGAGAACTTCAAAAGAATAGCTGCCAGCATCTACTTGGGATCCTAGGCGCTGGGATTCCTTGCTACTGGACAGCATATACTTGGTTTTACCCTCGTTTATCTCCAAACCCACTCTTGCTGACTCCTTTTCGATCGCGAAAAATGCTGCTGTAAGATCTCGCTTGCAATGTCGATATCATCGGCGTATGCAAGCAGTTGGACACTTTTATAAAAAAAAATAGTGCCATTTCGATGTACCTCAGCATTTCACAACACGGTTGCACGATAGAGGATCGCCTTGTCTGAAACCTCACACGGTAGTGAAAGGTTCGGAGAGGTTCTTTCCTACCTTGACGGAGCTTGTAGTGCTGCTCAACGTCATTCTGCACAGCCGAATCAGTTTCGCAGGAATACCGAACTCAGACATGGTGGCAAGTAGGCAAACTCTTATCGGGCTATCGAAAGAAGCCTTATAGTCGACAAAGAGATGGTGTGTGTCGACCTGTTTCTCGTGGGTCTTCTCCAGGATTTGGCGTAATGCAAAGATCTGGTCTATGGTGGATTTACCAGGTATGAAGCCGCACTGATAAGGTCCAATCAGTGTGTTGGCATACGGCTTCAGTCTTTCGCAGATTAGGCTTGACTTAACCTTGTACGAGATGGCGATGAGACTGAGTCCCCGGTAATTGGCACAAATCGTCGGGTCACCCTTCTTAAGGACAGGACAAAGGACACTGAAATTCCAATCATTGGGCATGCCTTCCTCTAGCCATATTTTGCAAAGGAGCTGATACATGCACCCTATCAGCTCGCTGCCGCCGGCCTTAAACAATTCCGCAGGCAAGCCATCAGCTCTGGCTATTTTGTTGTTTTTGAGTCGCATTATTGCGTCTCGGACCTCGTCATGGCTGGGTAGTGGAATATCCACGTTGTCGGTGATTGGTGACATTAGTGCGTCTCCAGCAATGTTGCCATTGAACAGCTTGGCGAAGTGTTCTCTCCATATTCGCAACTTATTCTGCGTATCCGTAACCAGGTTTCCATCCCCATCTCGGCAATTCAGTGCACCGGTTTTAAAACCATGGGTCATACGATTGACCCGTTGGAAGAATTTCCGGGCATCGTTCATGCCTCAAGACATCTTGATTTCCTCAGACTCGCGTCTTTCCTGCTCCCGTTTCTTCCGTCTGAAAAGATGCCTCTCATTCTTCCTCTTTTTTCGATAGCAGTCCCGCGTTGCGGCGGCCTGGAGCGTCTTTCTATAGGCCGCGTAATTCACAGCGTGTGCATTGCGGCACTCCACGTCGTATCATTGGTTTCGTGGTGTCAATCTCTTGAACCCAATGGTTTCAACTGCGGCGGTGCGCATGGAGTGGGATATGTGTGCCCAGTATCCGTCTGTGTCTTAGGGTAAAGATTCAGGCTGGTGGAGCAATTCCGAGAGGTGAGTGGAGAAGGCTTCCGCTGCCCGTTGTGGTCGCAACTTAGCGACTTCCAGCTTTCGCTGGGTGCTGGAGTGTACGTTTTTTGCATTGCAGAGTTGCATGTGTATCTTGGCTGCAACAAGAGAGTGGTCGGAGTCAATGTTCACTCCGCGAAACGTAACTACAAATCCGCATCCGAATTCGCGCCTCTACGCATGGCAGCTGTAGTAAATATCACAGGTTACTGCTTTGAAGCAACCATGTCCTGTCCATCTCATTTCCTGTATGGAGGTAATGTCAGCCTTGACTGACTTGAAGGTTTCCGCCAATTGGATAGTGGCACCTTCCCTATTAAGGGTCCGGACATTCCAGGTGCATATCCTTAAATCATAGTCCTTTTTCGTTCGGTGGTCGTCAACATTTAGGGGTATCTCATCTGAGGCTGATGATTTGGTTTTCACTGTTTGTGTTCTTTTACGTAGCGGGTCCCAAGCCCTGCGTACAACCGCTTAGCGTCCGGATGACTCGCTGTACACATTAGCTCACTGCCTAGTGGATGCTAGCATAGCGACCCAGGTGACGCCGCAAGGAGGCTGTGTATCAACTTGCACTTATATGGAAAATCTAGAGATCGCTCTGGTGGAAACCAAGTTGTCCACAGTCAGAAACTTTAGTCTGTACATATAAGGCCCGGCCACCGGGTTTATGTACTTGCGGCTTAAAATTAATATTACAGAAACGTAAGAATTCTAAATTGGAGTTCTATATTTCTACAGACGGATAGACAGACGAATATGGCTACATATATAAAATTAGTAACTCGCCTTTAGCCCTTCCCGCTGCTTTAGCGCGCGGTTTTACCGTCTTAAACGCAAAATTTTATACGAACTATTTAACTCGAGCTTTACAAGGCTTTAGTAGTTTTGTTAACCATCAAAACTGACGTTTGAAAATGCTAATGCAGATACTGACCATGGCCGATTTTTTCGCAAAATACTTAAAAAAACAACTTATTCACCTCCTACACATAATATTCACTTTATCCATACAACATTCCAAGTTCGAATGATATCTTCTCACCCTTTCTAAACGAAAACTCACTTGTTAAGTATCATTATTTAGTTAAACCAGTTTTCTCACCAGGCCCTGACGGTGTTTCCGCTTGTATATTTCGGCTTATGTCAACTCCTTAAGTAAGCCATTGCTCAAAATATTTTCGTTGTCCTTAGAAACTATAATCTTTCTTCCATTTGGAAGGAATCATTTATTATTCCCTTGTTTAAAAAGTCTGATGCACGCAGATATAGAGCAGAGAACTGCTAAAATCACATTTTTCTTGAATCGCATCAAACACGAAATTTCATGCTCAATTCAATTCACTGAATCCAACAGCGGCCGTGAAACGAAATGAATTGGTCCACAAATCGCTTCAGTCGCGCATCATCGACCCAATTCGACCCAATCTTTTTAAATCGAGTTGGTTCGAATCAAGGAATTTACGAATCAGCGTCTGTCAGCTGACCCGCCGGTCCGTTTACCCAAACACATTTGCTTTTGAGTCATTGAGAATCAATGAGTCGAGGTCGGACTCGAGCAGCGGGCAGTGTGTATGTATTTTGTTTTTGTAATTGCCTGCTTGTGCGTATGGTGTATGTATTTTGTTTTTGTAATTTTTACCTATGCAATTACTGTGGCGTCTAGATGACCCTTTTTTCCTCTACCTAAATGCAGCTGCAATTGTTTGCGTTCCTGTTCTTGGTATTTTCCAAGATTTTGCAAGTCAGCTATTTTTTGGGAATGGCCCTAAAAAGGGCCAAAAAGGGCCTAAGCAAGGCGTGTTTTCATCAATTAGATGTCAAAACAGGTAACAATATTATGGGCGTGTTCATTTCCCCAATTTCAGATGAAGCATTGCAGCCGCAGAACCAGAACTTTCAATGGCGGGAAATATAATAATGGAAAAAATAAATCGTATAGTTCCGAAATCCGTAGACAGTTTATTATTTCTAAGGTCTTATTATAAAATTTTTATAAATAGTAAGTAAATATATCTTATAATATAACATAATAATTTACTTCATGTTTTTTTTTTTTTTTTTTTAAATTGCTATTAATTATCAATTATTCAATTCGAATTCCTTTTTCGGTTAAATTATTTCCCCTTCCAGCATTCAACAGCATTGCACGCGCTCATGCATACATACAAAACCAGATAGCCTAATAACGATTCTGTAACGTTGTCGCTTCAGCAGCGAATGTTTTGACGCATACACACTTGACGCTGTGCGCCGAATAGCGTGATTGTTCATGAGATTAATTTTGTTTACACACTTTTGGTTGAAGCGAAGACGTTCTCTGATATAGAGGGATCTCTAAATTTTCGGATATCCCTAAACTCTTCTAGAATGCTTTATCTCCTAACTTGCAACATTTCTGTAGATTCGTCATATCGCATTCTCAGCACGCATTTATGAAACGTCGATCAACTACGACAAACTTGCTTGAGCTGACATCCCTTGTTGTAACAGATTTTCAGGAAAATCCTCAAACTGATTATGCCTTTCGATCATTGAAAATGGTGTAGAAAGGGTATAATAACTTTGTGCAAATGTATGTATCAGGCATAAGGAGGCGTGGTTGAGTGTGGATACATGTTTGATTACTATATTGAAAACAATTAAGGTTATGTCGAAAACTTTACGTGCTGGTAATGTTTTGACTCGGATTAAAGAGGTCCGAAAACTGACTTTTTCATGTTTTTGGTTAAATTAAAACTTAGACGAGAATGATACATTTCGATTAAAGAATCGGATTTAAAAGGTCAAAAACAAGAAAGCAAGGCTACCTTCGACTTGCCGAAGGTTTCATACCCTTGCAGTTATACAAAATATAAAATATCTTTGGATTGCTGCTGGTTTCTGTGGTATTTATTGAAGAATTATAACAGTACATCGATTATATCAACCTCTTATAATTTCGAATACTCAGCCTCCTCACCACGGCAAGGTCGCAATCCTCGAGGAGGAATATTTACAATACCTTAAACAACATTGCACATATATTCTTTATTTACAATAATAAAATATATTAATTAACTAAATATTTAAAAATAAATTATTGAATTAGTGATTATAGCTAAGGAACACGCCGTCATGGTGACTATATGGAGTTTGATAAGTGATTGCGGCAGCACCGCTTACTGTGTTATCACAAAATATCCAATCAATTTGAGTTAAATGTTTTGTTGTTGGCACATTTTGTTGTTATTATTTAAAGTAGACTCGAGCTGATCAGTGGTTGTTGATCGGCAAATGTTAAAATCTCCTAATATTACCAATTTTGTATTATTTTCAGCTGACGTTAGCCTTTCAACATCATTTCTGATTTCATTTCGAAACCTTGTAATAGGAAAAGCTGGATTCCTATAAACAACTATGAATATTGTATGCAAGTATTTAAATGTATTTAAATGTATTTATTTAAATGTATTTAAATGGACTGGTATATATTTCTTACGTTATCAACTGTAACTGTTTCATATAAGAATGTTATGTTTTCCGATATATTTTGTTTTGCATATATCAGTATACAATTCTTAGAAACAGCATTTGGTCGAATGTCTTTGTGTTGTAAAGGATCTGTTGGTCATAAAATCTAAATTTGGAAAGTTCTCTTTCAAAAATGCATTTGAATAACAGCTATATGATTTTTTGTTTAACAGCTACATGTAATAGTACTCAGTTTTCCATAAAATTGCAACAAGAACCTTCATTAGGCCGATCGTTGATCGTTATAAGTTATAAAAGTTCGATTTGGATGTGGTAAGCCTAATAGCTATATCTTAAAGAGGGCAGAAATAAGAAGCTTGTGAGCAAAGTTTCATGATGATAGCTCAATAACTGGGGGACTAATTTGCGTTGCAACAGACAGACGGACTGACTGATTGTTCCTATAACAGCTATAGAATATAAACCTCTGAGATATTTATATGGAAAAACAAAGGGCGGGTTACTGTATAACATTAAAAGGTATTGATAATGTGCGGTATTTCCAAAAACAAAACAGGTTTGCATACAAAAACTCTGACTTCAGCCGATTGTTCCTATGGCAGCTATATGTTATAGTGGTCCGATTTTGATACAATTTTGACAGCACATTAGGAACGTAATAAGAATAAGATTTGCCAAATCTTGTTGCAATATCTTGAAAAACAACAAAAATCGGCCGATAGCTTCTATGACAGCTATACGATATATCGGTCCGATCTGGCTCGTTCCGACTTATTTACAGCCTACAGCAATAAGAAGCTTGTGTGCCAAGTTTCATGAAGATAGCTCAAAAACTGAGAGACTAGTTTGCGTTGCAACAGACGGACGGACGGACGGACGGACAGACGGACATCTATTTTCCGACTCTCCTGGTGATGCTGATTCAGAATATATATACTTTATAGGGTCGGAGATGTCTCCTAAGGTGCGTTGCAAACTTCTGGCTAAAATTAATATACCCTCTGCAAGGGTATAATAAGATTTGCCAAATCTTGTTGCAATATCTTGAAAAACAACAAAAATCGGCCGATAGCTTCTATGACAGCTATACGATATATCGGTCCGATCTGGCTCGTTCCGACTTATTTACAGCCTACAGCAATAAGAAGCTTGTGTGCCAAGTTTCATGAAGATAGCTCAAAAACTGAGAGACTAGTTTGCGTTGCAACAGACGGACGGACGGACGGACGGACAGACGGACATCCATTTTTCGACTCCTCTGGTGATGCTGATTCAGAATATATATACTTTATAGGGTCGGAGATGTCTCCTAAGGTGCGTTGCAAACTTCTGGCTAAAATTAATATACCCTCTGCAAGGGTATAAAAATGAGAAAACATATATCGCATGACCAGATCTTTTTGGGGAAATTTGAAATTTTAGGTTAGGTCGAAATCAAGACGTGATGGTGAAATTCCGACTTCGGATTTGGATACAGCATCCCCGAATTCATATAACTGTATATGCCGCATGCCCAGATCAGATTGTGGAGTAGTATTATTATAGTACCTTGTATGTGCAACAACACCACCTCACTCCCCTTAAAATTCGGTTATATCAAATTGCTTAATAACAAGAAAGCAAGGTTACCTTCGGCTTGCCGAAGGTTTTATACCCTTGCAGTTATACAACTGACAACGGACTGACTTATTGTTCCTATAACAGCTATAGAATATAATCATCTCAGATATTAAGTGGAAAAAAATAAGGGCGGGTTACTGTATAACATTAAAAAGTATTGATAATGTGCGGTATTTCCAAAAACAAAACAGGATTGCATACAAAAACCCTGATTTCAGCCGATTGTTCCTATGGCAGCTATATGTTATAGTGGTCTAATTTTGATACAATTTTGACAGCACATTAAGAACGTATTAAGAATAAGATTTGCCAAATCTTGTTGCAATATCTTGAAAAACAACAAAAATCGGCCGATAGCTTCTATGACAGCTATACGATATATCAGTCTGATCTGGCTCGTTCCGACTTATTTACAGCCTACAGCAATAAGAAGCTTGTGTGCCAAGTTTCATGAAGATAGCTCAAAAACTGAGAGACTAGTTTGCGTTGCAACAGACGGACGGACGGACGGGCGGACGGACGGACAGACGGACGGACATCCATTTTTCGACTTTCCTGGTGATGCTGATTCAGAATATATATACTTTATAGGGTCGGAGATGTCTCCTGAGGTGCGTTGCAAACTTCTGGCTAAAATTAATATACCCTCTGCAAGGGTATAAAAATTGCACCGGCGGATAGTATTATAACTTGTACCCTCTTGCTCGATAGTCAACTACCATAACCACTCAGCCACTGCATCTATTATGCAACAATTAACAAGAAAGCAAGGCTACCTTCGGCTTGCCGAAGGTAAAACCTTTGCAGTTATACTAAATATAAAATACATTTGGTTGCTGCTGGTTTCTGTTTGCATACGAAAACCCTGATTTCAGCCGATTGTTCCTATGGCAGCTATATGTTATAGTGGTCCGATTCTGATACAATTGACAGCACATTAAGAACGTAATAAGAATAAGATTTGCCAAATCTTGTTGCAATATCTTGAAAAACAACAAAAATCGGCCGATAGCTTCTATGAGAGCTATACGATATATCGGTACGATCTGACTCGTTCCGACTTATTTACAGCCTACAGCAATAAGAAGCTTGTGTGCCAAGTTTCATGAAGATAGCTCAAAAACTGAGAAACTAGTTTGCGTTGCAACAGACGGACGGACGGACGGACAGACGGACATCCATTTTTCGACTCCTCTGGTGATGCTGATTCAGAATATATATACTTTATAGGGTCGGAGATGTTTCCTAAGGTGCGTTGCAAACTTCTGGCTAAAATTAATATACCCTCTGCAAGGGTATAAAAAACTGCATTGAGAATCAGTGCAAATTATATTGGTACATATAAAAACTCGTGGCCACATGGCTATTCAGTTCCTTTTTATACCCTTCGACCATTGAAAATGGTCAAAAAAGGGTATACAAACTTTGTGCAAATGTATGTAACAGGCATAAGGAGGCGTGGCAGACCCCATAAAGTATATATATTCTTGCTCAGGATCACTAGCCGAGTCGATTGAGACATGTCCGTCTGTCTGTCTGTCTGTATGAGACAACAGATCTCAGCTATTAAAAAAGCTAGAGACACCAAATTTGGCATGAAGGTTCCTATAAATCATAGGCAATCAAGTTTGCATCAAATGTTTGATGCCACGCCCACCGCCCCCGCAAGTCGGTTATTTGCGATTATTAAGCAAAGTATTAAATGCGTTCTGTATAAAGCTAAATGCAATATGAACATATCCTCCAAACTACAATCCGATCGGACCAATAACACAGAAGTTATTCAAATCAATGTTTTCAGTACAAATGTTCGGTACAAGCAGCAGCCGGCACGCAAGTAAGCGAGCGAGCGAGTAAGCTTTATGTATGAAGTATTTGTGCAGAATTTTCTGTTTGGAATCATGAGTGTGGTTACACGTTTGTAACGGTTTTTAAAAATTGGGAGAAGGGTATCTTACTGTCAGGGGCTCGACTGTAGCCTTTTCCACTTGTTCATCAACAAGATGGTGTTTATAACGTATATACGATATGTATAAAACTGTTGCTGTACAGCTAATAGCTTTGATCCAGGTGTTCACATGGGCGGACAAATAATCAGGCGGGCATGGCTATATCCACACGGCTGTTAACACTTATTCGGAAATGTTTCCTTCTGCCTGTTACAAACTTTTGTAATAACCCCCATACAGCTGTAATAACCCCCACTCTATTTATGTGGATAGTTGGTGAGCTCCCCAATATTTGAAATTAACATTTACTGCTTAAAATATACTGAAATTGTCATAACGAATTTGGAGTCTCTTGCTTTCCTAATAGCTGGGAATCAGGAGTTCGTATAGACGGACAGAGGAGCAGACAGGCAAGGCTAAATCAACTAAGAATATTTTATTCTCTATGTGGTCGAAGATGTATCCTTTTACCTGTTACGCCCATTTCGACAAACGATTTTGGCCATGAGTTTTTTTTAAATCGGAAGATATGTTCAGTTATAAGATATATTGGCCCGACCCTCGTTCCGGATAACATACAGACTGCAGAAGACGGACTTGGTTAGATGAAATCCCCATATTGATTCTGCAGAAAAAAATACACGGGGTCAGAGATTTCTATTAACGCGCGTTGTCAACATCTGACCAAAATTATTATACTATTTGCAAAAGGTAAAAAACACCGTCTTTATTGCGCATACAATTGTGCATTTACTGAAAAAAACGTCGGTATATTTTCTTTTTTTATTTTAAACGACATGCAAGTACATAAAAAGTATATATTCTTTATAAATTTATACACTAAATTCATTTTTATTGTTAGTATACATTTTACGAACACAATGTGGATATTTCTTTATTGTAAATGAATATTAAATTATTATTTAATAAATACATTTATATTTAATATTGAATTTCATAAATATTTGATATATGTAATATATTGTTTCACCCTCAACGAGGATTATAAATATTATTTATTATATTTTGGTTCTTATACTTATTAAGAAACATTCATAAAATATTCGTTGTAAACACTTTAACCATCATCTATGTTTTCTTGTGTAAAAGTTTACTTTCTGTATAAAAAAATATTTTCATACGATTGGTTTTGCATATGGCTTATAAAGAATATCAGACAGTTATTTTTGTAATCAATAATTGTATTCCGCAGTTTAATTTTACTTGAAATAAAGATGTATATTTTAAAATTAAAATTATATATTTAAATTATTCATTCATTGTATTTGTTTTTAAATGTAATTTTTTGTAAAGTGTTTATAACCACTCGATTTCGATTTGCTCTCATACAACAGTTTCAGATTTATTTTATTTGATTTCATTAACGTAAGTTAAAATAAAGTCATTCAAAATTTATTTAGCTCTCGAGAAAAGTTACCTCAAAAATGTAACCAATGTGCATTAAGTGCTTTTGCCAGTTACATATAAATAATGTAAATATTTTAGTTCTCATAATATTGTGCTTTATTTTATACTTATTAAGTCTCACTCATATTTTCCATTGTTCTCGTAAATGATAGGCAAAAGTAAAATACTACATTGAAAGAAACATATAAAAAAATATGGTAAGCCCAATTTTCTCTTAAAAAATATAAAATATTTATTTTGAGAATTCTTTATTTTTTTTCTTGTAAATTTATCGATTTATTTTTACTGACGAGTCAAAAAATATATATTATATAATATACAAAATGAATAACAGAGAATAATTTATTGATATTTTGAGCAAAGTGTTTTGGTTAAGACTATAAATATGTTAGTCTTTTTATTCACATAAATAGTGTTAGCTACATCAATTTAGCTGTTGCATTTATCATGAATTTTCCTTTTTTTACTAACAAAATAATAACATATTTTGAAATAATGTGCATATATTACTTAAAAATCGGTAAACATATGATATTCGTAGTTTATAAATATATATGTATAAATACTCATAAATATATATATATTTCAAAAGACATTTTGCACTTAAAATTAATACACTTATTTATCAGTCAACTTATTAATTTATGTTTAAACACATGATTTATAAATTTTATTTTGTGTTTAATAAATGTAAACAGAGCAACACCAAAAACACTAAGCAAAACCTAATATTTAATTTTTTGGGTCTAATCTTTGTTAAATTATTTCATCGAAGTTCGCGAACTGAGTAGTTGACGAGATGCTTTTAATTCTTTTGCAATCGTTTGTTTTCTTAATGTGTTCCTTTACTATGATGATATACGTCTCTGGGGCTCGACTATCAAAATTTAAAGCGCAACTTACTTTTTAATGGAAATGATTTTTTTAATCTCTGTATTATACACGTACACATAAGTTTATTCTACTATTCTTATATTATCTTCTTTTGAATGTTTGAATAAATATTTCATTATTTTATGATATTCTAATATTAAATTTTGTATTTGATTTATGCAGATGCAGATAAAATAGACAGACAATATTGTAATCAGCACCAATCACCAATCATTGTGTTCTTTCGAATCAAATATTTATACTACAAAGTCAGAGTATTTTAGGCCATGGATTTTAAAAAAATACATGGTCTATTGGGTTTGTCGGAATGTGTGTAACATGTAGAAGGAGACATCTGCGACCCCATAAAGTATATATATTCTTTCTCAGGATCACTAGCCGAGTCCATCTAGCCATGTCTGTCTGTCTGTATGAGCACCTGATTCTCAGCTATTAAGAAAGCTAGAGACTCAAAATTTGGCATGTAGATTTATGTATACCCTAGACAGCAAACGATATTTTTAAATTTTGGGTGCCACGCCCACCGCCCCCGTAAGTTGCGATTATTAAGCAATGTATTTAAGTCATAACGTTCTGCTGAATACGATATGAACATATCCTCCAAATAACAGTCCGATCGGACCAATAACACAGAAGTTAAGTCAACGTTTTCAGTACAAATGTTCGGTACGTCGCGTTACTCTTTACACGCGTGTTTGTGTGTGTGAGAGCAAGTAAGCCATATTTATTAGAATAAGTTGGGCAGAATTCTCTGTCAGAAGTCATGAGTGTGTTTACATGTTTGGTACGGATGTTAAAAATTGGGAAAAGGGTATCTTACTGTCGGGCGTGCCCGTCTGTAGCCTTACCCACTTGTTATTACTCTGGCGCGGCAGAATAATTCTGTTTAACGTAATCTGAGCGTGTGTATGAGCAAAATAGCTTGTGTGTGCCTGTGGAAGCACAAAATATGTAAAAAATATATGTATGGGTTATTTTTAATTTTTTATGCTACGCCCACCCCAACGCAAATCGATAATTTACGAAACAAAATCATCAAATACAATAATCTGATATACATTCTGTTATTCTGGAAACGGGCAAAGGACCTATTCGTTTGTCTAAAACTGGAAGATTTATTAATACGGTAATGCCAATTTAAATATTGGTATAATAAGTAAATAAGAGTTTTTTACAGACTAACTTAAGGTTGCCTAAAACTTCAATAGGTCGAATATTTAAATACATACATATATGTCGTGTTTTTGGTAAGTGCGTAACAGGCAAAAGGAATAACCTACAAATCGAAATTTCGCCATCACGGCTGGATCGACTAAGCCTCGGAAAACTCAAAAATAAAAGAATCCTGATCTGGACACGTAATATATGTTTTCTCATGTAATTTGACCTTCTTAACCGATTCTGCAATCAAAACTATCCTACGTGTTCAAGTTTCGACACATTCTCAAACAAGTCGGAAAGGCTACAGTCGAGCGTGCACGACTGCGGTATACCCGCTACAACTTATTAGAATTAAAATTTATCAGAGGGCTTTTAATTATGAATGTGTAAATGAGACGCCTATATTATGTGCCTATACATCCATCCAGATATCATTTAAGATTCTAAATGTCTTTAAATATAGTAAAAATTTCGTCACCATTGATGTTAAAAGAAGATATAGCATATTGCAAAAAAAAAAATAAGAATAAGAACAGAAAAAACAAAAAAAAAAACAAGTAGGTAAGGCTACAGTCGGGCGCCCGACAGTAAGATACCCTTCTCCCAATTTTCAAAATACGTTACAAACGTGTAACCACACTCATAATTTCGAACAAAAATTCTGCACAAATTCTTCTACTACATATAGCTTACTCGCTTGCACTCACACAGCGACGCGCGTAAAGAGTAAAGCGACACGACGCAACGTCGACGTCGGCGTCAACTGCTCAAAGCAGCGCGTCGGCTGCCGCTCGTACCGAACATTTGTACTGAAAACGTTGACTTGAATAACTTCTGTGTTATTGGTCCGATCGGATTGTAATTTGGAGGATATGTTCATATTGCATTCAGCTTTATACATACCGAAGCAGAACTTTGTAAGTTCAATACTTTGCTTAATAATCTTAAATAACCGATTTGCGGGGGCGGTGGGCGTGGCATCAAACATTTGACATAAACTTCACCTGCCCCGAATATATAGGAACCTTCATACCAAATTTGGTATCTCTAGTTTTTTTAATAGCTGAGATCTGTTGTCTCAAACAAACATACGGACAGACAGACGGACATGTCTCAATCGACTCGGCTAGTGATCCTGAGCAAGAATATATATACTTTATGGGGTCTGCCACGCCTCCTTATGCCTGTTACATACATTTTGCACAAAGTTAGTATACCCTTTTTTGACCATTTTCAATGGTCGAAGGGTATAACCATCATGGACCTCCAGAAAACTCGGTCTATGCAGTCTGCAACTATAACCGCTCTTCCATTAGCGCATTCTAAAACTGATCGGCAAAGTTGCATGTTGAGATCATTCAGCTTGTCGTACAGGACAAAAACAAATTATTATTATGTCGTGTTGTGCGTGTAAGACAAAACCGACTCCCCTTAAAATTCTGTTTAAATAAAATACTAAACTTAAAATATTTTAAATATGCTTGAAAAAAAGCTAGCACCCAAAAATCCCAATTGCATCAGGTAGGATTCGATCTCGCACCCTTTCGCTCGACAGTCAACGACAACATCCACTACTATTATGCGAATACCATAAAATTGCTATATGATCAGTGCAAATAATATTGATACATATAATTGAAAAAAAGTGCTTGCCGCCGGAGTTGGACCAGGATGTTGCATATCTTGCATTCAACAGACAAAAACACGTGATCACATGGCACTACTTTTTCTTTAATATCTTCAAAATTTATCGTCCAATCTTACTGAAATTTTAACGAAACATCCGCAAAATGGTATTTATAACGTTTATATAAAACTGTTGCTGTAAGACTTATATTGCGGCTGTAATCATTTTTTTTTTAATTTATGGGGGCGGGTGGTATAATAGCTTAGATCCAGGTGTTCACACGGACATACAGACAGACGGACGGACAGACGGATGGACAGACGGTCATGGCTATATCGACTCGGCTGTTGATACTAATTCAGAATATATATACTTTATGGGGTCGGACATATCTCCTTCTGCCTGTTACATACATTTTCGGTTTGAACAAAGTTATAATACCCTTCTACTCTATGAGTAGCGGGTATAAAAACATGAAAAATTTCAAAAGCTCCAAAAAATATGGCGGCTAATGCCCTGCTCATATGTTTCATATGTTTTTGGTCCTGGCTGCGAGTCTATCTGCAAAGTTGTAATCCGATAAGGCAAATTACACTGTAACGTTTAAGCTAAGATGCTAGCGTGCATTTGTGATATTGACGTCATTCTAGTCATGTATTTGTAAGGGAAAGTATAATATGCCAAAGAAATTTAAGTACCCACAGCTTCTTTCTATAGCCATTTGAGTGCAAGCGAGTAAGGCACATGTATGAAAATAATTTCTGCAGAATTCTCTGTTTGAAAGTATGAGTTTGGATCCACGTTTGTAACGGACTTTGAAAATTGGGCGAAGGGTATTTTACTGTCGGGCGCGCTTGACAGTAGCCTTACTTGTTTATTCTATTTGCCTTTTACAGTCAAAACGTGACTGTAGCCGTTCTTGACAAGGGGAAAGTACTTTTAAATGTCTGTTTTACTTGCTACATGTGTACATACATGTACCTTGAATGAGCATTTCCAGTGGTCAACCACCTGTATAAAAATTTTAACATTAATTTTAACGCTAAAAAAATAATTTCTTATATGTACACCACCAAAAGTATTTGCGTAAATTTGTTGGCAGTTGAATAATAAACATATAAGTTTCTTAATCAACACATCACAGTCGAGAGCAGTCATTTGTAGCTTTCTTACTTGTTTTGATTGAACTGAAAAAAAAACACTATAAAACAAAGTTGACAGTTTAAGTTTAATTTTATATGTTTGAACAAGTTAATTATCTCAGTCATTAAAATAATTAAATTTAGCAAACTGTAATAAGAAACCGTAAGTAGAGATATTTGTTCCAGTTTATGCAAATTTGCACTTTAATTAAATGCTATAAACATTTAAACTGGTATGCGACAAAGTCGCTGGCAGTGCTGCTTAGACCAATGGATAAAGTTGAATTGAATGTCTTTTGATATCCATGTAGCTCTATAAGCTGTTGAGATCAAGGCTCACTAAATCCGATAAGAAATTTATAAACGAAAAATAAACATTATAACCTATACTAATTGTACCAGGTCAAGAATAAATATATACAAATATTAAATAAGACATAAGCGAAGACAGTTTTATCTTTTTATCTTTGTTTGATGTAACAACTCGTACTATCGAAAATTACGGTCGATGTTTTTTAAGGTCTGCTTAGCATTTGATTGCCACAAGATACAGGTGAGAAATCGAACAAGTCACTTATAAGTTAACTTACAACAGTCTGCAAAAAATATTTCAAAGTAACGAAAACTACAGTCGAGCACTCCCGATGGATTTAGTCAGAAAAGCTACAGTGGAACGGGCACCCGATATTTGGATTTGCACTCACAACAATTCGCTCGACAGTTAGCCACCATAATCACTCAGCCACTGCATCTTTTATGCTTGAGTTAAACAAGGGGGTAAGGCTACAGGCAGTAAGATACTCGACAGTAAGATACCCGACAGTAATTCCAGTTCCTATTTTTTAATATCCGTACAAAACATGTAAACACACTCATAATTTCAGACAGATAATTCTGCTCAACTTATTCTAATGTATATGAATACTCGCTCTCACACACAGAGAATCGCGAGTAAAGACTAAAGCGACGCGTCGCGACGTCGACGTTAACTTCAACTGCTCATAGAAGCGAGCAGGCTGCTGTTCGTACCGAACATTTGTACTCAAAACGTGTGTTACTGGTCCGATGGGACCAATTGAAGGATATCATCATATATCATTCAGCTTTGTGTATACTAAAGCAGAACGTCATGGATTCAATACTTCGTTTAATAAACGTTAATTACCGATTTTCGGGGCGGTATAATTGTTCAAAAACTGCAAAAACTGATAAAAATAATTTTTTGTGGGCCTGTGTTATCGACATCATATTTCCCATAACTCAGTTGGTGAATTTATTCCCAAATATAAGAACAATTAGGCTGCATTCAAATCTGAAACAATAACGTTGTGAATGCACCTCCCCTTCACAGCTCTTTAAATGGTCAAGTGGAGCGTTTCCCCAGCACTATACCAGAGATTTCAAGATGTTTCAAAATCGATAAAAAAAATTAAGGAAACAGTAGAACTAATTCTAAGGGCGACAGTTGAATACAACAAATCTGTGCACTCACTAATAAAACTCCCATTGAGTCATACATGCATCGTCGGACGAAATTCGAACAACCATATATGAAAAAATAGCAAGATCTCAGCAAATAAACATGGACAGATGTAACCCGTCAAAACAAAAAAAGTTTTTGATGTAGAAGAAACAGTACTCCTAAAAAACAATAGAACACTAGGCAACAAATTGACCCCCTTGTGCTCTAAAGATAAATTAGAAGTTGACATGGGAACGTCAGTTCTCATTAAGGGGAGGGTGGTCCATAAGGACAACCTCAGATAAACAGACCTCACTTAAAAAAACCAAAAGCGGAAAAAAAATTCACCTCTCCTATTTTTTTTATTACAGGATTTTGATTTCAATTATTTGCATTTTGGTAATAGCCAAGACCGACTATTCTCATGCTAATTATATATCCATAATATATGGAAATGTTTGAGAATTTGAAGACCGAAAATATTTAAGACACTCTAGTAATTTGACCGATTTTGTAAAGATTATGGATGTCCATGTCCAATGTTATGTATGTCAATGTCCAATTTGATTCCCCATTCGCACATGCGAAAATTGCTAGACATTGATATAGTGCCATATCCATTTTACACCCACACTTGAAACTCCCCAACTCCACATAACATAATCATAAACAACGTACACTATTGTAAAACTCACATACACATATTAATGTCTAAGTACAAAATGTAATCAAAGAATGAAAGCCCTTCGATTAACCTTGGTCTTTATTCAAGCATACGCTTCACGCGCTTGGTGTCATGTTCCAAAGGCACCCCATACTCCAAAAGTACTGTTGCCACAGATCGTAAAACAAAAACGCAGACAATAACAAACAATTGTCTCGAACTCGATCGCCCAAATAATTGTCCCGAATTCGATCACTCGCTTTAAAAAGCGAGCCAACTGAAATAATAAAACTCATCACCCGAGTCTCCGCTTACGCACTTGTCTCAGAATTATCCAATTACCCCTATTTCTCGGGAACCTCTCCCTCTCTCAATGAGAGAACATTAAAAACAATTCAGCCAAACTCTCTTAAAGAGTTTGTTCTTTTAACACCCACTTTGCCTATATAAACCCAGGCACGCGTCCAAACGTTAGTTCAGTTCAGCTCAGTCCCGAGCGCCGAGTATACTATGAATTGCGATAGCCACGCTAAAGTCAACTTCAACTTCGAAGTCCATTGTCCGACCAAGTGATAATCTAAAGGCTCTAGTTCTTCCTTTGGAAGTAATAAAAAGTGTTTAAATAATACAATAAAACAACTGAGTTTTTATTTTTATTAAACCCTTATTAAACCCTCGTTAATATATAGATCACGCAAGAAGCCTTTTATCCACTCTTAGAATACACCAAGGAGCGTTAAGAGCTTAGATATTTTGGGCACCATTTTGAATGTTGTTGCCGGCACTCCAGATGCCTCAGATTTTGAAAAGATTCGAATGTTCGAGTTACAACTAGTAAACTCAAACAATAGACAAGAATTTATTAACTTAGAGACTCAGAAGCAAATTAATCAACTAACGGAAACAACAAAAAAAAAACAAGAAAGCAAGGCAACCTTCGGCTTGCCGAAGGTTTTATACCCTTGCAGTTATACTAAATATAAAATACATTTGGTTGCTGCTGGTTTCTGTTTGCATACGAAAACCCTGATTTCAGCCGATTGTTCCTATGGCAGCTATATGTTATAGTGGTCCGATTCTGATACAATTTTGACAGCACATTAAGAACGTAATAAGAATAAGATTTGCCAAATCTTGTTGCAATATCTTGTAAAACAACAAAAATCGGCCGATAGCTTCTATGACAGCGTATAGCTGTATGCCTGTGTCGCAAGTGCTGAGTTAGCGCTTATGGTATGCTGAGTCGGCTATTATTTCATAGCGCCACAATTTGTATCGTTGCATTAACCATTTATTGTATTTCGTTTTTCGCCGCTTTGTTTCAATTATTGTAAATCAGATCCGGCTATAGCCGTTATAAAATTTTTAATTGATTGTTTTATTACATCTTTCTGGAAGAAGAAGGACATCCGGGATCGGCACACCACATATTCAACCAACAAGAGGAGGACAACGTATTTAATATACTTTATGGGGTCTGTTACGCCTCATTATTCGTGTTTCATACATTAGTAAGTTAATATACCCTTTTTTTTACCATTTTCAATGGTCGAAGGGTATACAAATTGGTATTTAAAACTTAAAAATCCGAAAAAAAAGGCAAAGCTAGCTTTGGCATGCCGAAGATTATATACCCTCGAGAGAATTCTCATATAAATTTACATTACATTCAGCAGAGTTTGCTTATAGTAAATAACAATTTTTAACAAACAAATCATTTAAAAGTATGGGTTTTCATGTAAAGCCCCTTTTTGACCGATTGATTCAATGGCAGCAATAGAGGTTTAATTCAGATGAAATTGTGCAGGCAAAATTACTAATTGTTAAAAATTTACGTGGCAAGTTTAAAAACGCTATCTTGAAAACTTATAAAAACCGTCCGCTACATATGGCAGCTATACAATACACGTATATCAGTCCGCTTTGGATTGTTAGGACTTATATACAGCCTTTAACAATAAGAAGCATGTTTACCAAGTTTTATTAGAATGCTGATTCAGAATATATATAGTTTATGGGGCGGAGATGCCTAGTGCGTTGAATACTTCTGGCTAAAATCAATATACCTTCTGCAAGGGTATAAAAACAGCCGCAGGAGCCGAACCTGGGTTTTCCCGTTTGAGTAACTAACATAATAAAACAGACAAAAACACGTGATCGCATGGCACAACTATTTCTTTAATATATTCCATATTTATATTAATTAAATTTTCACGAAACGTCCGCAAGATGGTATTTATAAGGTATATACAAAACAGTTACTGTAGAGCTATGATTAGATTTTTTCGATCGATGAGCCGGAATGAAACTTGATCAGCGTACAGTTCTAACACATATTGCTCTAGCTCTAATAATAGCTTAGATCCAGGTGTTCACACGAACGGATGACCGACAGATAAATAAAAATAAGTTAAGGCTACATTCGAGTGCGCCCTACCCGTGTAACCAAACTCATAAATTCAAACACTCAAATACTCGCTCGCAATCACACAGACACGCGCGTACTGAGTAAAGCGACGCGACGTCGATGTCAACTGCAAGCAGCAGCGCACAGGCTGCTGCTCGTACCAACCATATGTACTGAAAACGTTGGATTGAATAACTTAAGTGTTATTGGGCCGATCGGATTAAGGGATATGCTAATATTGCATTCAGCTTTATGTATACCGAAGCAGAACTTTATGCCTTCAATACTTGGCCTAATAAATGCAAATTACCGATTTGCGAGGGCGGTGGGCGTGTTATCAAACATTTGATACAAACTACATATGCCTATAGGTATATAGATATATAGGAACCTTCATTCATTTGATGTCTCTAGTTGTTTTTATAGCAAAAATCTGTTGTCGCAAACAAACATACATACAGACGGACATGGCTCAATCGACTCGGAAGTGATCCTAAGCAAGAATATATACACTTTATGGGGTTAGCCTCCTTATGCCTGTTACACACATTTGCTCTATTTTGAATGGTCCAAGGGTATAAAAAGCTTCGGCAAACCGAAGGTAGCGTTTCTTTTTTGTTAAACTATTAATTTGTGAATGCGTGCGTTGTTGTCGTAATCTCCAAGGCTTAAAATTTCTGCTGGAGGACAAATGAAATTATATATGGAACCATTTACCTATGTTAATAACTACTTTGAGGACTAGAAGGAGAAACGGCTTAAAAGGTGGAAAAATCATTAGTAGAATTGTGTTAACTTCTAAACTATACTATTAAAACATATGACATAATTTTTAAAAACTATCATAATTTGTAGGCTCTTAAAATTCTGGACTGTCATCACTGTAATAAAGATTACTTTTTTTGATCAATATAGTTGGCTTAACGTATTTAGGCTATTATACGCATAGCATGATAGACAATTGAGTGGCAAATAGGGCAAAGAGATTCTAAAGAGACGCAGATCTGGTTAGCACAGTCCATGCAAAACATATTGTGACCACATGGAACCAAAGCGGTAGTAACTTCTCTCTCGTTACACACATAGCATTCACGATGCATTGTGTGCGATTTGTCCGTAGGTCCCAGTAGTTGCAACTGCTGATGGTTAGGTGGTTTCATATCTTCCGGAGTATAATTTTTTATTTTCTGGACATCTTTATATTCGGTCAGGAGCGAATCTGTGGGACTGCTTGAAGCAGTTGGAGAGCAATGTGATGCAGTAACATTTGTAGACATATCAACGGCTGTTAATGTTGGCAGATTCCAAATACTAGGTGAGTCGCCGATGCCTTCATCAATGTCAATAGAGTCGTTTATATTTTTCCATATATTCACCAGCTCTGGTGGCGTATTAAGGCTATTATTTGTGCTTTTGGTAGAAGCTGTGGACGAAGCAGATGAGCAGGAATGCGTCAATATATGATAGGATCTAAGAGAAGAAGATATATTTTTTGAAGGAGATACGTATGCGGACATAATGTTGGTTATTGACGGACAACACTGTATCGCTTTTTTGCGATATATACGTTTAGAATCGATTGGATCGTTGATAATACCAACTGCATTAGTGACAATCATAAGTATTATTTTCAGTTGTCATTCTTATATTTTTTTTAGGATTTGTAGCATTAGCGTTATTTGCATTTGCATTTGCATTTGCATTTGCATTTGCATTTGCATTTGCATTTGCATTTGCATTTGCATTTGCATTTGCATTTGCATTTGCATTTGCATTTGCATTTGCATTTGCATTTGCATTTGCATTTGCATTTGCATTTGCATTTGCATTTGCATTTGCATTTGCATTTGCATTTGCATTTGCATTTGCATTTGCATTTGCATTTGCATTTGCATTTGCATTTGCATTTGCATTTGCATTTGCATTTGCATTTGCATTTGCATTTGCATTTGCATTTGCATTTGCATTTGCATTTGCATTTGCATTTGCATTTGCATTTGCATTTGCATTTGCATTTGCATTTGCATTTGCATTTGCATTTGCATTTGCATTTGCATTTGCATTTGCATTTGCATTTGCATTTGCATTTGCATTTGCATTTGCATTTGCATTTGCATTTGCATTTGCATTTGCATTTGCATTTGCATTTGCATTTGCATTTGCATTTGCATTTGCATTTGCATTTGCATTTGCATTTGCATTTGCATTTGCATTTGCATTTGCATTTGCATTGTCTTGTCAGTACATGTAATCATATACATTACATTTGAATAAGATTTTGTTTGAAAAGTATTTTTGGTCGAACTATTAGTATAAGCATTAACATTACATCGTGTAATGTGTACACTAGCTTTAGAATTTTCATGACCTTTAGCCGCCTGTTGGTTTATTTCATATTAATAACTCGGTACTCCGAAATTAAGACGTACTCATAATAGAACTACGCGAGTGGTGAATGTTATCATTAACGTTGTAGTTCTTATAAAGGACAACACTTTGGAGTTAATATTATTATTCAGTATTTGAGTAAGGATATTAATCGATTATGGACAAACTCCAACGAACCTATAGACTCGGTTCCATTCTCACTGCCCTGTCCACTGTTTCCTGTGCGAAGAGCAATATGTGCCTCAATCTGTTTGCGTGCTGTCTCTACGTTATCCGGCAATCCCGTAACCTCAAAAATTGGCTCCTTTTCCCGCGACGGTGTCACTATATAAGTTTGGGTTTCCTGCTGAATATGCTTAATAGTAGCACCCTTCGGTCCAACAACTAGGCCGACAACTCTGTAGGGCACTCGAACTTGATTAGTTATCTGCCCAGGGAGACACGGAGGTCCAGATAGTGAACGTGCCACAATTCCGGCCAATGAAGCCGGGTTTATAGAATTCCCATTACACATAGAGTTTGAGCCGTCCATCGATGGTTTACGTGATGCTCGAATGAGACTGAAATGGTCTGCTGCCGAGAGAATTTCTCGCTTAGCCTTGTTTACATCCTCTTTACGTCCTGTTACCACAAATACTGGTTCTTCGCCACGCACTGGGGTCTTTATATAAGTGTTCGTCTTAGCTCTTAGCGCTTTTATTTTACATCCTAATTCAAAAACAGAAAAATGATTATAAGTTTTACCTTTTATTGAAAATCTATATTTATTTATGTCCTTGAAATTGTTAAAAATACAAAACATATTACATACTAAATAATATACAACTTGTGGACTTTACAGGGTTTTGGCTATAAAACATAACAAATGACTATACTAATGACTATTGAGACAAATATTGAAGTCATGAAATTCTTATTAAGTGTACACGTGCAAAAACAACATGTGGGTAAGGCTACAGTCGGACGCCCGACAGTAAGATACCCTTCTCCCAATTTTCTAAATCCGTTACTAAGTAACCACTTTTATAGTTTCAAACAGAGAATTCTGCACAAATACTTGTACTACATATAGCTTACTCGCTCGCACTCACACAGCGACGCGCGTAAAGAGTAAAGCGATACGACGCAACGTCGACGTCGGCGTCAACTGCTCAAAGCAGCGCGTCGGCTGCCGCCCGTACCGAACATTTGTACTGAAAACGTTGACCTGAATAACTTCTGTGTTATTGGTCAGATCGGATTGTAATTTGGAGAATATGTTTATATTGCATTTAGCTTTATACATACCAAAGCAGAACGTTATGGGTATAATATATAATATATATAATAATCGCAATTAACCGATTTGCGGGGGCGGTGGGCGTGGCATCAAACATTTGATATAAACTTGATCTGCCTATGGTTTATAGGAACCCGAGCGTCCCGGGCGTCCGTTACAAGCGTGTAACTATATTCATAATTTCAAACAAAAATTCTGCACATATTCTTCTACTACATATAGCTAACTCGCTCGCACTCACACAGCGACGCGCGTAAAGAGTATATCGACACGACGCAACGTCGACGTCGGCGCTCTGTGAGATGCACCATCGCTCGAATACATATTTTGTGTTTGAAATAGTATAAGCAAGTACATCTTCAAACAAAAGACCAAAACAAAACTAGTCGGAAAGGCTATAGTCACGCGGTGACTGTAAGAGGCCATGGATTTTCAGTTTACGTTTATATACCATAAAATATATATAAATTTATATTTATATACATTTTAATATAATGAAACAAAAACAAGTGCGCAAGGCTACAGACGGGCGCGCTCGACAGACAGATACCTTTTAACATCCGTACCAAACATGTAAACACACTCATGACTTCTGACAGAGAATTCTTCCAAACTTATTTTAATACATATGGCTTACTCGCTCACACACACACATACATGCGCGTTAACAGTAAAGCGACATGACGCGACGTCGACGTCGGCGTCAACTGCTTAAAGTAGCGCGCAGGCTGCTGCTCGTACCGAACATTTGTACTGAAAATCTTGACTTGAATAACTTCTGTGATATATCTCCGATCGGATTGTAATTTTAAGAATATGTTCATATTGTATTCAGCTTTACGTATACTAAAGCAGAACTTTATGAGTTCAATACTTTGCTTAATAATCACAAATTACTGATTAACGTGGGCGGTGAGCGTGGTACCCAAAATTTGAATACGAAGTTTACTGCCTAGGATATACAGAAATCTTCATGCCAAATTTGGAGTCTTTAGCTTTCTTAATAGCTGAGAATCAGACGCTCATACAGACGGACAGACAGACAGACAGACATGATTCTAAATAAGAATATATATACTTTATGGGGTCGCAGATATCTCCTTCTGCCTGTTACGCACATTCCGACAAACCTAATAGACCATATATTTTTTTAAAATCCATGGCCTAAAATGCAAATAAAAAGAAGAATTATGAGTCAGAACGACGTTCGCGCTCAGCGTCAACGCGAGCAAGACGATCGCCGGCTCTCATTGCAACGAAACAACGCGTACTTCTCATACGTCTCCGCGACTTCTGAAGACAGCGAGCGGTCAATCACCCCTAACCCGACGAATTTGATTTTGCCAACAACTCAAGAAAGAGCGCGTTCTTGCTCTCCCTCATTACTAGCTCCGTCACAAAACCCGCAAGCTCCAAACACTTGCAAAATTTCTTTACGCTTACCTATGGTGACTAGTACTGTGACAATAACGACCACTGCAACTGCAATCACAACAACAACTGGAACGGTATCGCCGGCTAGTCAATTTCGTTGACGCAAGCACTTGCTCGCCCTGAGCCAGCGATCAAAACAAAAACGCAACTTAACGGTTCCGCTGTGCTATCAGCAAACCAAAACATAAACAAGAACGCCGGTTCGACCATACAGACAAAATAATAAAAATCAACAATCCGAAAATAAGGCAAAAATTACACGCGACGATGTCATTAAACACCAACAGATTTGAGCTTCTGGCAAATTCTACTGATGAAAGTGTACAAATGGCAAAGTCATCCAAAGAGGAACCTAAGAAGGTTAAGCCTCCTCCAATATATATTCACGAAAAAAGCTCAAGTGCATTAGTGAACAAACCAGCCACACTAATAGGAGAAAACTCATTCTACGTAATCCCCCTAAGAAAAGGAAACATTAATGAAACAAAAGTTCAAACTCAAACCGAGGCTAGCCATCGTCTCCTAACCAAATTCCTGGATGATGCAGGAAAAAACTTTTATACATATCAACTAAAAAGCGCAAGGGGCCTACAGGTTGTTCTCAAAGGGATTAACGCAACTGTTTCGACCACTGAAATCGTAGAAGCACTCAAGGAAAAGAACTTTAATGCAAAAATGGTCATGAACATACTTAACAAAAATAAGGAACCACAACCAATGTTCAAAATCGAGTTGGAGCCAGAGAGCCAGATACTGAAAAAAATGAAGTTCACCCACTCTACAAGTTACAGCTCCTACTGCATCGGCGTATCACAGTAGAAGAGCCACACAAGCGCAATCGCCCAGTGTAGTGCACTAACTGCCAAGAATATGGTCACACTAAGGCTTACTGTACACTGAAATCTATTTGCGTAGTCTGTAGTGAAGCCCATAGTACAGCGAACTGTCATAAGAACAATGAAGACAGCTCTGTTAAAATGTGCAGCAACTGCGGTGGAAGTCACACAGCGAATTGGCGTGGTTGTGTAGTATATAAGGAACTAAAGAACCGTCTTAACAAGGAGAATCAACACGAGCTCAGACCACACACATCAGTTACACTCTGCCACAATCGGGTCCCTCTAACACGGCACCCCTTCCTACATATCGTACCAATCGTAGCGTTTCCTTCGCTACTGCCTTAAAATCGGGAATTAAATCCGCGAATCCAATAACAACACAAAAGTCAACTACTACGCGTGAAGAACAGAATATAACTACTTCGAACGAACAAACGCAGCATATATCAACTGGCATTGAAACGATGATGATCTCACTCCAGCAAACCCTAAAAGAATTTATGTGACTCCGGGTAGGCCTACATACTGGCTAGCAGATCCAAAAAAGCTCCCGGATCTTATTGACTTCGCAAGAAAGATCCCTAGAAATAATATTACGGCCGAGTCACTTGCAGAACTATCATCTGATCACTCGCTAGTTTTAGTTACTCTCAGGCATCGACCACATATAACTGAGCAACTGAGCTGACACGAAATATGTTTGTACTCATATGGTACCAACTCAAACAGTGTCTACCGATGAGGATGTTGACCGCCTGACCGAATCGATTGAGGAAACACTTGTTGCTGCAGCCAAGGCCTCTACCCCTCCATACACACACAAAATGACAAATCATACCAAGACAACTCGCGAAATCGAACAGCTAGTACTTGAAAAGCGAAGACTAAGAAGAGAATGGCAGAATCACAGATCCCCAAAGGCTAAGGAACAGCTAAAAATAGCAACACGTAGACTAACCAGGGCACTTAAGCTTGAGGAAGCAAACGCCCAGCATCTATACATCGAACAACTATCGCCCGCTAGCAAGAATAACCCTTTGTGGAAAGCACACATAAATATTCAGCCACCAGCAGAAACAGTCGTTCCACTGCGAGGCCCCTCTGGAAGCTGGATACGCAGCGAAGAAGATAGAGCAAATGCATTCGCCGATCACCTTCAGGGCGTATTCCAACCAAATTCTGCTAGCAACTCATTTGTCCTACCTGCAGCAATTAAAATCCTGCCACCAATAAATCCAATAACATTTAGTCAAAGTGAGATAGCATCTATGATAAAAGATCTTAAGCCCAAAAAATCACCTGGACACGACTTGGTGACACCAAAAATGATCATAGAACTCCCACCGTGTGCGGTTTTGACCTTATGCAATCTCTTTCCCAGGTGGAAAAAGGCGGTCATAGTGATGATTCCCAACTAGGCAAAGACAAAACGCAACTCTCATTCTACAGACCAATCAGTCTCTTATCGTGTCTCTCGAAACTGTTTGAAAAGGCATTTTTAAAACACCTAGCTCACTACTTAAGAAGGCGAAACACAATACCATCGCATCAATTTGGTTTTCGCAAAAATCATGGAACGATCGAACAGGTCAATCGCATCATAAACAAAATTCGTACTGCTTTTGAGCACCGGGAATACTGCTTAGCTATATTCTTAGATGTCGCACAAGCATTTGACCGAGTCTGGCTGGAAGGACTAATGTACAAGATAACAAACTTGCTTCCGCAGAATACCCAGATTTACGCCTCACCTGGCGGCGACATATAGAATCTAAAAGGACTCATATGAAGCTTAAAGCAGGCAATCTTCACTGGCTCATTAATTGCAACTCTCTGGAATGCAAAGTACTTCTCTACAATATCGTGAAACCCATCTGGACATACGGCTGTGAAATTATACAGCGAGCTCAGTCAGCGATTCTGCGAACTATCACTGGGGCACCATGGTACCTACGCTGCGAAAGCATCCATAGAGACCTCATAAATCATAACATAAATCTCGCCAACGAGGTAATCCAGATGAGAAAGAGTAAACATTAAGCAAAGCTCGCCGCACACGAAAATCCTCTCGTGAAGTCGCTCACGCGTATATGTAGTCACAGCAGACTGAAACACAAAGATTCTCCAGCCCAGCAAAGAAATCCTAGGGCCGTCTCTAAATAATACAATTATTTCAAATTGTACTTAATCTAATTTATATAATAAGTTTTGAATAATTACACAGCCCCACAAAATTTTTTTTTTGTCATGATCTGGGCATGCGGCATATGCAGTTATATGTATTTTGGGTCGCTGAATCCGAATCCGGGGTCGGAATTACGTCATCACGTCTAGATTTTGACATAACCTCACAAAACTGAAAAATTTTAAAATTTTCCCAAAAAGATATAGAATCATGATCTGGTCATGCGATATATGTTTTCTCATGTATTTTGACTTTCTAAATCCGATTCTTCAATCAAAATGTCTCCTGCACGTCTAAGTTTCGACTTAACCTCAAAAAACATGAAAAATCTTTAAAGCGCCAAAAAATAATGGGGGGTCATGACCTGGTCATGTGATATATGTTTTCATACGTTTTTGGACCTCCTTAATCCGAATCTGAAGTCAAAATATTTTCAGGACGTATACTTTTCGACATAACCTAAAAATTTTTTCAAAAATTTTTCAAAAACTGGGTTTTTTTGTTCTGGATTCAGATAAAATATTTTTTATGATCATGCATGGACTAACCTAACCCAGTTTTTGAAAAATTTTTGAAAAAATTTTTAGGTTATGTCGAAAAGTATACGTCCTGAAAATATTTTGACTTCAGATTCGGATTAAGGAGGTCCAAAAACGTATGAAAACATATATCACATGACCAGGTCATGACCCCCCATTATTTTTTGGCGCTTTAAAGATTTTTCATGTTTTTTGAGGTTAAGTCGAAACTTAGACGTACAGGAGACATTTTGATTGAAGAATCGGATTTAGAAAGTCAAAATACATGAGAAAACATATATCGCATGACCAGATCATGATTCTATATCTTTTTGGGGAAATTTTAAAATTTTTCAGTTTTGTGAGGTTATGTCGAAATCCAGACGTGATGACGCAATTTCGACCCTGGATTCGGATTCAGCGACCCAAAATACATATAACTGCATATGCCGCATGCCCAGATCATGACAAAAAAAAAATTTTGTGGGGCTGTGTTATTGTTAGCCTCATAATAAGAGAAGATCCAATATATAACGCAATAAGCTTGAAAAAAAAAAATACTAAACTTAATATATTTTAAATGCTGGGAAAAAAGCTAACATCCAAAAATATCATCCACTTTCATCGGGGTTGGGGTTGGGTAGGATTAGAACTCGTGCCCTTCATCCCGACAGTCAGCGACCACATCCACGCAGCCACTGCAGTTATTCTGCGACGGCGATAAAATTGCAATGATGATCAGTGCAATAATTTTAGTACATATAATTAAAAAAAAGCTTGCCGCCGGAGTTGAACCTGGATCTTGCATATCTAACGTTATAAAACAGACAAAAACACGTGGTCACAAGGCACAACTATTTCCTTAATATCTTCCATATTTATAGTCCATATTGATCAGCCTGCAGTAATAACACATATTGCCACCAAATTTGGGAACTCTAGTTCTTATAAAAGCTGAGATCCAGGTGTTCACACGGACGGACTGACACACAGACGGACATGGCTCGGCTGTTGATACTGATTCAGAATATGTATACTTTATGGGGTCGGAGATGTCTCCTTCTGCCTTTTACATATATTTTCGGTTCGAACAAAGGTATAATATCCTTCTACTCTATGAGTAGCGGGTATAAAAACTAAGAATCAGGCGCTCATACAGACGGGAAGAATCACTAGCCTAGTTCTACACAGGGTTGGCCATATTAGATGTGAATGCTCAAAAACTTTGGTGTAAGACATAGGATCGACGATTGATTTAGCTTAAGAAGATTTTTTGTATGAACCAATACTTGCCATTTAAGCACTCTAATATTTTTTTGCTGTAAATCGAAAAAACCTCTACATTTTTGAAGCTAAAATTCTCATGAAGTAAAAAATAATATAAAAACAAGAAAGCAAGGCTACCTTCGGCTTGCCGAAGGTTTCATACCCTTGCAGTTATACAAAATATAAAATATATTTGGATTGCTGCTGGTTTCTGTGGCATTTATTGAACAATTATAACAGTACATCGATTATATCATCCTCTTATAATTTCACATACTCAGCCTTCATTAGGCCGATCGTTGATCGTTAGTTCGATTTTGATGAAACTTTATTATTAAGGACACACTTAGATTTGGATGTGGTAAGATAGCTATATCTTGAAATATAACGAAAATCGGCCGATAGGCTCCATGACAGCTATACGATATATCGGTCCGATCTGGCCCGTTCCGACTTATTTAAATAAATAAGTCGGAAATAAGAATCTTGTGAGCAAAGTTTCATGAAGATAGCTCAATAACTGAGAGACTAGTTTGCGTTGCAACAGACGGACGGACTGACTGATTGTTCACATAACAGCTATAGAATATAAACGTCTGAGATATTTAAATGGAAAAACTAAGGGCGGGTTACTGTATAACATTAAAAAGTATTGATAATGTGCGGTACTTTCAAAAACAAAACAGGTTTGCATACAAAAACCCTGATTTCAGCCGATTGTTCCTATGGCAGCTATATGTTGTAGTGGTCCCATTTTGATACAATTTCGACAGCACATAAGGAACGTAAAAAGAATAAGATTTGCCAAATCTTGTTGCAATATCTTGAAAAACAACAAAAATCGGCCGATAGCTTCTATGACAGCTATACGATATATCGGTCCGATCTGGCTCGTTCCGACTTATTTACAGCCTACAGCAATAAGAAGCTTGTGTGCCAAGTTTCATGAAGATAGCTCAAAAACTGAGAGACTAGTTGTGTTGCAACAGACGGACGGACGGACGGACGGACGGACGAACGGACGGACGGACGGACGGACGGACGGACGGACGGACGGACGGACAGACGGACATCCATTTTTAGACTCCTCTGGTGATGCTGACTCAGAATATATATACTTTATAGGGTCGGAGATGTCTCCTAAGGTGCGTTGCAAACTTCTGGCTAAAATTAATATACCCTCTGCAAGGGTATAAATATTTCAAAAAGTTTAAAAAAAATTAAAAAAAAAAAAATTTGAAAAAAAATTTCAAAAATTTTGAAAAAAATTTCAAAAATTTTCAAAAAAATTTCAAAAATTTTGAAAAACAAGAAAGCAAGGCTACCTTCGGCTTGCCGAAGGTTTCATACCCTTGTAGTTATACAAAATATAAAATATCTTTGGATTGCTGCTGGTTTCTGTGTTATCTATTGAAGAACTATAACAGTACATCGATTATATCAACCTCTTATAATTTCGAATACTCAGCCTCCTCACCACGGCAAGGTCGCAATCTTCGAGGAGGAATATTTACAATATCTTAAACAACATTGCACATACATTCTTTATTTACAATAATAAAATAAATTAATTAACTAAATATTTAAAAATAAATTATTAAATTAGTGATTATAGCTACGGAACACGCCGTCATGGTGACTATATGGAGTTTGATAAGTGATTGCGGCAGCACCGCTTACTGTGTTATCACAAAATATCCAATCAATTTGAGTTAAATGTTTTGTTGTTGGCACATTTTGTTGTTATTATTTAAAGTAGACTCGAGCTGATCAGTGGTTGTTGATCGGCAAATGTTAAAATCTCCTAATATTACCAATTTTGTAATATTTGCAGCTGACGTTAGCCTTTCAACATCATTTCTGATTTCATTTCGAAACCTTGTAATAGGAAAAGCTGGATTCCTATAAACAACTATGACTATTGTATGTAAGTATTTAAATGTATTTAAATGTATTTATTTAAATGTATTTAAATGGACTGGTATATATTTCTTACGTTATCAACTGTAACTGTTTCATATAAGAATGTTATGTTTTCCGATATATTTTGTTTTGCATATATCAGTATACCATTCTTAGAAACAGCATTTGGTCGAATGTCTTTGTGTTGTAAAGGATCTGTTGGTCATAAAATCTTAATTTGGAAAGTTCTCATTCAAAAATGCGTTTGAATAACAGCTATATGATTTTTTGTTTAACATCTACATGTAATAGTACTCAGATTTTCATAAAATTGCAACAAGAACCTTCATTATGCCGATCGTTGATCGTTATAAGTTATAAAATTTCGATTTGGATGTGGTAAGCCTGATAGCTATATCTTGAAATATAACGAAAATCGGCCGATAGGCTCCATAACAGCTATACGATATATCAGTCCGATCTGGCCCGTTCCGACTTATTTAAAGAGGGCAGAAATAAGAAGCTTGTGAGCAAAGTTTCATGAAGATAGCTCAATAACTGGGGGACTAATTTGCGTTGCAACAGACAGACGGACTGACTGATTGTTCCTATAACAGCTATATAATATAAACGTCTAAGATATTTAAATGGAAAAACTAAAGGCGGGTTACTGTATAACATTAAAAAGTATTGATAATGTGCGGGAGTTCCAAAAACAAAACAGGTTTGCTGATTTCAGCCGATTGTTCCTATGGCAGCTATATGTTATAGTGGTCCGATTTTGATACAATTTTGACAGCACATTGAGAACGTAATAAGAATAAGATTTGCCAAATCTTGTTGCAATATCTTGAAAAACAACAAAAATCGGCCGATAGCTTCTATGACAGCTATACGATATATCGGTCCGATCTGGCTCGTTCCGACTTATTTACAGCCTACAGCAATAAGAAGCTTGTGTGCCAAGTTTCATGAAGATAGCTCAAAAACTGAGAGACTAGTTTGCGTTGCAACAGACGGACGGACGGACGGACGGACATCCATTTTTCGACTCCTCTGGTGATGCTGATTCAGAATATATATACTTTATAGGGTCGGAGATGTCTCCTAAGGTGCGTTGCAAACTTCTGGCTAAAATTAATATACCCTCTGCAAGGGTATAAAAATAAAATGCACAAAACTGCATTAAAAAAACTGTTTATCGATAAATTCGACACTTTTTGCATGAATTTGATGTGTCTGTGTTTATACACACATGTAAGGCAGTAAAAAAAGTTTATTGAACAGCACTTTTCCTCTTGTAACCAACACTTTTTGTTCGCACAATTCAAATAATAAAATTTATAATCAGAAGGATACAATAAAACAATGGGCTGCAGACAAAAAAAAAATGTTTAAAATACAAGAAAATATCGCCGTTAGGCAAAACAATTTTAGACAAAAAAAAAATCGCGCGATTTAGAATTACCACAAAGATTTATGAAATCAATGATGCCCCCTAAGGTGCTTTACAAACATCTGAACTTTGTAAATAACAATTTATTGGGCACACCAAAAGAGGATCGATTTTTTCAGGGTAGACGGAATAAAAGGCAGATCTTTTTGGAAAAAGTCTGATCTGGCAGCCCTGGTATGTATGTAAAAATTGCGCATGAGACTTTATCAAAAACTATTAAAGAGAATAGACTATGCTCAAAAAAACACTCAATTAAATTTATCAGATTTTCAGTTTTTTTTTTCGTTTCTCTGCTCATTCCGACATGACTGCCTCTCTGCGTTTCTTCTGAGCCTCTATTCTGAACATAATTCTTTGGAATTGCTTCTCTCATATATTGTATTGCTTGCGCCTTTGCTCATATGCCTTGCTTTGCAGCGTGGCCTATTTTATAATACAGCGTGCTCGTTTGTCAATTTGGGCAGCTCGCTCGATTTTTATACCCTTGCAGAGGGTATATAAATTTTAGAAGTTTGCAAAGCACCTTAGGAGACATCTCCGACCCTATAAAGTATATATATTCTGAATCAGCATCAACAGAGGAGTCAAAAAATCGATCCGTCTGTCCGTCCGTCCGTCCGTCTGTTACAACTCAAACTAGTCTCTCAGTTTTTCAGCTATCTTCATGAAACTTGGCACACTAGTTGCTGCACGCTATAAATAAGTCGGAACGAGCCAGATCGGAGCGATACATCGTATAGGTGCCATAGAAACTATCGGCCCATTTTTGTTGTTTTTCAAGATATTGCAACAAGATTTGGCAAATCGTATTCTTATTACGTTCTTAATGTGCTGTCAATTAAATTATATCAAAATCGGACCACTATAACATATAGCTGCCATAGGAGCAATCGGCTGAAATCAGGGTTTTTGTATGCAAACAGAAACCAGCATTGTATGTTATATTTAGTATAACTGCAAGGGTATAAAACCTTCGGCAATCCGAAGGTAGCCTTGCTTTCTTGTTGATATTGGTTGCGAGCTGGCTGCCCTTCTTATGACTAGGTACTTGTGAATTTCTAGGGAAATTCGCAAACAAGGCACTTTTTGTGCAAAATATGCATTAGGGTATTATGGCCGCCGACCTAGCAGTGCTTTTGCACTTCTAATACAGCATAAAAGGGAAGTTCCTCGCAAGCAACCAAGCAAAGTAAAGCAAATCAACTCAAGGCCAAACGAACTGTGCGGATGCAGAAGAGCAGTGGAAGAGCGAGCGCGCAATAGAAAGATCCCATCGTGCATCTCACATTATGTACACTGAATGAATTCCGCGAGCGGGAGAGCAACAAAATATCCCATCGTGCATTTTACACAAGGAACAGCACCAAAAAAATCAGCATGTGAAGCAACACGACACACGCTCCAATCCATGATAAATTTCCAGGTTTCGACAACACAACTATCGGTGTTGTGAAATATCTCCTATTTAAGTATGTTTAGACTAAATGCTGGTTCAGCTGAATTTGATTCAACGCTTGCATTTTCGAAATTTTCAGGCCGAAAGCCCAAAGGTACTTAAATAGGAGATATTTCACAACACCGATAGGCAACGATGCAAAGCAAGGCATAGGATCAAAGGCGCAAGCAATACAATATATGAGGGAAGCAAAATATCCCAAACAATTGCGTTTAGAATAGAGACTCAGAGAGGCAGTCTTGTCGGAATGAGCAGAGAAACGACAACGAGCTGCAAATCTGATAAATCTAATTGAGTGTTTTTTTGAGCAAAGTCTACTCTCTTTAATCGTTTTTGCGAAATGCATGCATGACTAAGAATCAAGAAAAATTAAGGGCTTGAAAATATGATTTCGATTCTTTAAATCCTAATAAATAGTTTAGTACTTAAATGTATATAACGTTAATGTGACAATAGCTTTTTATACCCTTCGACCATTGAAAATGGTCAAAAAAGGGTATACTAACTTTGTGCAAAATGTATGTAACAGGCATAAGGAGGCGTGGCAGACCCCATAAAGTATATATATTCTTGCTCAGGATCACTAGCCGAGTCGATTGAGACATGTCCGTCTGTCTGTCCGTCTGTCCGTCTGTCCGTCCGTCCGTCTGTCCGTTTGTCCGTCTGTTTGTTTGAGACAACAGATCTCAGCTATTAAAAAAGCTAGAGACACCAACTTTGGTACGAAGGTTCCTATATATCCGGGGCAGGTGAAGTTTATGTCAAATGTTTGATGCCACGCCCACCGCCCCGCAAATCGGTAATTTACGATTATTTAGCAAAGTATTAAGCCCATAATGTTCTGCTTCGGTATGTATAAAGCTGAATGCAATATAAACATATCCTCTAAATTACAATCCGATCGGAACAATAACACAGAAGTTATTAAAGTCAACGTTTTCAGTACAAATGTTCGGTACGAGCGGCAGCCGGCGCGCTGCTTTAATCAGTTGACGCCGACGTCGACGTTGCATCGTGTCGCTTTACTCTTTATGCGCGTCGCTGCGTACGTGCGAGCGAGTAAGCTATATGTAGTAGAAGTATTTGTGCAGAATTTTTGTTTGAAACTATGAAAGTGGTTACACGTTTGTAACGGATTTAGAAAATTGGGAGAAGGGTATCTTACTGTCGGGCGCCCGACTGTAGCCTTACCTACTTGTTTAATTTATTCTACTTACCCTGTCGACCAACAATTTCAGCCACATGTTCTGAGCTCGGCACTGGCACGCATTCGGTCATATTCTGAGATTTTTTGGAACGGTCTTCAAGATTAGAGGATGGCATTAGAAGTCCAGATGCAGTATTGGGTAATGCTACTAATGGTGGCAAATTATTTATAGACATGTCAGCCCTACTATAAGCGGCTGTTACAATGGTATTATGTGAAGCCATTTCGTAGTCACTCTGTGTAGACATCGCCTGAGCGTAGCTACCGTTGTTTTGATGATTTTCATTTAAGCCGACAAGCGATAATTCCAATGCTAATTGCAGGGTGCGCGGATCTTCGATCATTTGATTATGTGACTGATGAGTTTTTTGATTAATTATTATATCTGTCATGTTAGTATGAAAAGCATAAGCAGGAACCAAACTAGACAATTGGTACTGCTTCAAATTGCTGCTTTTTTATTGTGGCTTTATTGCATTTTATACGATTGTTAACAGTTAACTATCTGCACTTCAGTATGAATAGGAAATATACTGATTTTGGCAATGATAATATTTAAGATAAAACATTATTATTAATGTTGTCATTGTTAATGTTATATTGGATATGAGCAATAAATATGTGTAATATACGATGAAAAACTCACTGAGATGCTAAATCCATGAGTATCCTATAGAAGTTCCTACGTCACACATCTCTAAATTATAACATAATATATGTACATTCACATTTTGGATATTTGCATTTGTATACATGTAGATTGTTGTATACGAATCTACCATTTTATTAATCATCCATGTTAAAGGGTTTTTAAGCAGACTGGATTTTTTCTGAAAAAAAAACAAAGTACTGAAGTATATTTGGTATACATAAATTATATGCATATAAGCAAAATTCAAGTGAATTGTTTTGCTACGTACGATAGTACGTTAATGTATGTATAAATGCATATATTTTATATATAAGTAAACAACAAACAAATAAATACATATTCAAATATATATATATATATATATATGTATTTTTTTTTTTATATGTACATACTAGTAGCTGATTTTAAAAAAAAACTACTACTAGAACCGACCCAAGATCAACACAATAAGCTTTGCGTTTTAAAATAGATTTTAATTTGATTGTCTAAATGTATCCTTATCTAGTTACTTTACTTGTATCTATTGGTACCTTCCTAGCCGTAGTATATAAAGTTCTCTTCCACCTTGTAACAACCCCTAACCAACACAAAAATTTTGTGTCACTCACCCCTTATAAGCCCTATTAGATTTGATTTGGTACCCCTCCAAAGATATTTTTGCTTTTCATTGTATGTGTGTAAGTGTTCAAAAAAATATACGTATGTATTTTAAAACCACTAACAATTATTTTAATCTTTTATACTGCATTGCTGCTTTAATTAAATACGCTTTAGCATATACATATGCATTTAGACAAAATATTTTCAGCCACATATGCATGCATGTATGGATAAATGTACATAAATTCCAACGCTTTGCCCGCGGACACGCCTCAAAATATGGATATGTATAACTTAACTTACTTATTATAAAAAAAATGGTGACCATAAGCTATAATATGTTAGGAATGTTAGGAAAAGACCACAACTTAAAATTTGTTATAAAAATAACAATTTTTCTACTTTTACCGGCACCGGTGTTATTAATGTTAAATACTTAGACACACAGATACACAACACGACTGACAGCTGTTAAGTGATGCACACTGTAACCGAATAACATGAAGGCTTAACATTAGCTGTTAATACAGATCAGCCCACTGTTAAAATTTGTTGCAGATGTCCACACACTCTGGTCACTTGCAAGCCCTGCAGAGGCTACATTTATTCCGCCAAATGGGCAGTATTGCGGTAACTGGGGCGCCAAGATCTGAAAACGCACTTTTATAGAACTCGACGAAAAAACCGAAAATACTAAGTACAAATTTTTGATTTTCGGCTTAGTTTAGGAAATATAGCCTCCGATAACTGGCCGATTTCCATACGTTTTGCAGGCCGAATTGACCAGTGTGACCAGATCTCAAAAAGTATAATCACCCATATTTTGATAAATGATCATGGTCTCACTGTTAATCAGCTGTGTTTGTTGTCAGTTTGCTTTTCAAATATGATAACGCTTCTCTTGTTAGACCATTTTGTTATAAACCTACCATTTTTTTTTGCATTTGATGTAAATTTTATCAAGTCTTTTAAATTTGTTAAGTCTTAACGACGAATTCGCATGGGTTTTTATCAATTATATTAACATACTAAACGGTATCCATTTTACACCCGCCATGCAATATATTAGTTCCGCGATGCCCACGGGTGCAGGGGTGTACCAATGCATACATAAATATTTCATAGTTACTTTTGTGTGTATAGTAACTAACGAAAAGCTGGCAATATTTTATTGTTGTACACTTCCAAGAAATTGGCATTGGACATAAAAAAAGAGTTTATTTTATTGATGTAGATGTGGTGGAAAAAATAGCTCCGCAGGCAAATCGCGCGATTTCTTTTTTCAAAAATTTTTTACCTGCGGATTATATCTTCTTACGGCTTCGAGTTTCAAATGTTGTTACGTTTCCAAAATATTAAACGATCGAACAAAAAGAGCGTATAAATTTTCAAACGCAAACTGACAACAAACACAGCTGATTAACAGTGAGACCATGATCATTTATCAAAATATGGGTGATTATACTTTTTGAAATCTGGTCACACTGGTCAATTCGGCCTGCAAAATGTATGGAAATCGGCCAGTTATCGTAGGCTATATCTCCTAAACTAAGCCGAAAATCAAAAATTTTTACTTAATATTTTCGTCTTATCTCGTCGAGTTCTATAATGATCCGTCGTCAGATCTTGGCGCCCCAGTTACCGCAGTATCCCCAACTTGTCATATAAGTCATAATTGTGAATATGCGCAAAAACCGTATACCTATCTATTATGAAAGTTTTTATTTCTATGTACATACACGTGTAAACCATAATTAATCCAATCATTTTTTAATTAGAAAAATTATCGCTTGCATTTTCGATTTGGGTTCAGTTTCTTACCTTCCTTTCCATGAGTAGGTATTTCACACGTACATTCAGACAACTGACTGTTGCTTATATGTATTGTTGACTACTGATTGAATTCCCCCCAATAACTGGTTAGCTCGTTTTATACGTTGACATATAAATTAATCATTATATAAATATTTTAATGAATGTTACTGATTATATTATTATTATTATTTCGAATAAAAGCAAAGCATGTCTCGCAAAGCAAAGCCAATCAACACAAAATAAAACATGCATATGTATGTTTGCAAAAATCTCAACGAAGAATATCGAAGAAGAGCAAGGCAATTCAAGGCAAACACCTAGCGAATGCAAGGCAGCATCGGCGTTCGCGCAACTGAAAAGGCAAATGACAGGATGGACAAAAAGATGTGAATGAGCTGATCAGTCTAATGTGTGCACGAGCATTTTACATTGGGTTAACATGAGCACATAGTATAGCAACATGCTAATATAAATGCATAAATGCGTATCATCACTAAGCAGAGAACACATAGAGGCGTCAAACAGCGTTAAAATGTCTGCGAACGCTATGCCGATTTTCAGATACCATCGGGTCTCGGCTCCCAGTCGGATCGAGACACGAGTATCAACTCCGAAAACACGGCGACATCAATTCAGTCGGACAACGACTGCGGAACGATGAGCACGCATGTATTTTGATGCGCTGTGCCGTCGTTTTAATGTATGCGTTATGTATGCACATGATCGCATATGAAAGTATGCGTAGCTTGTGAAGTTTGGCAATTGCATGGCCCATCACCAAGTTCATTTTTCTCTTTCAGAGTCGAAAGCCCACAGACCGAAAATGCGATCGCATGTGTGTGAGTGTGTTCATATTTGCAATTTTTTGGCATTTGCGTAATAGACTTTGGTGGCTGAGTGGATGTGGTCGTTGACTGTCGAGAGGAAAGGGTGCGAGTTCGAATCCTACGCGATGCAAGTGGGTTTTTGGGGGGTACCAGCTTTTTTTAAGCATTCAAAACATTTTAAGTTAAGTATTTTAATTAAACAGAATTTTAAGGGGAGTGAGTTGGTATTGTCTACACGTACGACGGACGGATGGATACAATAATAATTTGTTTTTGTCTTGTACGACAAGCTGAATGGTCTCACAATGCGACTTTGCCGATCCAATTCAGAATGCGCCAATGGCAGAGCGATTATAGTTGTTGCAGACTGCGAGTTTTTTTAGAGGTCCGTGGTTCAAGTCCTCACGTGGATACATTTTTTCTTGTTTTTTTTTCTGTTCTTATTCTTTATTTTTTGCATTATGCTATATCTTTTTTTAAAATCGATGTTAACGATTTTTTTTCTATATTTAAAAATTGTGTTTCTTTCAAGCTACGAATAGAAAGTTCTAAAAACTACAACAGTATAGTGAAAGTTAAACACAAAGTGTAAAGTGCAGTTTGCACAACTAACAATTATTGACTATAGTAATTATTTACTAAAATAAATAATTATTCCATATTGTTCTGGTAATTGTTATATGTGGACTTGGAACAATGAATCAAAACGACATACGTTCTCAGCGACAATGTGAACAAGACGAGCGCCGGCTCTCTTTACAACGCAACAATGCATACTTTTCTTTCGTCTCACCGCAAATCGGTGATCGAGCACCCTCACCTTCAACTAACTCGAAACTTTTGCCCTCAGAGAACGACAGACCGCGTTCTTGCTCTCCCTCTCTGCCTGCTTCGGCTCACAAGTCGTGGAGCGAAGAGACCGCCTCTCTTACCCCGCTCCTCTCGCAGCGCCAAACGACCATTCCGGGTAACTGTAACACTGCAATAACGAGTGCAGTGACCTCACTGGCAACTGTCACTGCTACCACAACAACAACTTCGTCAGCGGCCCAACTAATTATCGCTGTGCCAGCTGTAAATAATTCAGCAGCACTGTCCGTTTGCAACAACAATAATGCACGCAAAGAAGAATCAAAACAAAAGCAGAAGTCGATTTCGACTGTGCAGACTGGCATGGATCGCTACATCCAAATCAAGAGAAAACACAGCCCTCAAAACAATAAGGCGGGTAATCAACCCAAAATCAATCGAACCAACAACGGCAATGAAAACTCTGCAGTAAATAATTCAAACCGATATGCTATCTTGGCTGATTCTGCGACCGAACAACCCAACGAAAAAACGGTAGGGGAACCAAAAAAGACCAGGCCTCCACCAATTTTCATACGAGAACAAAGTACAAATGCACTTGTAAATAAACTCGTTGCTTTGATTGGTGACAGCAAATTCCACATTATCCCACTTAAAAAGGAAATATTCATGAAATAAAACTACAGATCCAAACAGAAGCAGACCACCGTATAGTGACTAAATACCTAAATGATGCTGGTAAAAACTACTACACATACCAATTAAAAAGTTGCAAAGGGCTACAGGTAGTACTTAAGGGCATTGAAGCAACAGTGACACCAGCTGAGATAATTGAGGCTCTGAAGGTCAAAAACTTTTCTGCAAAAACAGCTATTAATATTTTAAACAAAGACAAAGTTCCGCAGCCACTATTCAAAATAGAACTCGAACCAGAGCTCCAGGCACTAAAGAAAAACGAAGTGCACCCAATATACAATTTACAGTACTTGCTACACCGGAGGATCACCGTGGAGGAGCCGCACAAACGTATCAATCCAGTTCAATGTACTAATTGCCAAGAATACGGCCACACCAAGGCATACTGCACCCTTAAGTCCGTATGTGTTGTCTGTAGCGAACCTCATACTACCACTAACTGCCCCAAAAACAAGGACGATAAGTCTGTGAAGAAATGCAGTAACTGCGGGGAAAAACATACTGCAAACTACAGAGGCTGTGTGGTGTACAAAGAATTGAAGAGCCGCCTAAACAAACGTATTGCCACAGCACATACATACAACAAAGTCAATTTCTACTCTCCGCAACCGATTTTTCAACCACCCCTAACTGTCCCAAGCACTACTCCAACAATTTCTTTCGCTAGCGCCCTAAAATCCGGACTAGAAGTGCCCGCCCCACCGACAAGAACTGCTCATTCCGAACATACACCGACAAACATCCAACAAACACAACAAAGTGGCATCGAAGCTATGATGCTATCCCTACAGCAAAGCATGAAAGACTTTATGACGTTCATGCAAAATACTTTGCAAGAGCTCATGAAAAACCAAAATATCCTGATTCAACTTCTTGTATCTTCAAAATCCCCATAATGGCTTCCCTACGGATATCTCTGTGGAACGCAAATGGCGTTTCACGGCATACACAAGAGCTCACACAGTTCATTTACGAAAAAAACATCGACGTAATGCTACTATCAGAAACGCACCTCACAAATAAAAACAATTTTCATATACCAGGATACTTGTTCTATGGTACAAATCATCCAGATGGTAAAGCTCATGGAGGCACTGGAATACTCATCAGAAATCGCATAAAACACCACCACTTAAACAATTTTGACAAAAACTACTTACAATCTACGTCCATAGCCTTACAACTCAACAATGGTTCAACGACTCTAGCCGCAGTCTACTGCCCACCGCGCTTTCCAATCTCTGAGGATCAATTCATGGAATTCTTTAACACACTAGGTGACAGGTTCATTGCAGCGGGTGACTATAACGCCAAGCACACCCATTGGGGATCTCGACTTGTGACGCCAAAGGGTAAGCAATTGTACAATGCGCTTACGAAGCCAGAAAACAAGCTAGACTATGTATCCCCGGGTAAGCCTACATACTGGCCAGCAGACCCAAGAAAAATCCCAGACCTGATCGATTTTGCAATTACTAAACATGTCCCCCGCAACATGGTCACCGCCGAAGCACTAGCAGATTTATCATCAGATCACTCACCTGTTTTTCTAAATATGCTAACTCGCCCCCACTTCGTCGACCCACCGTATAGACTCACAAATTTTAGAACAAACTGGCCAAGGTATCAAAAGTATGTCTGTTCACACATAGAACTAACGACGGCATTATCTACAAAGGAGGATATAGACAAGTCAACGGAAACTCTTGGAAATATTTTAGTTTCGGCTGCAAAGGCTTCAACCCCGCCAGTGACGTATGCAAAACCAAACTACATCAAAACTAATCGCGAAATCGAGCGGCTGGTATTAGATAAACGACGCCTACGAAGGGATTGGCAGTCTAATAGATCACCAACTACAAAGCACATGCTTAAAATAGCCACACGCAGGCTTACCAATGCTCTTAAACAAGAGGAAAAAAACAGCCAACGTTCATATATCGAGCAACTCTCTCCCACCAGCACTAAGTACCCTCTGTGGAGAGCTCACAGAAACCTAAAGACTCCAATAGCGCCAATTATGCCACTACGAAGTCCCTCTGGCACCTGGTTTCGAAGTGATGAGGAAAGAGCCAGTGCTTTCGCTGACCATTTACAAAATGTATTCCGACCAAATCCCTCTACCAACACATTTATTCTCCCTCCTTTAATAGCAGCCAACCTAGATCCTCAAGAACCCATTGAATTCCGACCATGTGAATTAGCAAAGGTTATCAAAGAGCAAATGAACCCAAGAAAATCGCCTGGCTACGACCTAATAACTCCAAGAATGCTCATTGAACTCCCAAAGTGTGCTATTCTTCACATCTGCTTGTTGTTCAACGCAATAGCCAAGCTTGGATACTTCCCTCAAAAATGGAAAAAGTCGACCATAGTAATGATTCCAAAGCCAGGAAAAGATAAAACGCAGCCATCATCATATAGACCGATAAGCTTACTAACATGTCTCTCAAAGCTGTTTGAAAAAATGCTACTCCTACGGATTAGCCCTCATCTTAGAATAAACAACACACTTCCAACACATCAATTTGGCTTCAGAGAAAAACATGGAACCATCGAACAGGTCAATCGAATCACGTCAGAAATTCGTACTGCTTTTGAACATCGAGAATACTGCACAGCCATTTTTCTAGACGTCGCGCAGGCATTTGACAGAGTGTGGCTCGATGGACTTTTGTTTAAAATAATCAAGCTGTTGCCCCAAAACACACATAAGCTACTGAAGTCATACCTATATAACAGAGTGTTTGCAATAAGATGCGATACAAGCACCTCACGCGATTGCGCAATCGAAGCTGGAGTGCCGCAAGGCAGTGTACTGGGTCCAATCTTATACACCCTGTATACGGCGGATTTCCCCACAGACTACAATCTAACAACCTCCACGTTCGCTGATGATACCGCGATACTCAGTCGCTCCAAATGCCCAACAAAAGCCACGGCACTCCTATCCCGACACTTAACATCTGTAGAACGATGGCTTGCCGACTGGAGAATTTCAATAAATGTTCAAAAATGCAAGCAGGTTACCTTTACCTTAAACAAACAAACATGCCCACCACTGGTCTTGAATAACATATGCATTCCACAAGCCGACGAGGTAACCTATCTGGGTGTTCATCTGGACAGGCGGCTCACTTGGCGCAAACATATAGAAGCCAAATCGATACATCTTAAACTTAAAGCAAGGAACCTCCACTGGCTCATAAATGCTCGCTCTCCACTTAGTCTGGAGTTCAAAGCTCTTCTATACAACTCCGTCTTAAAACCTATCTGGACTTATGGCTCCGAGCTGTGGGGCAACGCATCCAGAAGTAACATAGACATTATTCAGCGAGCACAGTCAAGAATTCTGAGAACTATCACTGGAGCGCCGTGGTACCTTCGGAACGAAGACATACACAGAGACCTAAAAATCAAATTAGTAATCGAAGTAATAGCTGAGAAAAAAATGAAATATAAAGAAAAGCTGACCACCCATACAAATCCCCTCGCAAGAAAACTAATCCGAGTATGCAGTCAAAGCCGGCTGCACCGCAACGACCTCCCAGCCCAGCAATAAACTTATTAGGGCACTAATGAAAAAACTATCACTAAGTGAAAGTTAATTAAGTTAGATTAAGATTTGAACACTTATTGTTAGTCTCTTAACACAAAGGGAAGATTCAATAAATAATAAAAAAGCAAAAAAAAAAAAAAAAAAAAAAAAAAAAAATATTTAAAAATTAGTCTAGCTCACTTAGATAATTAATATTAAAAGTAAAAAGTCGCTTAGTCGCGTGGTTAATACAGGTGCATAGCATATCATAAAATAAAAAAAAATGATTGCAGATAAAGAATCAAAACAAAGGGATGAATGGGCGCATGCCAGCTGTTTCTTTGACAACAACAAAACAAAGCACAAACACACACACACTCACACACATGCGATCGCATTTTCGGTCTGTGGGCTTTCGACTCTGAAAGAGAAAAATGGACTTGGTGCTGAGCCATGCAATTGCCAAACTTCACAAGCTACGCATACTTTCATATGCGATCATGTGCATACATAACGCATGTATTGAAACGACGGCACAGCGCATCAAAATACATCCGTGCTCGTCGTTCCGCAGTTGTTGTCCGACTAAATTGATGTCGCCGTGTTTTCGGAGTTGATACTCGTGTCTCGATCCGACTGGGAGCCGAGACCCGATGGTATCTGAATATCGGCATAGCGTAGCAGGCATTTTAACGCTGTTTGACGCCTCTATGTGTTCTCTGCTTAGTGGTATCATACTCATGGAAGGGGATGTTTATACCCTTCGACCATTGGAAATGGTCAAAAAGGGTATACTAACATTTTGCAAGTGTATGTAACAGGGATATGGGGACATGGCAGACCCCAGTATATTCTTGCTCAGGATCTAGCCGAGTCGATTGAGCCATGCCCGTCTGTCCGCCTGTATAAGAACGCAGATCTAGCTAATAAAACTAGTCGGAAAGGCAACAGTCAAGCGGTGACTGTAAGAGCCCATGATTTTTCTGTTCTTTTATGTACCATAAAAAATATATATTGAAATACAATTTGTAATATAATGAAAAAAAAAAAACAAATAAACAAACACGCTCGTAAAGAATAAACGACGTCACGTCGACGTCAACTGTTGCGCAAAGTTAGTATACCCTTTTTGACCATTTTCAATGGTTGAAAGGTATAAGAATATTAAATTTGTAAGACCTGGGTGTTGAACCTCTTACTTATCGCACTGGGCTACCGTACCAGCTGTATGCCAATCTCAAACACCATTTAAGAATTTTGCGTACAACAGCACGCTGGCAACGCTTCACAGAGCAATAGAAAACGTTAACTTTCATAACTTTTATGTTTATTATCCGATCGGGCTGGAATAGAATAGGTTCATATTGTTTTTATCTTTATGTATTATAAAAAAGAAAACTGTAAATTAAATATTTTGCTTAATAATCGCAAATTACTGATTTACGGGGGCGGTGGGCGTGGTACCCAAAATTTGAAAATAAATAAATGTTTGATGCCGCAAGGTTGCGGTTATTAAGCAAAGTATTGACCTCATAACTTTCTGTCCCCGTCGACGCGCGACGCGTTGCTTTAGTTTTTACGCGCGGCGCTCTGTGAGTGCGAGCAATAATTTATAAAGAAATCTCTGTTTGAATTTACGAATGTGGTTACACAATTGTAATGGATGTTGAAAATTGGGCGATAGGTATTTTTTGGGCGCGCTCAAACAAGTCGGTATGATTTATTTCAAGAATTCAAAAATGCACGTATCCGGCTAACATAAAAGTACCATTTAAGGTCTGCGAATACATGAAATGATGATTAAATAAGGTGACAACGCCAACATAAATGCAAGCAAACGTCAATAAAATAAAAATCAGTTAAAAACTAGAAAGCAAGGTTACCTTCGGCTTGCGAAGGTTTTATACCCATGCAGTTATACTAAATATAAAATATATTTGGATTGCTGCTGGTTTCTGTTTGCAAACAAAAACCCGATCCGATCCGACTTATTTACAGCGTGCAGCTTGTGTGCCAAGTTTCATGAAGATAGCTCAAAAACTGAGAGACTAGTTTGCGTTGCAACAGACAGACGGACGGACATCGATTTTTCGACTCCTTTGATGGTGATTCAGAATATACTTGTATATACTTTATAGGGTCGGAGATGTCTCCTAAGGTGCGTTGCAAACTTCTGGCTAAAATAAATATATATTCTTAAAGGGTATAATAAGCGTTTTAGGTCGGTTTGTCTGTTTTGTGGCAGTTCCGGCTAGCTAGCTCCCTCTGTAAGGTAGGAGTTATTCACGTGCCCGCCGATAGTACAATCCACAACAAAAATCCATTCGCTCCTCTCCAGCCCTCAACAGCTGACTTAACAGCCGATTTCGATAGACCTCTAATTTCTTAACATCCCGGTACCGATGGCTTATTAATACCATAGCGTTCCCGCCCTTCCTGTGATTCAAACCTGAGCATATATTGACCCTTTATCAGATCCTAATCGCATATTTATTCAACGATTCAGTCTCTCTCTCCTTCATAAAAAAAACAAGTATATAAGGCTACAGTTGGGCGCCCCACAGTAAGATACCCTTCTCCCAATTTTTAAAATCCGTTACAAGCGTGTAACTATACTCATAATTTCAAACAAAAATTCTGCACAAATTCTTCTACTACATATAGCTTACTCGCTCGCACTCACACAGCGACGCGCGTAAAGAGTAAAGCGACACGACGCAACGTCGACGTCGGCGTCAACTGCTCAAAGCAGCGCGCAAGCTGCTGCCCGTACGGAACATTTGTTTTGAAAACGTTGACTTGAATTACTTCTATGTTATTGGTCCGATCGGATTGTAACTTGGAGGATATGTTCATTCAGCTTTATACATACCGAAGTAGAACTTTATAAGTTCAATACTTTGCTTAATAATCGTAAATTACCGATTTGCGGGGGCGGTGGGCGTGGCAGCAAACATTTGACATAAACTTCACCTGCCCCGAATATATAGGAACCTTCATACCAAATTTGGTGTCTCTAGCTTTTTTAATAGCTGAGATCTGTTGTCTCAATCAAACAGACGGACAGACGGACAGACAGACGGACATGTCTCAATCGACTCGGCTAGTGATCCTGAGCAAGAATATATATACTTTATGGGGTCTGCCACGCCTCCTAATGCCTGTTACATACATTTTGCACAAAGTTAGTATACCCTTTTTTGACCATTTTCAATGGTCGAAGGGTATAATTAAGCTTCCATTATCAACGTTCCTTATAGGTACGTATAATTTTATTCAAATTTGCTAACATTTGCTAACATTTCATCAAAATTTTGAAGGATACCCGTTAAAGATTTCGCAGACACTACTTAGATCATTAACCCATGGCAACCATTTATAAATCTTCCAATAGAAAGGAAATAGTCATTGTTCGTTAATGTAGATTACTTAAGCATACCCTACCTAAGAGAATTTAGCTAATTTGATTCTAATGTTCTCTTTAAGCGAGTTTGGCTGATTTGACTTTATTGTTCTCTCATTGAGAGAGGGAGAGGTTCCCGATAAATAGGGGTAATTGGAGAATCCTGAGACAAGTGCCTGAGCGGAAACTCGGGTGATAAAGTTTTATTATTTCAGTTGGCTCGCTGTAAACATTGGGCGGAGACCCGGGTGATGAAGCTTTATTATTTCAGTTGGCTCGCTGTAAACATTGGGGCAAGCCAAGTGATCGAATTGGGGGACAATTATTTGGGTGATCGGGTTCGAGCAATTATTTATTATTGTTCGCGTTTTTAGATTTATGATCTGTGGGAACCAAAGTTAATCGAAGGGCTCTCGTTCTTTGATTACATATTGTGCTTATACATTAATGTGTATATGTGCGTTTTACAATAATGTGCGTGTGTGTGTGGAATTGGGGAGTTTAAAGTGTGGGTGTAGAATGGATATGTCACTTCCCCATCCTTAAGAAAAAGGCCTGTCCTCAGGCAATAACTTTAGGGTACAATACAGGGGTACTTACTGAAGGTACATTATTTTCTGTTTCAGGACTTATGATAGTTTCATTTTCTGGATTTTGATTCTTGAATTTTACAATAAATTTTTGTGGTATAGTCTTATATTTATAAATGAAGTATAATGCTGCGATTATAATTATTATTACTAATGTTGTAACTGTTATTATTTGGAAGACATTACTAGTTTGAGTGTGTTGTTCAATTATTTCTTTTGCCTGAATGTATTCAAGTGGTTCCAGTTTTGTTACATTATTGTTTACATAGATAGTTTGAGTGTAGTCTAACATTGTGTTGGTAATCAAAATTTCTGAATGGAACAATTAAATGCATTTATCATGTTATTACCTTCTATTATAATTTCTCTATTGATACAATTTTGGTTTAACGTAGTTTTGGGAAGGTTCCAAGTTGTGATTATATAAGGTTCAACATATTTTATTTCAAAATCAGAACGTGTTTTACTGTATCTACATTGTGTTGAGACTTGGTTAAGTATACCTGTTATGAATTTATTTATGACCAAGCTTTGAGAACTTGCTATGAAAGTTTGGTTATTATGCGAAAAATATTTGTCATGTATTGTTTCAGTTAGTATGTTATTATTTTCGTCGGGGTATGGTATTATTTCGAAAATAGGTGTTTTATTATTTATTATTATTATTATTATTTCTCTCGGAATGTAGGATATTATCAAAATTTCGTTAGTGTCAGATTTAAGCCAAGCAGAAGTTTTGATATTAAGAATTTTTTCAGAATTTACGTGAGTAAGGGAATCATGTTTTAAAAGTTTTGGATTGAAGATACCTAAGCGTGTCAGTTGCATACCAAGTTCTATGTCTTCTATGTATTCGGTGAATTGTTGTAAGTTGAAAATTAGTAATGCTAACATTTGTTCTCCTTCAAAATTATTGTTTAAATGATTGGTTAATTCTATTCCTTCATTAATGGCTTCTATTACATGGTTGAGTTCGCTTATTTGTACATTGTTTTTGGAAATGTTACCTATTTGTTGTTGTAATTCTTCTTTATTATCTTGATATAATGTGCTGAATAATATATTTATATAATATAATATATAATTTGTATATAGTTCCCATACAATTTGCAAGACCGCGTTTGTTACGCTTTGCAATTCTAATGCCATTCATTTCTCTATTGAGTTTCTCTGTTAGGTACTGAATTTGTGGTAAATTTTCAAAGACTTGTGTTTGTTTGATAAGTTCTTCATAAATAATTTCGGTTTTAGTTAAATTAATAGATAAGTATTCATAGTTTATAGGTAAATCAATTGATCCGGTTTGAAAGATTAAGTAGCCGTTTTTGGCCTGGATAGGGGTTACTTCTAGGTTTTGCGTGCTAATTGTTGATAGTAGGCATAACATGATTATCATGATCGGGAGTAAGCCTGGAATTATCATTATTATATTTACTTTTATTAATTATCTTTTTCTTTTTAAACTTAGATTTATAATGTATTATCATTCTACCTCTATTTGTTTCTTCAAAATGTTTATCATCTATTTGTCTTAAGTTTCCTGTCTTTCTGAATGGGTTAGTTGTTTTCTAACCAGAGGAGATTCTCTGAAATTAGTGTCTATACTGTAGTCTTGTCTACTTTCGTTGAGTTTGTCAATTTTGTCTATTTTATTTTGCTGCGTGTTATAGGCAGGGGTTCCTGCATAAATGAAGATGTCTGCTGGTGTTCGATCAGTTGTGTTGTGTTTTGTTTTATGATTGTATACGTAAAGTATTTTTTCGAACTTAGTGAATTGGTTTTCAGGTTCATTCTCGCTTGTTATTATTCTTAGTTTTTCGTTGACAGTTTTATGAAATCTCTCAATATCCTATGGGTTTACCCATGTCATTGAATATACGTAAAATAGCTCTTTTAGTTTCAAGCCAATCTCTACTATTTACTTCTATTAGGGAGGCGTATTTAGAATAAATGTCAATACATGATAGGAATTGTTTATTGTTTATTAAATAAAAATCCATGACATACTTGTCTCTGGGGTTGAAATTTAATTTATCATTTTGTATTTTTATGTTCGGTTTTCGCAATGTTACAGATTTCACATTCATTTATGATGTTTTGGATAAGTTTTTGATAATCGGGGTAATAATAAAGTTCTTTGAACTGATGAGTGAGTTTTTCTATGCCTGGGTGTAATAATTCTTTATGTGCTTTGAGGATAATTTCTTTTAGTTGAGCATATGCGTGGATATCTATTAGTTTACTACTGGTTCTCATAGTTTTAGTGAAATTGTCGGGACTTATAATTTGAATATAAGCATTTTGAAAGACTTTAAGTCGGTTTCATTAGGGAAGTAAATAATACTTTTCTTAGTGCAGAGGTATTCTTTAATTACGTCTTTGGCAAAGGTGTCGGTCATTTCTTTATAACTAATTTTTATTCTAGTTTTATGAAAGTATCTTATTATTTGGACATCGTCAAAATTGTCTTTTAAGAATTCTAATTGTCTGTTATAATAATTGAGGGGTCTTTCGGTTAAGGAAATGTGGCTTTGATTGTCTTCCTGTGCGCTATGCACAGTAGCTGCTGTAGTAATGGAAACTGGGTTATCTTCTCCTAGGAAGTTTTCTTGAATTTGAACTCTGGATAAGGCATCAGCGACATGATTTTCCTTACCAGGTAGGTATTGGACATTTGACATAAACTTCACCTGCCCCGAATATATAGGAACCTTCATACCAAATTTGGTGTCTCTAGCTTTTTTAATAGCTGAGATCTGTTGTCTCAATCAAACAGACGGACAGACGGACAGACAGACGGACATGTCTCAATCGACTCGGCTAGTGATCCTGAGCAAGAATATATATACTTTATGGGGTCTGCCACGCCTCCTAATGCCTGTTACATACATTTTGCACAAAGTTAGTATACCCTTTTTTGACCATTTTCAATGGTCGAAGGGTATAATTAAGCTTCCATTATCAACGTTCCTTATAGGTACGTATAATTTTATTCAAATTTGCTAACATTTGCTAACATTTCATCAAAATTTTGAAGGATACCCGTTAAAGATTTCGCAGACACTACTTAGATCATTAACCCATGGCAACCATTTATAAATCTTCCAATAGAAAGGAAATAGTCATTGTTCGTTAATGTAGATTACTTAAGCATACCCTACCTAAGAGAATTTAGCTAATTTGATTCTAATGTTCTCTTTAAGCGAGTTTGGCTGATTTGACTTTATTGTTCTCTCATTGAGAGAGGGAGAGGTTCCCGATAAATAGGGGTAATTGGAGAATCCTGAGACAAGTGCCTGAGCGGAAACTCGGGTGATAAAGTTTTATTATTTCAGTTGGCTCGCTGTAAACATTGGGCGGAGACCCGGGTGATGAAGCTTTATTATTTCAGTTGGCTCGCTGTAAACATTGGGGCAAGCCAAGTGATCGAATTGGGGGACAATTATTTGGGTGATCGGGTTCGAGCAATTATTTATTATTGTTCGCGTTTTTAGATTTATGATCTGTGGGAACCAAAGTTAATCGAAGGGCTCTCGTTCTTTGATTACATATTGTGCTTATACATTAATGTGTATATGTGCGTTTTACAATAATGTGCGTGTGTGTGTGGAATTGGGGAGTTTAAAGTGTGGGTGTAGAATGGATATGTCACTTCCCCATCCTTAAGAAAAAGGCCTGTCCTCAGGCAATAACTTTAGGGTACAATACAGGGGTACTTACTGAAGGTACATTATTTTCTGTTTCAGGACTTATGATAGTTTCATTTTCTGGATTTTGATTCTTGAATTTTACAATAAATTTTTGTGGTATAGTCTTATATTTATAAATGAAGTATAATGCTGCGATTATAATTATTATTACTAATGTTGTAACTGTTATTATTTGGAAGACATTACTAGTTTGAGTGTGTTGTTCAATTATTTCTTTTGCCTGAATGTATTCAAGTGGTTCCAGTTTTGTTACATTATTGTTTACATAGATAGTTTGAGTGTAGTCTAACATTGTGTTGGTAATCAAAATTTCTGAATGGAACAATTCAATGCATTTATCATGTTATTACCTTCTATTATAATTTCTCTATTGATACAATTTTGGTTTAACGTAGTTTTGGGAAGGTTCCAAGTTGTGATTATATAAGGTTCAACATATTTTATTTCAAAATCAGAACGTGTTTTACTGTATCTACATTGTGTTGAGACTTGGTTAAGTATACCTGTTATGAATTTATTTATGACCAAGCTTTGAGAACTTGCTATGAAAGTTTGGTTATTATGCGAAAAATATTTGTCATGTATTGTTTCAGTTAGTATGTTATTATTTTCGTCGGGGTATGGTATTATTTCGAAAATAGGTGTTTTATTATTTATTATTATTATTATTATTTCTCTCGGAATGTAGGATATTATCAAAATTTCGTTAGTGTCAGATTTAAGCCAAGCAGAAGTTTTGATATTAAGAATTTTTTCAGAATTTACGTGAGTAAGGGAATCATGTTTTAAAAGTTTTGGATTGAAGATACCTAAGCGTGTCAGTTGCATACCAAGTTCTATGTCTTCTATGTATTCGGTGAATTGTTGTAAGTTGAAAATTAGTAATGCTAACATTTGTTCTCCTTCAAAATTATTGTTTAAATGATTGGTTAATTCTATTCCTTCATTAATGGCTTCTATTACATGGTTGAGTTCGCTTATTTGTACATTGTTTTTGGAAATGTTACCTATTTGTTGTTGTAATTCTTCTTTATTATCTTGATATAATGTGCTGAATAATATATTTATATAATATAATATATAATTTGTATATAGTTCCCATACAATTTGCAAGACCGCGTTTGTTACGCTTTGCAATTCTAATGCCATTCATTTCTCTATTGAGTTTCTCTGTTAGGTACTGAATTTGTGGTAAATTTTCAAAGACTTGTGTTTGTTTGATAAGTTCTTCATAAATAATTTCGGTTTTAGTTAAATTAATAGATAAGTATTCATAGTTTATAGGTAAATCAATTGATCCGGTTTGAAAGATTAAGTAGCCGTTTTTGGCCTGGATAGGGGTTACTTCTAGGTTTTGCGTGCTAATTGTTGATAGTAGGCATAACATGATTATCATGATCGGGAGTAAGCCTGGAATTATCATTATTATATTTACTTTTATTAATTATCTTTTTCTTTTTAAACTTAGATTTATAATGTATTATCATTCTACCTCTATTTGTTTCTTCAAAATGTTTATCATCTATTTGTCTTAAGTTTCCTGTCTTTCTGAATGGGTTAGTTGTTTTCTAACCAGAGGAGATTCTCTGAAATTAGTGTCTATACTGTAGTCTTGTCTACTTTCGTTGAGTTTGTCAATTTTGTCTATTTTATTTTGCTGCGTGTTATAGGCAGGGGTTCCTGCATAAATGAAGATGTCTGCTGGTGTTCGATCAGTTGTGTTGTGTTTTGTTTTATGATTGTATACGTAAAGTATTTTTTCGAACTTAGTGAATTGGTTTTCAGGTTCATTCTCGCTTGTTATTATTCTTAGTTTTTCGTTGACAGTTTTATGAAATCTCTCAATATCCTATGGGTTTACCCATGTCATTGAATATACGTAAAATAGCTCTTTTAGTTTCAAGCCAATCTCTACTATTTACTTCTATTAGGGAGGCGTATTTAGAATAAATGTCAATACATGATAGGAATTGTTTATTGTTTATTAAATAAAAATCCATGACATACTTGTCTCTGGGGTTGAAATTTAATTTATCATTTTGTATTTTTATGTTCGGTTTTCGCAATGTTACAGATTTCACATTCATTTATGATGTTTTGGATAAGTTTTTGATAATCGGGGTAATAATAAAGTTCTTTGAACTGATGAGTGAGTTTTTCTATGCCTGGGTGTAATAATTCTTTATGTGCTTTGAGGATAATTTCTTTTAGTTGAGCATATGCGTGGATATCTATTAGTTTACTACTGGTTCTCATAGTTTTAGTGAAATTGTCGGGACTTATAATTTGAATATAAGCATTTTGAAAGACTTTAAGTCGGTTTCATTAGGGAAGTAAATAATACTTTTCTTAGTGCAGAGGTATTCTTTAATTACGTCTTTGGCAAAGGTGTCGGTCATTTCTTTATAACTAATTTTTATTCTAGTTTTATGAAAGTATCTTATTATTTGGACATCGTCAAAATTGTCTTTTAAGAATTCTAATTGTCTGTTATAATAATTGAGGGGTCTTTCGGTTAAGGAAATGTGGCTTTGATTGTCTTCCTGTGCGCTATGCACAGTAGCTGCTGTAGTAATGGAAACTGGGTTATCTTCTCCTAGGAAGTTTTCTTGAATTTGAACTCTGGATAAGGCATCAGCGACATGATTTTCCTTACCAGGTAGGTATTGGATATTATAATCATATTCATTTAACTTTATCTTCCATCTTTGTAATTTCATATTGGGTTCTTTTACGTTACTTAGCCATACAAGTGGCCTATGATCGCTTAATATTTCGAACTTTCTACCGAATAGGTAAGACCTGAAATATTTTGTTGCCCATACTATAGCTAATAGTTATTTTTCTATTGCTGAGTAATTGAGTTCGTGTTCGTTAAGAGTTCTGCTTGTATAGCAAATGGGTTTATGATTTTGAGATAATACAGCACCTATAGCTATATTACTCGCATCTGTTGTTAATGAAAATTTCTTTTCGAAGTTAGGGTATATTAGTATTGGATCGGACGTGATGAGTACTTTTAGTTTTTCGAAAGCGGACATGTAATCGTTATCTTCTGTATTGATTATTGCTTCTTTTTTTAATTTAAGTGTCATTGGTTTTGCTATTTTTGCAAAATTGGGGATGAACTCACGGTAAAATCCGCAGAGTCCAAGAAAAGACTTTATTCCTTAATGTCCGTAATGTCCGTGTTTTGTTGAAAATGCTGTTTTGGATATTGATCGCGGGTCCATTTGAATTTGATGGAAACCTTTAGCTAAATCAATAGTTGAGAAGTATTGACAGCGTCCAAGCTTGTCTAATATTTCGTCCATTACAGGAATAGGGAATTTGTCGTCAATGGTTATTTCATTGAGACTGCGATAGTCTATGACTAATCGAAATTTTGGTTTGCCAGAAGCATCGTTTTTCTTTGGGACAATCCAAATTGGAGAACAATAAGGGGATTTAGATTTCCTAATTATATTTTGTTCTATCATTTCGTTAATTTGTTTGTTGACCTCTTGATCAAACGCTTGGGGGTATTTATAAGGTTTTTTATAACAAGGGTCTTCGTGCTTTGTAAGAATAGAATGTTTAATCGTACTTGTGAAGGTCAAATTCTCACCTTCTCTGTACTGAATATCATTGTATTCTAGCAAGACATGCGAAAGTTGTTCCCTTTCTTCTGTATTCAGATGTTCCAATCTGAATACATTGGATTTTCTTAACTCGTCGTCTAAGGCGTAGTTAGAGGGTATTTCTAGAAGGGCTTGTTCTATGGGAGGTGTATTAAGAGGGGTTTCCTCAGTTGTAGAAATCTTGTGATCTTCTAACTTTGATGACTTGGGGTACTCATTGGTGACCTTGGACTCATTTTTTCTTAAGTGGGGTTTTCGCTTAATTTTTAGGAGGGTTTTCTCCTTTTTTGGGGTAGGTAGAGGGGTTTCCTCTGTGTTAGATGACTTAGGGCACTCATTGGTAGCCTTGGACTCATCTGTTTGGGTGTGGTCGTACCACATTTTAAATGGATATCCATTTATATTGACCGTTTGAGTTGAGTAGTTCATTTGATCATTAGTTGACTCTAAATAATTTCTACCTAACAGGAAGTCATATTTGACAAATTGTGAATAAAGAAAGTTTGTTTAGTAGGACATAGTTTGCTTGAATGCAATGAAACGCTTTGGTTTAGTACTATGGTGCCATTTATAGCGTGGACTTTTACTTTAGAAGGTTTGGTTGGGAAATTAAAAAAATGTTGTTTCATAATATTGATAGATGAACCAGTGTCTACTAGGCATCTAAGGGTAATATTATTCATTTTAATTTTTAAGAATGGGTTTCCTCTTCCTCTGAGTCGCTTTCTGGTTCCGAGGCTGGTTGAAGAAAATTTTTGCCTGTGTCCATTTTGTGTTGGCCACTAGCACTTTCTCTTTGCCTTTTAACTGGGGGGGTTTGGTGCATTGCTACCTTGTTGTTGATAATTAAGGAAATTTTGGGCTCTACCTAAATTTAGTTTGTGCTTAAATTCACTGAAAACTTGTGGGCTTGATTCCCCTGGTTTGGAACTAGTGCTTGGATAAGATTTATTTGTGGCATGCATTGCATTGCTCACGAAATTTTGATTTTGTCCTTTTTTTTCGGTCGTTGTTAGTTACTTCGTATACGCCTTCTTCTTGCGCTACTTGTTTGAGTTTGGATACTGTAGATATATTGGATCTAGCAAGAGTCATAAATAGCCTATCAGGTAACTTTCTCTTGATTACATTTTTAATTGTAGTGTTTAACGCATTTGTGTAAACTATAGTGTTATTAATATCGTTCTCTAACATGAGTTTGTTTGATATGATAAATGACTTAGTTTCTAGATCTTCGACGAACTTACGGATATTTCCAGGGAAGGGTGTGTTGTAGAGACGTCGTAGTAGCTCCTCACATGGTGTCTGGGTTTTGTACTCATTGATAAGGGCATTCATCAGGTCTGGCCAGCTTCTGGCTCCGGATATTTGGGATACGCGTTGGGCATCTCCTGCGAGTTGCATCTCGATTGCACTGAAGAACACATGCTTCTGTCTGGTGTCACTTGTTGGGTATAATTGAAGTACGAACTCGATCCTTTTGATAAAGGCACTGAGCTCTTGAGTGTTTCCGCTGAATGCAGGTATTTGTCTAATTTGACCTAACACCTGATTCAGGTGGGGCTCCGACAACAGTTGAAATTGTTCGGTTGCCATGATTTTGTTGTTTTTGTTTTAGCAGAGTTTTTTTTTTTTGTTGGCTGTTTTTACACTTTTATGGTTTTTTGTATGCAGTAGATTGACTATTGCGTGTCAATCACCGACTTTACGTGAAGTTCTTTGGCGGATAAAACAATTTTATTGTATTACGATGCACTTTTACCTTAGCGCCGATTCGCGTGGTTCAATCACAAAAAGAAACGCTTGGTCGTACAAGGATCTTTTATCACTAGATTGATATCGGTAAACGAGTCCCACAACTTTTTCTTTTTATCCTACCGGCTGCGCCATTAACGAATTCAGACCGAGGGTTAAACAAAAAAAATAAAAACACAGTTGTTTTTAATTTATTAGTTAAACACTTTTTTTATTTTCTTCCAAAGGAAGAACTAGAGTCTTTAGATTATTTAGGGTTTGATAACAGACTTTAGCGAGCTATCGCGGTTGATAGCTTACTCGGTGCTCGGGACTAAACTTAAAGTTTACTGAACTGCTCCTTAGATGCGTGCCTGGGTTTATATAGGCAGAGTGGGTGTTAAGAGAGCAAAATCTTTAAGAGAATTTAGCTAATTTGATTCTAATGTTCTATTTAAGAGAGTTTGGCTGATTTGACTTTATTGTTCTCTCATTGAAAGAGGGAGAGGTTCCCGATAAATAGGGGTAATTGGAGAATCCTGAGACAAGTGCCTGAGCGGAAACTCGGGTGATAAAGTTTTGTTATTTCAGTTGGCTCGCTGTAAACATTGGGCGGAGACCCGGGTGATGAAGCTTTATTATTTCAGTTGGCTCGCTGTAAACATTGGGGCAAGCCAAGTGATCGAATTGGGGGACAATTATTTGGGTGATCGGGTTCGAGCAATAATTTATTATTGTTCGCGTTTTTAGATTTATGATCTGTGGGAACCAAAGTTAATCGAAGGGCTCTCGTTCTTTGATTACATATTGTGCTTATACATTAATGTGTGTATGTGCGTTTTACAATAATGTGCGTGTGTGTGTGGAATTGGGGAGTTTAAAGTGTGGGTGTAGAATGGATATGCCACTATATATATGACGGAGAACACAAATTATCTTCCTTATTGGTTGTAGTACTTCTTGTATTGTGAGTCCCCTTTTAGAATATTTCCGTAGCACGTGTTTCTTTTCATTCTCTTCATCTTCTTCTTTAATAACGACTGACAACACTTTTTCAAAGTTACCAGGGCCACACTCGATCTTATAAAAATCAAGACCTCACAATCAAAATACAACCCTGACACTATTATCGATAAGTCTTCCATACAACCCATCATCGATAAGGCGCCCTTTTCAAATCAACATCTCCATCTCCGACACGGCCATTCTGATATACTACATGTATGTGCTACACTCATTGTAAATCAGAAATTTACCCTGTATTTAAACTTTAACATTTATTGTAAAATAACAATTCAACTTAAAAATTTCATTCATTAACATTTTGGTCTCTTCAGTAACATTAATTCTAGTGTTCATTAACCTTTTTAATACTTTAAATTCTTATTACTATTTTCAAATTATCTTATTTCAATTGAAATTCTTCCTCAAATAATTCGTTGAATTTTCATATTTCAACTCAAAAAGTTCTTCACATATTTCTTCAGCTAAATTCATTTCAATTTTTTTTTTTTTTTAACATGAATTAAACTCTTATTAAATAACGACAAATCATTTTTTTGCATTCATTTTCTTTTCTCTTTTTCTCTCCAAATATTATCTTTATCAAAATACCACTCTAGGGTCAGGTGCCTCTACGTTGCAATCGACAACCGTGTATCTCAATACACCTTCCGCCATTCGACTGTCTATTTCAACAGCTTCCATAACCATCTCTTTCAACGGCTTCGCTACTGTCTATTTCAACAGCTTCCATAACCATATCTTTCAACAGCTTCGCTACTGTCTATTTCAACAGCTTCACTACTGTCTATTTCAAAAGCTTCACTTGGCGGGCTAACCTCGATCTCAAGCTCGCTTGGCACCTCCCCATTTGGTAATCTTCTTAATCTTTCATGAGCGTATTTATACCGTCTGTTACTTTTCATACTCTTTAACTCGAATGGACCTCTATATTTAGGATCTAATTTAGTCTGGTTTCTTTCACTATTATTAAGCAACACAAAATCTCCTACCCTAAATTTAACTATTTTAGCCCTGCTTTTATCAAATCTTTTCTTCTCATTCTTTCCTGATTTCTCTATATTTTGTAAAGCCTGGGCTCTTATCTCAGTCAAATTAATTTCTGCGTTTGAGTCATGAATGGGAACAAGGCCTAACGGACGAGCAACCTTTCCCATTAAAAATTCTAAAGGACTCGCTTTAGTTATCTTATTATCAGTACAATTAATGGCTAACAGCACGCCCAATGCCTCTTGCCACGATCGAGAACTTGTTTCTACAGCTGTTAGTAAATTTTTCAGAGTACTCATGACCCTCTCGACCTGCCCATTACCACGGCTTGCTCCTGTTGCTATTAAATGTAGTTTTATCTTTTGTGAAGAGCAAAACTCAACAAACCTAGCACCTGTGGAACTTCTCCCCTGATCAGCCACAACGCGAATAGGGACCCCAAACAAGGAAATCGAAGATTTCAATGCCATCACGCAAGATTCTGCACTTAATGTGTAAGTGTGATAAAGGTAAACATATTTGGTGAACGCATCGATTTGTACAATTACATATTCTTTACGATCACTTTTACCACTAAGCTTGCCTGATATATCTATGTGAATAGTATGCCATGGAATGCTAACTTTAGGAATAGGATGTAATTCCATCTGTACTTTCCCTGAAGCTGATTTGGAAACTCTGCATGTTATGCAATTTTCAACAAATCTTCCAACGTATTTGGCCATGCCCTCAAACCAGTAGTAATCGTATACTTTGTTAAGCGTTTTCTCCCATCCCAAATGCATGGATTCATGAACTTGGTTAATAACCGACCATCTAAATCCCCGAGGTACTACTGGTAAACAAAGGGTCTTGCCATTCCTTTGAATAACCCTGTACAAAACTCCAGCCCTCAACTCATATGTCTTGGACAAATCCAATGAGAATTCATCATTGTTCAACTTGGAAATAATATCTACTATATCTGGGTCTTTCTGTTGTTCTGCATGAATCCAATCTTCAGATACTTCGGTTAGTTCAATTCGCTTTTCAACAACCTTTACATATTCAGGGGAGTTTTTTGGAGGAAGTGGAAAAGAAATCAGCATGGACCATACGTTTGCCTTCTCTTTACTGTATATCAAAATCAAATGTTTGTAAATATGCCCACCAACGGTAAACTCTGGGCAACAACTCAATCTTGTTTCGAGATGATTTTAAAGAATTACAATCCGTGAATATTAAACATTTTCTGCCATGTAAGTAGTGTCGAAAATGCTTAACAGCATTGACCACAGCAAGTGTTTCTAATTCGTATGAAGTATATTTAGATTCGCATGGACTTGTTGTCTTACTATAATACTCCACTACATACGGTTTATGGTCAATTCTATGCAAGAGTATGGCACCATATCCGATTGCACTTGCATCGGTGTGCAATTCGATCGGATACTGAGGGTCGAAGATCATCAAGACTGGCTTATTTGTTAGAATGTAAATAATTTTCTTACGAATCTCCTCATGCTCTATGTTCCACTTGAACTTATTTTTTTCTGAGGTTAGAAAATATAAAGGCTTCATTAGCTGTGAAAATCCGGGAACGAACTGTCGGAAATATGTCGCCAAACCAATAAACTGTCTTAATGTTGTTACCGACCTAGGAAGTGGCAAAGCATTCAAGGATTCTATTTTTCGCAAATTCGGCCTAATCTCACCCGCCCTCACTTCAAATCCTAAATATTGGACAGCAGTCCTTAAGAAGAAACATTTTTCAACATTGAATGAAAACCCAGCCTTTGTTAAAATATCCAATCTTTAGCCTCTCACGAGCGGTTTCCTTGGTTGGAGCTACAATCATTATGTCACCCATGTACACAATGACATACGAATAAGCTATCTCACCTAACGCCTTCATGACGGCTCTTTGGAAAACTGATGGGGCATTCTTGAGTCCAAATGGCATCGACAGGAACTCGTACTGTCCGTCAGGGGTGACGAAAGCTGTGTATTCGACAGAGTTCGGATGCATGGGGACTTGATAATACCCACTTGCCATGTCCAAACAGGTAAAGAACTTTGCACCGCGCAGCCTGGCTATCTGATCAGCTATTAACGGTAACGGAAACTTATCGGCAACAGTATTTGAGTTAAGTTCTCTATAGTCCACACAAAGCCTGGCTGATCCGTTCTTCTTCTTCACTTAAATAACTTTATACTCTAATAGCTCTTGAATTTTGTTTCGGACTACATCTCTCTCACTGGGACTCAATCTATATGGTCTTCTCTGTACAGTTTTGGTCCCGTCGATCAATCGAATTATCATTTCACCTGAATTAACACGAGTCTTTATAAACGAATCTGTGTAAGATTTTAACAGTGTTATTACTTCGTTTTTGTGTTCACCATATAAATCACTCTCTATCTTATCAAATGAGTTGTCTACTACTGTAGAGCACGTATTTACAGTTTTTGATTTAATTATTTCAACTCCCTCACAAGACACCATTGCAACGTATCCCTGAGCTAAAACTTCTCGTCCTAATACCATATTATTTGACATACAGTCATCTGGTATTAAATTAAATATTACATTTAGACTATTTCCATTAATAAGGACATTATTATCAATTTGCATTGTGCTACAAACATTAGCATTTCCAATTCCTTTCAAACTTACAACATTATTTAGTCTTTTTCCACTTAGCTTATTTGAGAAACTCTCTTTAACCAATGAGCACTCCGATCCCGAATCAAAAATAATTGGAAAGTTCTCACCTCGCAACAGCATTCTTGTTTTTGGTTCTTCTACCACGCACAGCTTTGCCCTCTTTTCGTTCCGCGATCCAGCTCCACCAGTTAACCTGTTCTTTGGGCATTGTGAAGCTATATGGCCTTGCTCCTGGCAACGATAGCAAGTTACGCTGCCCTTAAAATGTTGTTGAAACGGTTGGTTTCCTCGTTGATCCTGCCTCGGCATACCAGGAAGCAGAGCTCCTGTTTCTGCAATCAGCCATTTTGTGGCCCATATTACTACAACAATGACACTTTATTGAAGAAAACTTTGTTCGCTTTGCTCCAGATTCCTCGTTTCTCATATGTGTACGCTTGTCAAACGCAAAGACCTGCAACTCGGCTTGTAACTCACGTCTGGTCTTGATATCCGCAGTGTATGTTATTCGTTGCAGTCGTCGATCAACGTTGGCCAAATGTCCCAGGACCACAGATACAGCAATCCTCTCAGCGTCGAAGCCCTTCCATTTGCCAACGAGTGATGTCACCAAGCGACTAGCATATATCGCAAGGCACTCACCGTTGCTGGGGCGACCGTTTAATAACTGTAAAAACATGGCGGCCGGCGTCTCAATTTTTGGATAGCGTTGCTGAAATAACTGCTTAAATTACAGCCATGTTACTCCTGTGTAACATATTTGAGAGAGCCATTGGGACGCGCTTCCTTCCAGCGATTTTGTTAGTGCCAGTATTAAAGCATTGCCTTCCAGTGGGTTTTCACTTAAAACAATATCAACGGTTTCACACATTGAGTGGCGTCGGCGCCCGAAGTCTCGGCATTGAATTTTGGCAATATGACGCCGCCATTTTGTGCCGGCTGTCGTACCGACGCTTGCAAAGTTTTTGCCAATTCCAGGAAGCTTTGGCTTTGCTGCTCCATCAAAATGCGAAGTTGATCTTCCATGTTTCGTTGGCGAAAATTATATCCCACTTCTGATGACGGAGAACACAAATTATCTTCCTTATTGGTTGTAGTACTTCTTGTATTGTGCAGTGAGTCCCCTTTTAGAATATTTCCGTAGCACTTGTTTCTTTTCGTTCTCTTCATCTTCTTCTTTAATAACGACTGACAACACTTTTTCAAAGTTACCAGGGCCACACTCGATCTTATAAAAATCAAGACCTCACAATCAAAATACAACCCTGACACTCTTATCGATAAGTCTTCCATACAACCCATCATCGATAAGGCGCCCTTTTCAAATCAACATCTCCATCTCCGACATATATATAATTGCAATTCCTTTTCCTTTTTTATACCCTTCAATCATTGAAAATGTATATATATATGTATATATGTATATATGTCCGTCTGTCTGTCCTTCTGTCCGTCTATATAAGACAACAGATTTCAGCTATTAAAAGAGCTAGAGACACCAAATTTGGTATTAATGTGGGACTTGGGTAAAGTTTAGTCCCAGTTGTTGTATAAAATACAGTTGTTGTATAAATGGTTTTATTTGTAATACTTTAATGTATGTTTCTTATAATTAGTTAGTTATAGTAAATGTAGTTAATCGTTTTATTCTTTAATATCGTCGTTCTTTAATAATTGATTGATCGTCAGCCTTGCTCTTTCTCGTCACGTCTTTACTCTTCGCGTCTTCATCAAGAACTCCCCGCTCTTCTTCTTCTACATCTACGTCGTTGCCAGTCTGTCGACTGTTGCTTAGGCCATCTGACTCGGCGTTGCCAGATCATTCCCACAACTCGGCCATCCTACACTGCATTCGCCTTGAATGCGTCATCGTTCATGCTTATCCAGGGCTTCATATATTCTTTGGTCCATCGCAAAATGCTGCATCTTTAATTACGTCTTTACATTGGTGATCTTATACGGGCCTAGGTATTTGGGCTTCAGCTTAAGTCCACCACCTAGTTGTGTTCGCAACTAGCTCTTCTAGCTTGTATGTGTTTGCCGTCTTGCATCGTTAATTATATGAATGTTTATTTTCGTTCTGCATTTTGATTATTTCTGTTTTGCTTGTCGTCGGATTTCTTCTCGGTTGTCATTAAATATCTGGATCATCTCGTCGTGTATTCTTTTTTGTATATCCACATCAGCTTTTGTCCGCATTTTGGTACCACTAAGGAGTTCGAACGGCGTCTTTTGTTGAAAATGTTGAATTTATATTTTTCTGAACCTTATCAACAAACTTGTACCATTTACAGGGGTCGTCTATAGCAAGCTAAGCTAAAACAGGTACAATGGTCGCATTGAGTCTCTCCACTTGTCCGTTAGCACGTGGTAATCCAGTTGTAACTACTTGATGTTTGATTCCTTCATCTTCGCAGTATTGCTTAAACTCATCTGAAGTCAAAGCAGCTTCTCGGTCGGAAATTATAAGCGTTGTATTCCCAAAGGTCATACTCTGCGTTTTAAGAATCGTCGTAACTTCAACCGCTGCCGTCGTCTTTGTAGGATACAACCAACAGAACTTGGTAAATCCATCTATTATCGCAAGCATGTGCTTATACTGCTTGTGCGTAGATTCAAAGGTCCAAAAAAATCTATGTAATACGTCTGAAGTGGCTGCTCGTCTTTCGGAATTGGATTAAGTTCACCTTCCTTCTTGCCTTGCTTCTTATTAGACACAATACATGGTATACAGTGACTAATATGCTTTTGGATTTTTTCATCAAGTCTGGGAATATAAAATTCTTTATTTAACAGCTCTTTTGTTTTTTTTAACGGAAAAATGTCCACTTTCATGCGCTTGCTTTATCATTTCGTTTTGCATCCCAAAAGGCACTACAATTAGCTCGTCGTCGTTGACCAACTTGTGCAAAATACCAAATTTCATTAAATATCCGTTGTGTGATGTCTTCTCTGTGAGGATGTCCATAATAGCACGTAATTCGTCATCTTGATTTTGCATATATTTTATTTTGCTATGTACAGTGTCGTCCTTTATAATCATGATCGGGTGACGGCTTAAAGCATCGACGTGTCGTATTCGTGTTCCACTCCTGTGTTCAATATCGTAATTAAATTCCTGTAGCAAAAGAACACATTGAGCAACTCGTGTAGATAAAAGATTCTTTTTGTCCAACGTTTTGGCAAAGGCGTTACAGTCTGTTATAAGTTTGAAACGAATACCTAGAAGATAAACACGAAATCTGTTTAGAGTTTCTACAACTGCAAGAATCTCCAAATGATAACTAGACAGCTTTTTATCAGCTTCGGACGTTTTTTTGCTCATATAATATACAGGGTGCATCAGATCATCGTCAGGTGATTTTTGTAAAAGGACCGCTCCATATCCTTCAATCGAAGCATCTGTGTTCCGTCTCGTGTTGTTGGTGATAAATCTTTAATACCGGCTTCTTGGATATTATATCTTTTAAGTTGTTGACTGCAAATAAAGCTTTTTCATCCATCTGAAACTTTGCATCTTGCTTTGTGAGATCGGTAAGAGGTTTCGCAATACTTGCAAATCCTGGTATGAATCTTCGAAAATAACCAACAAGTCCTAGAAAACTCAACAATTCCTTATTATTTCGTGGTACAATGAAATTATCAACAGCTTTCGTTTTTTCGTCGGAAAGACTTATTTTCTATTTTACTCTTTAGGAATTGACTCTTTTTAATGTTTGGCATCAGACCATATTCTGCACATCTTTGAATAACTATTTCCAGATTTTTAATTGCTTCGTTTTCGTCTTTCGCTGGTATAATGACATCATCAATATAAGGTAAAGCTATACCTTGACTTGTCAGATCTCTAAAAACTGCTTTAACGTGTCGTTGGAAAACACTCGGAGAGTTGGATAAACCAAACGGAACTCTCTTGAACTCAAACTGACCATTGTGAGTTACAAACGAAGTAAACTTACGACTGTTCTTTTCTACGTCAACATGAAAAAATCCGTTTTTGAGATCAATTGTGCTAAACAATTTAGCGTCTTGTAGTCGATCCAGCTGATCTTCGATAAGCGGCAAAGGGAAATGGTCTCGTATAATCACTTTATTGATGCGTCTGTAATCTATGCAGAGTCGTGGTGATCCATCGCGTTTTCGCACCAATACTACTGGGCTGCTGTATTCTGATTCCGATGTCTGAATAATATCGTCTTTGAGTCATTATTCAATCTGGTTGTCCACAATGCGTCTCTCGGAGTAGGGCAATCGATGAGGTCGTGAAAATATCGGCGTGTCTTCGTTTAATGCTATGCGCATTTGGATTTGAGTTGTTTTAGTTTTAATCGGTTTATAATTGTTTATTAGGTTAACAACTTTACTTTTTATTTGCGGACTTGCCCTTTCGTCGATATTAAGTTCAATCTCTTTACTACTATCTATTTTTATTAGAACGTTTTCTTCTTCTTTTTCGTCTTTAATCTTTTTAATCGTTATTCTATTACGCGTTATTATACCATGGCAGACCCCATAAAGTATATATATTCTTGCTCAGGATCACTAGCCGAGTCGATTGAGACATGTCCGTCTGTCTGTCCGTCTGTTTGTTTGAGACAACAGATCTCAGCTATTAAAAAAGCTAGAGACACAAAATTTGGTATGAAGGTTCCTATATATTCGGGGCAGGTGAAGTTTATGTCAAATGTTTGATGCCACGCCCACCGCCCCCGCAAATCGGTAATTTACGATTATTAAGCAAAGTATTAAACCTATAAAGTTCTGCTTCGGTATGTATAAAGCTGAATGAATATGAACATATCCTTCAAATTACAATCCGATCGGAACAATAACACAGAAGTTATTAAAGTCAACGTTTTCAGTACAAATGTTCGGTACGGGCAGCAGCCGACGCGCTGCTTTAAGCAGTTGACGCCGACGTCGACGTTGCGTCGTGTCGCTTTACTCTTTACGCGCGTCGCTGTGTGAGTGCGAGCGAGTAAGCTATATGTAGTAAAAGAATTTGTGCAGAAATTTCTGTTTGGAATTATTAGTGTGGTTACGTAACGTATTTGGAAAATTGGGAGACGGGTATCTTACTGTCGGGCGCCCGACTGTAGCGTTACCTACTTGTTAATACTTCAATGTATGTTTCTTATAATTAGTTAGTTATAGTAAATGTAGTTAATCGTTTTATTCTTTAATATCGTCGTTATTTAATAATTGATTGAGAGTCAGCCTTGCTCTTTCTCGTCACGTCTTTACTCTTCGCGTCTTCATCAAGAACTCCCCGCTCTTCCTCTTCTACATCTACGTCGTTGCCAGTCTGTCGACTGTTGCTTAGGCCATCTGACTCGGCGTTCCCAGATCATTCCCACAACTCGGCCATCCTACACTGCATTCGGCTCGAATGCTTCATATATTCAGCACACGTCGTCGTCTTCTTTGGACCATCGCAAAATGCTGCATCTTTAATTACGTCATAGGTGTTGTTCGTCTTTACATTGGTGATTTTATACGGGCCTAGGTATTTGGGCTTCAGCTTAAGTCCACCACCTAGTTGTGCACGCTTGATCGCAACTAGCTCTCCTAGCTTGTATGTGTTTGCCGTCTTGCATCATAAATTATATGAATGTTTATTTTCGTTCTGCATTTTGATTATTTGCTGTTTTGCTTGTCGTCGGATTTCTTCTCGGTTGTCATCAAATATCTGGATCATCTCGTCGTGTATTCTTTTTTGTATATCCACATCAGCTTTTGTCCGCATTTTGGTACCACTAAGGAGTTCGAACGGATGTCCATAACCGCACATATTTTATTTTACTATGTACAGTGTCGTCCTTTATAATCATGATCGGGTGACGGCTTAAAGCATCGACGTGTCGTATTCGTGTTCCACTCCTGTGTTCAATGTCGTAATTAAATTCCTGTAGCAAAAGAACACATTGAGCAACTCGTGTAGATAAAAGATTCTTTTTGTCCAACGTTTTGGCAAAGGCGTTACAGTCTGTTATAAGTTTGAAACGAATACCTAGAAGATAAACACGAAATCTGTTTAGAGTTTCTACAACTGCAAGAATCTCCAAATGATACAGGTTGCATCATCAATATAAGGTAAAGCTATACCTTGACTTGTCAGATGTCTAAATACTGCTTTAACGTGTCGTTGGAAAACACTCGGAGAGTTGGATAAACCAAACGGAACTCTCTTGAACTCAAACTGACCATTGTGAGTTACAAACGAAGTAAACTTACGACTGTTCTTTTCTACGTCAACATGAAAAAATCCGTTTTTGAGATCAATTGTGCTAAAAAATTTAGCGTCTTGTAGTCGATCCAGCAGATCTTCGATAAGCGACAAAGGGAATTGGTCTCGTATAATCACTTTATTGATGCGTCTGTAATCTATGCAGAGTCGTGGTGATCCATCGCGTTTTCGCATCAATACTACTGGGCTGCTGTATTCTGATTCCGATGTCTGAATAATATCGTCTTTGAGCCATTCTTCAATCTGGTTGTCCACAATGCGTCTCTCGGAGTAGGGCAATCGATGAGGTCGTGAAAATATCGGCGTGTCTTCGTTTAATGCTATGCGCATTTGGATTTAAGTTGTTTTAGTTTTAATCGGTTTATAATTGTTTATTAGGTTAACAACTTTACTTTTTATTTGCGGACTTGCCCTTTCGACGATATTAAGTTCAATCTCTTCACTACTATCTATTTTTATTAGAACGTTTTCTTCTTCTTTTTCGTCTTTAATCTTTTTAATCGTTATTCTATTACGCGTTATTTTCAGTTCTGCTTGTTTGCAAAACTGTTCACCGAGAATTAAATCAATGTCTAGAAGCTCTGTGCTTACTACCAACAAATTACTGATAAATTCTTCATTGTTATTATAAAAGATTGTTCAAATTCACTAAAAGGTTTCACTCTGTCTTCATTATTCTTATTCCCAAATCCAATAAGATATACGTTAGTTTCAGTAAGTTTAGCAGTTAAATTTTTATAAGTTTCTACCGTCATTATATTATGTTTACTTCCCGTATCAATAAGCGCTTTAAATTCATTTTCATTAATTTTCACAGTCTTACACATCATTAAATCATCAGCTATCTTACGCAAATTTGCAACGTTTGAATTGTCTTTTGAACTTTGACCGAAATTGTTGCATTTGAAACACTTTTTTCCTTTTAGTTTATCGGCACAGTTATTAGATGTGTGTCCTTTCTCACCACAATTAAAACATTTTATTTCATGAACACTATATCTGAAGACCAATTTATGGAATTCTTCAACTCACTTGGAGAACATTTTATAGCAGCTGGGGACTATAATGCCAAGCACACACACTGGGGGTCTCGACTCGTGAATCCAAAAGGAAAACAGCTCTACAACGCCATCCTAAAAGCAAACAACAAGCTCGACCACGTTTCTCCTGGCACACCTACATACTGGCCTACTGACCCCAAAAAACTACCTGATCTTATTGATTTCGCAGTAACCAAAAACATTCCCCGTAATCTGATAAGCGCCGTGTGCCTCTCAGACCTATCATCTGACCACTCGCCCCTCCTAATAAATCTGCTCCGACGCCCAGAACCAGCAAACCACTCTTATAAGTTGACTTCAGAAAAAACCAACTGGCTCACATACAAAAAATACATTAGCTCACACATTGAGCAAAACCCACCTTGAAGCTGACATTGATAGTTTTGTTAACTCACTGGAGTCAATCATCGTTGCTGCAGCTCGCTGCTCAACGCCGCAAACAGTAAGCAAAATTACAAATCACAAAAAGACCAACCTGCAAATCGAACAACTTGTTCTCGAAAAACGGCGCCTACGGCGAGAATGGCAGTCCTCAAGATCACCGTCGGCAAAACAAAAGTTAAAAGACGCCACACGCAAACTTACAAAAGCTTTAAAGCAAGAAGAAGAGCTTTCCCAACGTACTTATATTGAAAAATTATCAACATCCAGTACAAAAAACTCACTGTAGAAAGCTCACCCAACTCTTGGCTCACCAACAGTACCAGTGGTCCCTATTAGAAACCACACAGGTGGTTGGGCCCATAGCGACAAAAATAGAGCCAGCACATTTGCCACTCATCTACAAAAAGTCTTCCAACCGAATCCTACAACAAACACGTTCGAAATTCCGCCCGCAACAAACGACTCCCAGCTTCATCATGCTCCAGTTGTGTTTCGCTCTATCGAAATCTCAAAAATCATCAAAGAACATCTGAACCCAAAAAAATCTGCAGGGTGCGACCTAATTACCCCTAAGATGATTATTGAGCTGCCTTACTGTGCCGTATGCAGCATTACCCAGCTCTTCAATGCCATCAACAAACTTGGCTACTTTCCAGGAAGATGGAAAAAGTCAATAATAATAATGATACCAAAGCCGGGAAAAGATCACACTGTTCCATCGTCGTACAGACCCATAAGCCTTCTATCCTGCTTATCGAAACTTTTCGAAAAATGCCTACTGTCTCTGACTATTACTCCATTCCTGAACACGCACAACTCAATACCAGCACACCAATTTGGCTTTCGTGAAAAACACGGAACTATTGAGCAAGTTAACCGCATAACATCAGAAATACGAAACGCATTTGAAAAACGGGAATACTGCTCTGCGATATTTCTAGATGTTTCGCAGGCATTCGACAGAGTTTGGCTGGACGGTCTGATGTACAAAATCAAAACAACGCTTCCAAACAACACTCACAAACTGCTAGAGTCGTACCTCTACAACGGGAAGTTTGTAGTGAGGTGCAACACTGCGATATCCGACGAACACAGTATTGAAGCCGGTGTCCCACAAGGCAGCGTACTAGGCCCAACACCATACGTCCTATTCACAGCAGACATCCCCACAAGTAGCAACCTGACAGTTTCAACATTTGCGGATGACACAGCACAATCATAGCATCATCTCAGCTAGCCATCTACCTGGTCGACGTGGAAAAGTGGTTATCCGACTGGCGTATAAAGGTAAACGAACAAAAATGCAAGCAAGTAACTTTCACCCTTAACAGGCAAGATTGTCCACCGCTCACGCTGAACAACGTCGCACTTCCAACAGCAAACGAAGTGACGTATCTGGGAGTACACCTCGATAGAAGACTAACTTGGCGCCGACACATCGAAGCCAAGACAACTCACTTAAAACTGAAGGCCAACAGCCTTCATTGGCTTATCAACTCCCGCTCACCACTCAGTTTGGACTTCAAGGTGCTGCTCTACAACTCAGCGCTAAAACCAATCTGGACTTACGGCTGCCAGCTATGGGGAAATGCCAGCAACAGCAACATCGATATCATCCAGAGAGCCCAGACGAAGATATTGAGAACTATCACCGGGGCACCGTGGTATGTTCGAAACGCCAACATTCACAAAAATCTAAACGTGCCACCTGTAAAAGACGAAATTGCGGAAAAAAAGGAAAAGTACCTTAACAAGTTATCAACGCATCCTAAACAGCTCGCGAGGAGTCTAACAAGGCTAAGCAGCCGATCACGCCTACGTCGAAACGACTTGCCAACCCAGCAGTAATTTTTTTTTTTTAGGGCCGCTTTTATAATACAGTTCAAGAAATGTACTGGTAATTAGTATTTACACGTAAGATTTGTTAACTTGTTGTTAGTTTTCGGTACTGAAAAGATTCCACAAATAAAAGCTCCAAACTGAAAAAAAAAAAATTTCATGAACATTTTTATTTACTGTATTTTCTTTTTTATTGTTAATTTTATTTTTATCGTAGCGGCAGTTCGACTGATATTTCTTTCACATTGTTTCGTAGCACTTGAGTTTTTGTTTAAATTCTTTTAGATTATTTGCATCATATAAAATTGATTTATTAACACTTAAATCGTTTATGCCATCAAACACTTATTCCATTAATGAATTATTGTCAATATCACCGCGAGACGATAGTTCTTTCATTATCAAAAAATATTCTTGAAAGCTTTCCCTTTCTTTCTTTTACGATCACTCATTAGTTTATGTAGTTGAGCACTGTTTTAAATTCGTTTAACAAGGCTTTTCCTAAAGTGTGCCAGCTTGATATACCGCGTTCACTAGCTACAAACATTCGTGCCAGTCCTTTCAACGATCGTTTGGCAAAAATATATTTTTGTAAATCATCCCATTGCATTACTTGTGCAGTATTCGATTTTGTCTGTCACCATGTTTTTCGAATACAAATTTATGAAGAAGTTCAACATTCTCTTTTCTTTCTTTCCTTAGCATCTGCTTTATTACGTCGTATTCTGCAAGTCGCGACATTTTTTGCTTTTCTTGTTTCTTATTTTGTATATTTTATTTCGCGCGCGACGCCACAATGTACATGAGTTTTTCGTTTCTCTTTAAACCGTTATTCTTGACGTCGTTGCAAACGCAATATGATGAATTTATTCTTAAAACTTGCGCTTGTTATACAATTTATATTTTTATACCCTTCGACCATTGAAAATGGTCAAAAAAGGGTATACTAACTTTGTGCAAAATGTATGTAACAGGCATAAGGAGGCGTGGCAGACCCCATAAAGTATATATATTCTTGCTCAGGATCACTAGCCGAGTCGATTGAGACATGTCCGTCTGTCTGTCCGTCTGTCCGTCTGTTTGTTTGAGACAACAGATCTTAGCTATTAAAAAAGCTAGAGACACCAAATTTGGTATGAAGGTTCTTATATATTCGGGGCAGGTGAAGTTTATGTCAAATGTTTGATGCCACGCCCACCGCCCCCGCAAATCGGTTATTTACGATTATTAAGCAAAGTAATGAACCTATAAAGTTATGCTTTGGTATGTATAAAGCTGAATGCAATCTGAACATATCCTCCAAATTACAATACGATCGGACCAATAACACAAAAGTTATTAACGTCGACGTTTTCAGTACAAATGCTCGGTACGAGCGGCAGCCGACGCGCTGCTTTGAGCAGTTGACGCTGGCGTCGACGTTGCGTCGTGTCGCTTTACTCTTTACGCGCGTCGCTGTGTGAGTGCGAGCGAGTAAGCTATATGTATTAAATGTTTTTGTGCAGAAATTTCTGCTTGGAATTATTAGTGTGGTTACACGTTTGTAACGTATTTGGAAAATTGGGAGAAGGGTATCTTACTGTCGGGCGCCCGACTGTAGCCTTACCTACTTGTTATACCACCGATTTTGAATTATTGTTTTTCTTAACGTTGAGTCTTTAACTTATTGTGTTTTTTTAGGTTGAGCCCTCAAATTTGTGGGACTTGGGTTAAGTTTAGTCCCAGTTGTTGTGTAAAATACACGTTGGTTTTTAAGTATTAAATTAAATGGTTTTATTTTTAATACTTTAATGTATGTTTCTTATAATTAGTTAGTTATAGTAAATGTAGTTAATCGTTTTATTCTTTAATATCGTCGTTATTTAATAATTGATTGAGCGTCAGCCTTGCTCCTTCTCGTCACGTCTTTACTCTTCGCGTCTTCATCAAGAACTCCCCGCTCTTCTTCTTCTACATCTACGTCGTTGCCAGTCTGTCGACTGTTGCTTAGGCCATCTGACTCGGCGTTGCCAGATCATTCCCACAACTCGGCCATCCTACACTGCATTCGTCTCGAATGCGTCATCGTTCATGCTCATCCAGGGCTTCATATATTCAGCACACGTCGTCGTCTTCTTTGGACCATCGCAAAATGCTGCATCTTTAATTACGTCATAGGTGTTGTTCGTCTTTACATTGGTGATTTTATACGGGCCTAGGTATTTGGGCTTCAGCTTAAGTCCACCACCTAGTTGTGTACGCTTGATCGCAACTAGCTCCCCTAGCTTGTATGTGTTTGCCGTCTTGCATCGTAAATTATATGAATGTTTATTTTCGTTCTGCATTTTGATTATTTGCTGTTTTGCTTGTCGTCGGATTTCTTCTCGGTTGTCATCAAATATCTGGATCATCTCGTCGTGTATTCTTTTTTGTATATCCACATCAGCTTTTGTCCGCATTTTGGTACTAAGGAGTTCGAACGGCGTCTTTTGTTGAAAATGTTGAATTTATATTTTGCTGAACCTTATCAACAAACATGTACCATTTACAGGGGTCGTCTATAGCAAGCTTAGCTAAAACAGGTACAATGGTCGCATTGAGTCTCTCCACTTGTCCGTTAGCACGTGGTAATCCAGTTGTAACTACTTGATGTTTGATTCCTTCATCTTCGCAGTATTGCTTAAACTCATCTGAAGTCAAAGCAGATTCTCGGTCGGAAATTATAAGCGTTGGATTCCCAAAGGTCATACTCTGCGTTTTAAGAATCGTCGTAACTTCAACCGCTGCCGTCGTCTTTGTAGGATACAACCAACAGAACTTGGTAAATCCATCTATTATCGTAAGTATGTGCTTATACTGCTTGTGCGTAGATTCCAAATGTCCAAGAAAGTCTATATAATACGATTGAAGTGGCTGCTCGTCTTTCGGAATTGGATTAAGTTCACCTTCCTTCTTGCCTTGCTTCCTATTAGACACAATACATGGTATACAGTGACTAATATGCTTTTGGATTTTTTCATCAAGTCTGGGAATATAAAATTCTTTAGTTAACAGCTCTTTTGTTTTTTAACGGAAAAATTGTTCTCTTTTATGCGCTTGCTTGATGATTTCGTTTTGCATCTCAAAAGGCACTACAATTAGCTCGTCGTCGTTGACCACCTTGTGCAAAATACCAAATTTCATTAAATATCCGTTGTGTGATGTCTTCATTGGAGCGTCGATAGGCATATATCGATGAACACAGCTGCCCTGGTACAAAAACATCGGCTGGCGGAATGCCCAGGCATATGTCCGCCAATATCTCTTTCAAGGGCGGCCGACTCTTCAGTTGCCTTTGAGCGAGCGGTCAGCGCAGATAGAATCTGCAAATAATTGAGTGCGTGTTACATTTTTGTTTAAAGTTAGAATTAATGATTAAATTAATATTTTTGTGTGTGTGCAGAAGCAATTTCTGGACCTCTCGGCAACGAACGCCTACCTGCCCTGGTGAGTCTGTTCCTTGCGGGGATCCGCCAGGGCCTATATTGTTCCCCGTGCAAAATCTTTGCAAGACGTGCAGCACCAGCAACGGCTGCCGCAGTAATCCTGCTCTGCCACTGCAGCACCAGCAACGGCTGCAGCGGGCATCGTCCTTGGCTGCAGGCCATATATATTTTTTCTACCAGGCGGCTTTCCACGTCCGGGAGCTCCACCTAAAAATAGAATAAAAAATGTCCCATTAGTCGTAATTATTTAAATTATTGTTACAATTTTCTGTTAATATTTTTGTCTTCATGTTAGGTCCACGTGGATAGGATGATAGGTACCAATAGGGAATAAATGTACAAATTAATAATAATGTACTAAATTACCTGTCCTGTCGAAAAAAGCAGTCCGTAACATAATGGCCCCCAAATTCAAAAAGGAGCAAAGATGTAAGCCAGTTAATTCTGCGCCGAAATCATTGCTAAAAATCGACTGACAGCGGTATTTAGACACCTCACTACAGCTTGGCTGATGTGACTTAGTCTACAACAAACTGCGGCACGTTGAATTTGAATTCACGTTTGCGCAGGGAGTTGTAGACTGAGAAACATCAGTAAGTAGAGGTATTTGGATGTTGAGGCATGTTGCCAGGCAGGCCGCGAGTCGTGTTCTACCAGTGGTGGTGAAAACACTGTGCCGCGGACTTGCTCTGGGCCGTGTCCAATATCCAGATGTGTTGCATGTAAATGTGACTGTTTCGTTATTTTTTTCCCTTTGTAAAGTAGTAGATCGCCTGCCTTCGCTGGTTGCCAGTCCCATTAGTCCGGCCAACGTGGCTTCATGAAGGACAGGTGACCCGTAAATGCCTAGGGCAATACGCGCTGCACCGCCTCACGGATTAATGAGACGCACGCCCAGTGAAAGCAGAGCCGATCGAACACCAGCTGGCAACTGTCAACACTCGTGACAGTTAGACCAGTTGACGAACGGCAGTGTGTTTTGTTTTGTCCAACACAGCAAGGTCCATAAGCGCAAAAATCGTTATAGAGTCCACCGGCGACAAGTCGTTCCATCTCCCTATTTTTGATCTGTCGGAAAACATAAAAAACTTAAAATTTGTTTACTATTCTTTATTACATTATATACACTATATTTTTGCATTTATTTAATTAAATTATTATACCCTTCGACCATTGAAAATGGTGAAAAAAGGGTATACTAACTTTGTGCAAAATGTATGTAACAGGCATAAGGAGGCGTGGTAGACCCCATAAAGTATATATATTCTTGCTCAGGATCACTAGCCGAGTCGATTGAGACATGTCCGTCTGTCTGTCCGTCTGTCCGTCCGTCCGTCTGTCCGTCTGTCCGTCTGTATGAGACAACAGATCTCAGCTATTAAAAAAAGCTAGGGATACCAAATTTGGCATGAAGGTTCCTATAAACCATAGGCAGATCAAGTTTATATCAAATGTTTGATGCCATTGATTGAAGTCAACGTTTTCAGTACAAATGTTCGCTACGAGCAGCAGCCGACGCTCTGCTTTGAGCAGTTGACGCCGACGTCGACGTTGCGTCGTGCCGCTTTACTGTTTACGCGCGTCGCTGTGTGAGTGCGAGCGAGTTAGCTATATGTAGTAGAAGAATTTGTGCAGAATTTTCGTTAGAAATTATGAGTGTGGTTACACGTTTTTAACGGATTTTAAAAATTGGGAGAAGGGTATCTTACTGTCGGGCGCCCGACTGTAGCCTTACCAACTTGTTTTTTGTTTCATGTTATTTATATTTATTATCGCAATAATTACACAACTTTTTTAATAATAATTTTAGGTCAACATATTTAATATTTAATTATAGTAATTCTTAGGTATAAACATCGAAATTACAAATTATTGATATTAACATACACACATATACATTTTTGCTTATTCACACAGACACAAGTATTACAAAATTAAAGTAGCCCGCTACCCTGGAACGAAACAAAAAGAAAAATGAGTACGAATGAAGAGAGAGATGTTGGCGGGCATCACCTGCGGTCTAGGGGGCCAGTGCCAGAGGCGTGCGACGTGACATGGTTCACTGATGGAGACGGGGCAGTTGATCCTCAGATGGCGTTGGCAACGGGGGGCTCAGTCGGACACCAATGATTGCCGCGACGGCGCCAGTTGAGCGACCTGTGGAGCGGGATCCGATATGGGATATGCACAACTCATCCAGAGAGGGAGCGCAAATCCTCCAAGGAGCCATTCCCAAGCGCAGGGCACCCCAAGACGCACGCGCACCGATGTGGCCACCCAAGATTCCGCCAAAAGAGTTGGTAAGAGACAGCAGCAGCCCGGAACCGTGGCCAAGATACATGGATAGACACCGAGAGGGCCAACAGCGCGTGTCGCCAAATGAAAGGATAGCACCAGACTATATACGCGGCGAGCCAACATACGCGAATACGCCCAAGTGGAGCGGTGGGGATTATCCTTCGACGCGGAGGACCGATACAACTCCGTGGAAGACTTCATCTTCCGTCTGGAGTTCCTGCAGAGGCAATATCGGTGTCCATGGGCGGAAATCCACATCCTAGCGAGGGCATAAGACACTCCACAATCACCAGCTGGACACAACTGCGTCAGGCTCTGCTTGACCGATTCCGCAGCCAGCAAACGGAGCATGATCGGATGCACGAGCTCCTGCAACGGGAACAGCAGGCCGGAGAGAGTGTAGAGGACTACATCCACCACATGCGAAGACTGGCGTCGAGACTCAACAAGCCCATGACGGAGAGAAACCTGGTAAAAGTAATAAAAAAGGGTCTCAAAGAGAGTGTCGCACGTTATGTCTACGCTATGGACATATTTACCGTAGATGAGCTGCGGTATGAGGCAGCAGAAGTGGAGCGCAGTTTCGGGCGACGAGGACGCACTCCTTATGCGCAACAGCCAGTGCCTTCCACCCCTTTCAAGCCCCGTGTCCATGAGGTGATCGTGCCAGATACAGAGGTGACGCCAATCCAGGATGTGGAGGAGCTGCACAAATGGCAGCCGAAGGCTCCAGATAGGCCGGCGTGCTGGAATTGTGGCGTGACTGGCCACATGTTCCGAGAATGCGAATCGGCAACACGACAGCTGTTTTGCTACCGATGCGGCAAGCCGGGGACGATGACGCCATAGTGTCCGAATAACGACGGACGAGGCGCCGGGAAGTTGCGGCGGCAGTCGTACGGAACCAGGCAAACGATCCAAGACCGTTCGCTGAAATAAAATTAGGTGGTGAGCGGGTCCTGGGATTACTCGACACAGGAGCATCTGTCAGCTTGCTGGGTCGGGGTTGCAGGGAGTTGCTGGGCAGCATTGACGTGCCGATGACCACGTACTTCTCCAAAGTACGCACCGCCGCAGGAGTGGATCCGTCCATAATCGGCCGAGCTGAGTTGGCTGTGGAATATTTAGGCAAGGTTAGAAAGGTCAACTTTTACATATGCCCATATCTGGAGCAAAAAGCTTACCTGGGAGTCGACTTCTGGCGACTCTTTGAACTGCACCCGAAATTACCGGACGAAAGGCAGCAGAAGGCCAAAGGAAAGACGCCGCAGAGCTCCAAGCCCAGGATATGGAGCATTACATTGAGGACGCAGCTGACGAGCACAAATCAGACCCCGAGAAGTGGAAACTGTCTCCGGAACAGCAGCAGCAGCTCGCATGCGTGCAAAGGCAGTTCCTTACCTTCGAACAACATGGTTTTGGCAGGACCCAGGTCTACAGCCACTCCATAAGGACCGTCCATACCCCATGTCGCCGGCACGGCAAGCCGTCACTGAGGAGGAGGTCGATAAGATGCTAGCGCTCGGAGTAGTCGAGGAGAGCAGGGGTTCGTGGAGTAATTGGACGACGGTAGTGTCAAAGCCTAGAAAAAACCGATTCTGTTTAGATGCAAGAAAGTTAAATGCACTTACAAACAAGTATATAAGGCTACAGTTGGGCGCCCCACAGTAAGATACCCTTCTCCCAATTTTTAAAATCCGTTACAAGCGTGTAATTATACTCATAATTTCAAACAAAAATTCTGCACAAATTCTTCTACTACATATAGCTTACTCGCTCGCACTCACACAGCGACGCGCGTAAAGAGTAAAGCGACACGACGCAACGTCGACGTCGGCGTCAACTGCTCAAAGCAGCGCGCAAGCTGCTGCCCGTACGGAACATTTGTTTTGAAAACGTTGACTTGAATTACTTCTATGTTATCGGTCCGATCGGATTGTAACTTGGAGGATATGTTCTCATTGCATTCAGCTTTATACATACCGAAGTAGAACTTTATAAGTTCAATACTTTGCTTTAAATTACCGATTTGCGGGGGCGGTGGGCGTGGCAGCAAACATTTGACATAAACTTCACCTGCCCCGAATATATAGGAACCTTCATACCAAATTTGGTGTCTCTAGCTTTTTTAATAGCTGAGATCTGTTGTCTCAAACAAACAGACGGACAGACAGACGGGCATGTCTCAATCGACTCGGCTAGTGATCCTGAGTTTCTTCTCGTGTGTCTATTCGCATTTTTATCGCGTTTCCGTGTCGTCCGTTACGCGACGGTGCCTCTCGGTCGGTTAGGCGGGAGGTGGACTTCGTCTGGGTTCCGCGCGCAACAAGCATCGGCTTGGTGTCGTTGGACCACTTGCTAATACATTCATTGTATTCAACGTCCAAAAAAAAAAAAAAAAAAAGAATATATATACTTTATGGGGTCTGCCACGCCTCCTAATGCCTGATACATACATTTCGCACAAAGACCATTTTCAATGGTCGAAGGGTATAAAAAGGACGCTTACCTGCTACCCAGCATCGAAGGAATCCTTTCCAGACTAGACCAGACGGTCTATATTTCTTGCGTCGATCTGAAGTTTGCTTTCTGGCAGATAGAGTTGGATGAGAAGTCGAGAGAGTAAACGGCATTCACGGTGCCAGGATTCCCATTATACCAGTTCCGCGTCATGCCGTTCGGCCTCTGCAACGCAGCACAGCGACTGATCAGGCTAATGGACAGGGTCATACCCGCGGAGATCAGGACGAATGTCTTCGTGTACCTGGACGACCTGTTTATCCTCGCACCGGATTTCGTGACGCATTTGCGTTACCTCAGCCGTATGGCACAGTGCCTGAAGGAAGCAGGGTTTACAATAGGATTAAAATAGGATTTAAAACCGTCAAATACCTGGGCTTCGTGGTAGGAGGAGGACTCCTGCAGATGGATCCCGGCAGAGTTGAGGCCATAAAGCGAATACCCATGCCTAAGACGATGAAGGAGTTAAGAGCATTCCTGGGAACGGCCGGATGGTACCGTCGTCTCATCCGAAACTTCGTGACCCTCGCAGCTCCGCTGACGGAATGCCTAAAAAAATCAAACAAAAGGTTCGTTTTTAGCGTCGAAGCTGAATGGCAATGCAGGATTTAAAGGATGCACTTACCACAGCTCCAGTGTTAGTCCACGCAGATTTCAAGCGGCGATTTTATATTCAGTGTGATGCGTCGCACATGGGAGTCGGTGCGGTGCTCTTCCAGCGCAATGAGGGGGAACAAGAACAGCCGATTGCTTTCTTTTCGGCAAAACTCAACGCACATCAGGTGAATTACACCGTCACCGAGAAGGAGTGCTTGGCAGCGATCATGGCGATCCGGAAATTCCGACCGTGCGTCCAGGGAATGCCATTTACCTGCATAACCGACCACGCGAGTTTGAAGTGGTTAATGCCCATGAAGGACCTATCGGGCAGGCTGGCCAGGTGGTCACTCCAGTTACAGGTAGCAGATATGCTCTCACGTAGCGTGAATGAGGTCCATATGGCTCCCACCGATCTGCTAGGTTTCGAGACTACGGGGTTCGGTGCGGACGAGTACCAGGAATTGGTACGAGAGGCCGAGCTGAATAAGCGGTGCCTGCCAGACCTGAAACAGAGGAGGGATTGTTGTTTAAGCGAGTTACGCAGCCAGGTCTCAGCGACGAAATCGAAGGATCAGGATGGAAACTATGGATTCCATCAGCCTGGACGGGGGCGTTGATCGCACGGGCTCACAAAGACCCGACAGCAGCGCACGGAGGACAAGCGAAGACGTTGGAGGTTCTCCGCCGTCAATATTATTGGCAAGTTCGGGACTTCGTACGAGGAGACCAAGGCACCGAATCATCGCATGCAAGTGGGAATTGGCAAGAAAGTGGACACGGAGAGGCCCTTCCAGAAGATATATATTGATTTCCTGGGGAAATATCCTCGGTCGAGAAGACACGCCTATATCTTCATCATGGCGGACCACGCCCGGTCAAGAGGTTTATCGGAGGAACTTCGTGCTCAGCGACTTCTCAAAGAGTTTCAACGCGAAGTTTGCGAGGAAGTTCCTACGGGCGCGGGTAGTGAGAAGGCGGTCGGAAACAATGCGTACCTTCTTGAGGACCCACAATGGCGACGCCTTGGCGTATATCATGCAAAAGATATACGGACGTGAATCAACGCTGACGGCTGAGAGAACATCGCTCACAAGGGAAACACATGGCGAACTTGGAAATGGAAGATAATTATCCAGCGAACAACAATGGACGTGTATCGCATACTCACCCATATAGCAGACGCTCAGTTTAATCCGATGTGTAGAGCGTGGGCCCCGCATTGGACGCCTACGGACTGCTTGGGATAAGTAGGCCGCGCAGCAAGATGATCGAATGCCCCAATCATTTCGTCGTTTTGCAGGATTGACCGCGCCGCTCGAAATGTCGGGTGCTGTTGCATTCTGCGGAACAGCTGTGTTAATTTGGAGCGTCGATAGGCATGTATCGATGAACACAGCTGCCCTGGTACAAAAACATCGGCTGGCGGAGCAAGCAGTGCGAGCCTTTACGAGGCCTTGGGCCTGTTAACAGCCAAGACGGTCACTGACCCAAGGTTCCCGTTGGGCCAAGCGTTTGAACCGTCGGTAGATGCCCGAATGCCCAGGCATTTGACCGCCAATATCTCTTTCAAGGGCGGCCGACTCTTTAGTTGCCTTTGAGCGAGCGGTCAGCGCAGATAGAATCTGCAAATAATTGAGTGCGTGTTACATTTTTGTTTAAAGCTGCCACGGCTGCCACGGGCATCGTCCTTGGCTGCAGGCGATATATATTTTTTCTACCAGGCGGCTCTCCACGTCCGGGAGCACCACCTAAAAATAGAATAAAAAATGTCCCATTAGTCGTAATTATTTAAATTATTGTTACAATTTTCTGTTAATGTTTATACCCTTCGACCATTGAAAATGGTCAAACTAACTTTGTGAAAAATGTATATAACAGGCATAAGGAGGCGTGGCTGACCCCACAAAGTATATATATTCTTGCTCAGGATCACTAGCCGAGTCGATTGAGACATGTCCGTCTGTCTGTCCGTCTGTTAGTTTGAGACAACAGATCTCAGCTATTAAAAAAGCTAGAGACACCAAATTTGGTATGATGGTTCCTATATATCCGAGGCAGGCGAAGTTTATGTCAAATATTTGATGCCACGCCCCGCAAATCGGTAATTTATGATTATTAAGCAAAGTATTGAACTTATAAAGGTCTGTTTCGTTATGTATAAAGCTGAATGCAATAGAAACATATTCTCCAATTTACAATCCGATCGGACCAATAACATAAATAGTTATAACATAGTTATTCAAGTCAACGTTTTCAGTACAAATGTTGGGTACGAGCGGCAGCCGGCGCGCTGCTTTGAGCAGTTGACGCTGGCGTCGACGTTGCGTCGTGTCGCTTTACTCTTTACGCGTGTCGTTGTGTGAGTGCGAGCGAGTAAGCTATATGTAGTTGAAGAATTTGTGCAGAATTTTTGTTTGAAATTATGAGTATAGTTACACGCTAGTAACCTTTTTGGGGAAGATGGGGCGGCCTTTGTAGGCCAGGACGGACTCCACGATTCAGGGTGATGCTCGGAAACTCCTGAGCAGGAGCATCGCATGGTTGGGTGGGTGCGCGGTGACTTGGCAGTCACCAATGGCCTTTGTTGTGTGTTGTTTGTCCCACGTAGAGTATCTGTTCCTGTGAATAAATTAAACAATGTAAAAATGTTTGCAATATCTGTTTTTACTGTTTGGTTTGTTTACCTTTTTTTTGTTAGTGATGTGACCGATGTTAGTCGATATTTGGTGCGGACTGCAGGGCTGCTGAGCTAGCTGGCGCGGCCCTGTCGAAAAAAGCAGTCCGTAACAATCGCACGTAATTCGTCATCTTGATTTTGCACATATTTTATTTAGCTATGTACAGTGTCGTCCTTTATAATCATGATCAGATGACGGCTTAAAGCATCGACGTGTCGTATTTGTGTTCCACTCCTGTGTTCAATGTCGTAATTAAATTCCTGTAGCAAAAGAACACATCGAGCAACTCGTGTAGATAAAAGATTCTTTTTGTCCAACGTTTTGGCATAGGCGTTACAGTCTGTTATAAGTTTGAAACGAATACCTAGAAGATAAACACGAAATCTGTTTAGAGCTTCTACAACTGCAAGAATCTCCAAATGATAACTAGACAGCTTTTTATCAGCTTCGGACGTTTTTTTTGTGATTTTTGTAAAAGGACCGCTTCATATCCTTCCATCGAAGCATCTGAGTGCAATTCCGTCTCGTGTTGTTGGTGATAAATCTTTAATACCGGCTTCTTTGTTATTATATCTTTTAAGTTGTTGATTGCAAATAAAGCTTTTTCATCCATCTGAAACTTTGCATTTTGCTTTGAGAGATCGGTTAGAGGTTTCGCAATACTTACAAATCCTGGTATGAATCTTCGAAAATAACCAACAAGTCCTAGAAAACTCAACAATTCTTTATTATTTCGTGGTTCAATGAAATTATCAACAGCTTTCGTTTTTTCGTCGGAAAGACTTATTTTCTATTTTACTCTTTAGGAAATAACTCTTTTTAATGTTTAGCATCAGACCATATTCTGCACATCTTTGAATAACTATTTCCAGGTTTTTAATCGCTTCGTCTTCGTCTTTCGCTGGTATAATGACATTATCAATATAAGGGAAAGCTATACCTTGACTTGTCAGATGTCTAAATACTGCTTTAACGTGTCGTTGGAAAACACTCGGAGAGTTGGATAAACCAAACGGAACTCTCTTGAACGCAAACTGACCATTGTGAGTTACAAACGAAGTAAACTTACGACTGTTCTTTTCTACGTCAACATGAAAAAATCCGTTTTTGAGATTAATCGTGCCAAAAAATTTAGCGTCTTGTAGTCGATCCAGCTGATCTTCGATAAGCGGCAAAGGGAAATGGTCTCGTATAATCACTTTATTGATGCGTCTGTAATCTATGCAGAGTCGTGGTGATCCATCGCGTTTTCGCACCAATGCTACTGGGCTGCTGTATTCTGATTCCGATGTCTGAATAATATCGTCTTTGAGCCATTCTTCAATCTGGTTGTCCACAATGCGTCTCTCGGAGTAGGGCAATCGATGAGGTCGTGAAAATATCGGCGTGTCTTCGTTTAATGCTATGCGCATTTGGATTTGAGTTGTTTTAGTTTTAATCGGTTTATAATTGTTTATTAGGTTAACAACTTTACTTTTTATTTGCGGACTTGCCCTTTCGTCGATATTAAGTTCAATCTATTCACTACTATCTATTTTCATTAGAACGTTTTCTTCTTCTTTCTCGTCTTTAATCTTTTTAATCGTTATTCTATTACGCGTTATTTTCAGTTCTGCTTGTTTGCAAAACTGTTCACCGAGAATTAAATCAATGTCTAGAAGCTCTGTGCTTACTATCAACAAATTACTGATAAATTCTTCATTGTCTATTATAAAAGATTGTTCAAATTCACCAAAAGGTTTCACTCTGTCTTTATTATTCTTATTCCCAAATCCAATAAGATACACGTTAGTTTCAGTAAGTTTAGCATTTAAATTTTTATAAGTTTCTACCGTCAATATAATATGTTTACTTCCCGTATCAATAAGCGCTTTAAATTCATTTTCTTTCATTTTCACAGTCTTACACATCATTGAATTATCTGCTGTCTTACGCAAATTTGCAACGTTTGAATTGTCTTTTGAGCTTTGATCGAAATTGTTGCATTTGAAACACTTTTTTCCTTTCAGTTTATCGGCACAGTTATTAGATGTGTGTCCTTTCTCACCACAATTAAAACATTTTATTTCATGATCATTATACCCTTCGACCATTGAAAATGGTCAAAAAAGGGTATACTAACTTTGTGCAAAATGTATGTAACAGGCATAAGGAGGCGTGGCAGACCCCATAAAGTATATATATTCTTGCTCAGGATCACTAGCCGAGTCGATTGAGACATGTCCGTCTGTCTGTCCGTCTGTCCGTCTGTCCGTCTGTTTGTTTGAGACAACAGATCTTAGCTATTAAAAAAGCTAGAGACACCAAATTTGGTATGAAGGTTCTTATATATTCGGGGCAGGTGAAGTTTATGTCAAATGTTTGATGCCAAGCCCACCGCCCCCGCAAATCGGTTATTTACGATTATTAAGCAAAGTAATGAACCTATAAAGTTATGCTTTGGTATGTATAAAGCTGAATGCAATCTGAACATATCCTCCAAATTACAATACGATCGGACCAATAACACAAAAGTTATTAACGTCGACGTTTTCAGTACAAATGCTCGGTACGAGCGGCAGCCGACGCGCTGCTTTGAGCAGTTGACGCCGACGTCGACGTTGCGTGTCGCTTTACTCTTTACGCGCGTCGCTGTGTGAGTGCGAGCGAGTAAGCTATATGTATTAAATGTTTTTGTGCAGAAATTTCTGCTTGGAATTATTAGTGTGGTTACACGTTTGTAACGTATTTGGAAAATTGGGAGAAGGGTATCTTACTGTCGGGCGCCCGACTGTAGCCTTACCTACTTGTTTTTATTTACTGTATTTTCTTTTTTATTGTTAATTTTATTTTTATCGTAACGGCAGTTCGACTGATATTTCTTACACATTGTTTCGTAGAACTTGAGTTTTTGTTTAAATTCTTTTAGATTATTTGCATCATATAAAATTGATTATTTAACACTTAAATCGTTTATGCCATCAAATACTTATTCCATTAATGAATTATTGTCAATATCACCGCGAGATGATAGTTCTTTCATTATCAAAAAATATTCTTGAAAGCTTTCCCTTTCTTTCTTTTACGATCACTCATTAGTTTATGTAGTTGAGCACTGCTTGTTGTTTTAAATTCGTTTAACAAGGCTTTTCCTAAAGTGTGCCAGCTTGATATACCGCGTTCACTAGCTACAAATATTCGTGCCAGTCCTTTCAACGATCGTTTGGCAAAAATATATTTCACACTTCAATCGAAAGTGTATCATCACCACCGAATTTACAAATCGAGTCTTCAATGTCACGAAAGTTTAAAGCAAACCTCGGAGTCGCTAAACTGTTTGTATACCAGCATCACTATTTTATGCCATCACTGTAGAGTTCAATCGTTCTCCTTTGTTCCTGACATTCACTTGTTCCAACTCCACCGTTTCGCACTGATTGTCACAGCCTACCAAACTTTGTGTGTGCTTGTAGTCTTCGCTTTGATCGTCTTCGTTATCATCGTATTCGTTTTCGTCTCCATCTTCATCGTCGTTGCCATTGAAATTGGCGTTCCTCAGTAAATTTCCTTTTTTCAAATTGCGAAAAATATGCAAGGCAACGTTACTTTTATTATGTGGAATGTTTAATAAATGACATATTAACACCAGATCTGCTTCTGTTAAATTATCGTTTATGTAATCAATTTTTTAAATAAATTTTTCATTTATTTCGTCATATTCAAATCGTTCAAACTCGCGTAACCGATTTCGATTTTGTCTGTCACTATTTTTTTCGAATACAAATTTATGAAGAAGTTCAACATTCTCTTTTCTTTCTTTCCTTAGCATCTGCTTTATTCGTATATTCTGCAAGTCGCGACATTTTTTGCTTTTCTTGTTTATTATTTTGTATATTTTATTTCGCGCGCGACGTCGTTGCAAACGTAATATGATGAAATTATTCTTAAAACTTGCGCTTGTTATACAATTTATATTTTTATACCACCGATTTTGAATTATTGTTTTTCTTAACAGTCAGTCTAACTTATTGTGTTTTTTAGGTTGAGCCCCCAAATTTGTCGGACTTGGGTTAAGTTTAGTCCCAGTTGTTGTGTAAAATACACGTTGGTTTTTAAGTATTAAATTAAATGGTTTTATTTGTTATACTTCAATGTATGTTTCTTATAATTAGTTAGTTATAGTAAATGTAGTTAATCGTTTTATTCTTAAATATCGTCGTTATTTAATAATTGATTGAGCGTTAGCCTTGCTCTTTCTCGTCACGTCTTTACTCTTCGCGTCTTCATCATGAGCTCCCCGCTCTTCTTTTTCTACATCTACGTAGTTGCCAGTCCGTCGACTGTTGCTTAGGCCATCTGACTCGGCGTTGCCAGATTCCACATTAATGTTCCTATATATCATAGCCAATCGGTAATTTGCGTTTATTAAGCAAAGTATTAAAGTTATAACACATCCTCCGAATTGCAATACGGACCACAGAAGTTTTTCAAGTCAACGTTTTCAGTACAGATGCTTGTTACGAGCAGCAGCCTGCGCGCTGCTATGAGCATTTGACGTCGACGTCGCGAGGCATCTCTTTATTTTTTTACGCGCGTCAATGTGTGAGTGCAAGCGAGTAAGTATGGAGCAGATTAATTTGTGACGAATGCTCTGTTTGAACCTATGAGTGTGGTTTCACGTTTGTAACGGATTTATAAATTGGGCGAAGAGTATTTTACTGTCGGGCACACTGACTGTAGCCTTACCAATTTTTATATTTTTATATATCGTAATATTGTCTCAATAACAAGTTTTTATTTGCAGATTTATTTGTATATTTTCTTTTCGAAGATACTATGGAGCTCAAGTAATGATTTTCAGAATCATGGACTGTGCACGCTGTACTATGGCGATGTCCATAATTCGGATCCATAGGTCTATATGGGTTTTATAACCCACTTATACGAAAAAACTTTGTACTGCAGGATAAGGGGAAAGCGAAGGTTTATAATTCAGTGTACCCTACCCATGAGTCTCAGGTGTTTTGTTTTGGCGCCTATGTGTTAACGCCAGGTAAGCTGTTTATCCAGATGAATATTCACGATGTTTAAAAAGAGTGCGCATTTCTGCAGGGATGCGGCTTATCGCTCAACAGCTCAATTCTTTCCCGAAAGTCAAATTGGTGCGATGGATGTGTGTTGTGTGTTTTGAGATTAAGAATAAGCAGCAGCGCTTTTTATAATGACTGGAAAGACAAAAAAATAAACTTATTGGCTTATTAAACTTAAAAAAAAAACTTAAAAATTGTAGGAGAAATAATTAAGCTCGTGTTGCAGCTTAATGTTCGCGTTATGCAGCTATTATCGCTATACGTCCCCGGTACGTGTGGCAATAGACAGCCGCCAGAGTGAGAGTTCCGTAATAGTATTGGAGGCTTATAGAGGTACAGTGTAAGCAGTCTTCTTGCTCATTATTAAGGAAGTGGTGTCTTTCATGCTTTTCTGCATTGATAGAACAATCGCTTCAATGTCGATTGACTGCTGTTGCAGGATAACATAAGTGTTTGTTTGACACAACAATGAAGTATGCATTGTTCCGCTGCAAAGAGATTTGGCACCCGTTTTACTCTTTTTGCCGCTGGGCGTGTAATTTGAGTTGGCTCATTTTAGAATTGCAGTTTCATTCGTTTTTAATTTACTTTTCTATTTAAAAAAAAATCATGCTCTATTAGGTTTGTCGGAATGTGCGTACAGGCAGAAGGAGACATTGCGACACCATAAAATGTATGATTTCTTACTCAGGATCACTAGCCGAGTCAATCTAGCCATATCTGTCTGTCTGTCTGTCTGTCTGTTTCTCAGCTTTAAGAAAGCTAGAACCTCCAAATTTGGTATCAAGATTCCTGTATATCATAAACTGTAAACGCTATTTTAAAATTTGTCCTACCACGCCCACTGCCAAGCAAATCGGTAATTTTTTAAGAAAAATATTTAAGTTTCACCTTTTTGCTTTGGAATGATTTGGAAAGATAAATACGATATGAACCTATTATATTTATTACAGCCCGATCAGATAATAAACATAGAAGTTATTCAAGTTAACGTTTTCTATTGCTCTGTGAAGCGTTGCCTGCGTGTCGTTGTCATAAGTATGTATTTTCTTAAATTGTTATTTGTGATGTGTGATTGAGATAGCAATTTTGCCGATCGACTGACAGTTGTTGCGGTAGCTTAGTGCGTAAGGCAGTCAGCTGTTGAACGATAAGTTAGCGGTTTAACACCCACTTTGGGCAGATTTTATATATACTACGTGTATGTCGTGTTTTCAGGGTTAGAGGTATCGTTGTCTATAGGAACGTTTATGTTGGCGTCACTCATTATAATTTTCGTAAGGCTGTGCGCAATTAACGAGTTCAAGCAGCGCAAGTGACCACGTTCAGCAACAGCTTTATGGGTCTTATTCACACAGAACCGCATTCATAGATAACACAGCCACACAAAAAATTTGTTTTGTCATTGTAATAATTCAGTAGTTTAGTCTTTGTTTCAATTCATTTTATTACACAGTTGGTTTTATTATAGTTTACAATAGTTATCTTAATGCGTGTGCTCGCATTCAACACTATTGATCGACTGCCCTCTCTCTCCAGCCCGATCGCTCGTCTGCTTATGTTAGATTAATGGGGAGAGAGTGAGTTGCGCTCATCTTCCTCTCGCACCGGTTCCCACATCACTCCTATGTTTTTCAGCTTGAGCTTTAACCCAGGTCCCGCAGACGTATCGTTTTCCTCGGATGATTTGTCCAGCGAGTGTTGGTTGTGTTTCTCCAAGTTCGTGGTGGGAGCCGGAACCGTCATCGTGGTGGAGGCAGCTGGAATCTTTTTTAGATGGCTAACATCCCTAAGAAGTGTCTTACCATCCCCTGAGACTTTAACAACAATGTTAAAGGAACAATTACCACCGCGTTAGATCCAATGGATACAGGTGCATCAAAACAACAAATTATTTGCAGTTATTCGTCTGAAGCATATGCTCTAAAATGATTCGAGCAGTCAGTCCCATTGGACTTTGAAAGTTGTTGCTTTCTTATCTTGTAGAATTGACCAATCCTCCGGACTTATGAGATTAAAACGTGATCCTGTGTCGATGTTGAAAGGCATTTCTTGGCCACCCACTTGACATTTGATTACTTCGTCTTCGTCGTCACTTAGAATTTTAAAACAGTTATTTGCCGGTTTCTTATCATCCCCTTCATTTACCAGGTTCACGTTTGAGCGTTGTCGTTTTTTGCATTGCTGTTGTTCTGGTTTCCTGGTCGCTTAAAATTGGTTCGACACTTGTTTGCAAAGTGCTCAAACCGTGTGCATTTATTGCATTGTTGTTTTAATTGTTGGGCAATTGGGGCTATTATGGTTGTGACCATTCCGACCACATCTGCTGCACTCCCACTGCATGTTGGACGATTTTGTATTCGTAGATGTTACCCTGTTTATTCCCTTCAGATTCAGCTGTGGTCGCATTATCTCGGACTCTTTGTTGATATCTTCCTCCATTTGGCAGAGATTTTATTATCTCTTATTATCTTATTATCTCTATTTATTATCTCCGATTTCCAAAAGTTTCCGTTTTAGGCTTATGTTGGCGCAGCTATCGATGATTTTATCCTTTAAACAGATCTCCTCGACTTCGGCTTTAGTGGCTCCGAAATCGCATTTTGGAATTTGGTACCTCAGCCTCAATACAAACTTCGCAAATGTATCCCCCTCTGCAGGAGAAAGGTTCCTAAAAAGATGTCTCTCGAAGCTTGAGTTCTGTTTCGGCGAGAAAAACGCATTCAGCTTATCGACTAACGTCTAAATATGTCGGTCTGGTCTCCAGTCGCCGTTTCCGTTATCACGGCTCCGGGCAGTGAAAATGCTACCGTTTGTAGCTGAGGGCCGCCAAGATGTAACAGTTTGTTTCTTTTCCGGGATGGTGAACTGTTGGTCTCCTCAGTTTGCACATATATTTCGAAAGCTCTAAACCATTTCTCCCATACTACACGCAACAGGGACTTCTCAATCGTCTCGCAAAGAAACGGCCTGATTACGCTCTCTGCCATTACTTGTAGGTCGACTGAGAATAAATTTTGCTTTAATATTTTTGGCCAACTGCCTCTGACTTAGTCAGATCGTAATTAGTTACATATAGTTTTCAAGGAATATACCGTGGTATACATATACATGTGCATACCTATCGACTGATACTTTAGTACAGCCCCTGATCCAAGTCAGCTCATATCTAATTATTCAACTCGTACCTTTAGTACAGCCCCTGACTTAAATCAGCTTATGATTATTTGTTCGGCTCGTACATCTAGTACAGCCCCTGACTTCAGTCAGCTCAAAATTATTTACTCGGCTTGTACATTTAGTACAGCTCCTGACCCAAGTCAGATAGAACAATAATAAAATCTGTGTCTCTTGACACTGTCACTGTAGTTTGTCAGTTGTTTTCTCTTTCCTTTTTTATACCCTTGCAGAGGGTATATTAATTTTAGCCAGAAGTTTGCAACGCACCTTAGGAGACATCTCCGACACTATAAAGTATATATATTCTAAATCAGCATCACCAGAGGAGTCTAAAAATGGATGTCCGTCTGTCCGTCCGTCCGTCCGTCCGTCCGTCCGTCCGTCCGTCCGTCCGTCCGTCCGTCCGTCTGTTGCAACGCAAACTAGTCTCTCAGTTTTTGAGCTACCTCCATGAAACTTGGCACACAAGCTTCTTATTGCTGTAGGCTGTAAATAAGTCGGAACGAGCCCGATCGGACCGATATATCGTATAGCTGTCATAGAAGCTATCGGCCGATTTTTGTTGTTTTTCAAGATATTGCAACAAGATTTGGCAAATCTTATTCTTATTACGTTCTTAATGTGCTGTCAAAATTGTATCAAAATCGGACCACTATAACATATAGCTGCCATAGGAACAATCGGCTGAAATCAGGGTTTTTGTATGCAAACCTGTTTTGTTTTTGGAAATACCGCACATTATCAATACTTTTTAATGTTATACAGTTACCCGCCCTTTGTTTTTCCATATAAATATCTTAGACGTTTATATTCTATAGCTGTTATAGGAACAATCAGTCAGTCCGTCTGTCTGTTGCAACGCAAATTAGTCCCCCAGTTATTGAGCTATCTTCATGAAACTTTGCTCAGAAGCTTCTTATTTCTGCCCTCTGTAAATAAGTCGGAACGGGCCAGATCGGACTGATATATCGTATAGCCGTCATGGAGCCTATCGGCCGATTTTCGTTATATTTCAAGATATAGCTATCAGGCTTACCACATCCAAATCGAACTTTTATAACTTATAACGATCAACGATCGGCCTAATGAAGGTTCTTGTTGCAATTTTATGGAAATCTGAGTACTATTACATGTAGTTGTTAAACAAAAAATCATATAGCTGTTATTCCAATGCATTTTTGAAAGATAACTTTCCAAATTTAGATTTTATGACCAACAGATCCTTTACAACACAAAGACATTCGACCAAATGCTGTTTCTAAGAATTGTATTCTGATATATGCAAAACAAAATATATCGGAAAACATAACATTCTTATGTGACGCAGTTACAGTTGATAATGTAAGAAATATATACCAGTCCATAACATTTAAATACTTGCATACAATAGTTATAGTTGTTTATATGAATGCAGCTTTTCCTATTACAAGGTTTCGAAATGAAATCAGAAATGATGTTAAAAGGCTAACGTCAGCTGAAAATAATACAAAATTGGTAATATTAGGAGATTTTAACATTTGCCGATCAACAACCACTGATCAGCTCGAGTCTACTTTAAATAATAAGGGGTTATGTCCATTGTTAAATGTGCCAACAAAAAAACATTTAACTTAAATTGATTGGATATTTTGTGATAACACAGTAAGCGGTGCTGCCACAATCACTTATCAAACTCCATATAGTCACCATGACGGCGTGTTCCTTAGCTATAATCACTAATTTAATAATTTATTTTTAAATATTTAGTTAATTAATTTATTTTATTATTGTAACTAAAGAATATATGTGCAATGTCGTTTAAGGTATTGTAAATATTCCTCCTCGAGGATTGCGACCTTGCCGTGGTGAGGAGGCTGAGTATTCGAAATTATAAGAGGTTGATATAATCGATGTACTCTTATAATTCTTCAATAAATACCACAGAAACCAGCAGCAATCCATAGATATTTTATATTTTGTATAACTGCAAGGGTATGAAACCTTCGGGAAGCCGAAGGTAGCCGTGCTTTCTTGTTTTTTTATTCTTTTATTGTTGTTGTTTTTTTTTTACATACGAGCTGCCATAAACTGAAATGCCTGCGAGCATTCTTATATTTTATTTCTTGTCCTTCATTCTTCCTTCTCTTCATCTCATTAATTCGTCAGCGTGCATTTGCCCGCGCGTACATATGTAAGTTAAGGCTGCAGGCTCAGCAGTAAGCGGTCAGCAACTTAGTTGCTGATCATAAGTGCAAGTTAAGGCTGCAGGCTCAGCAGTAAGCGGTCAGCAACTTAGTTGCTGATCATTAGTGCAAATGTCAGTCGTCCGGCGACACCGGATGGTAACTTAAGACGTTGCACGAGCCGCGTGGTCAGCGTTCTGCTCATAGCGACGCAGATAGCTCCGGCCACTGGCGAGCTGGGAGGTAGTCTTAAGAGAATTGTAGAAGTTAGTCCCCTTCGGGAGTCGCGAACCACCACTCATACTTTTGTTTGGCTACGGCCTTAATTATTAAAATAAACATTTGTAATTCATTCATTCAAACGAGACAACCCTCTTTTATTAATTGGCGCCCAACGCGATTAAGTACTCGCGCTAAAAAAAGTGAACCATTAACTAAGCCAGCCCCAGTGCGTAAGTGCGCAAAGCCAGCCTCAGTGCGTAAGGGCATATGAAAAAACAAGTGGGTAAGGCTACAGTCGGGCGCCCGACAGTAAGATACCCTTCTCCCAATTTTAAAATCCGTTACAAACGTGTAACCACACTCATAATTTCAAACAGAGAATTCTGCATAAATACTTCTACTACATATAGCTTACTCGCTCGCACTCACACAGCGCGTACAGAGTAAAGCGACACGACGCAACGTTGACGTCGGCGTCAACTGCTCAAAGCAGCGCGTCGGCTGCTGCCCGTACCGAACATTTGTACTGAAAACGTTGACTTTAATAACTTCTGTGTTATTGGTCCGATCGGATTGTAATTTGGAGAATATGTTCATATTGCATTTAGCTTTATACGTACCAAAGCAGAACGTTATGGGTTCAATACTTTGCTTAATAATCGTAAATAACCGATTTGCAGGGGCGGTGGGCGTGGCATCAAACATTTGACATAAACTTCACCTGCCCCGGATATAAAGGAACCTTCATACCAAATTTGGTATCCCTAGCTTTTTTAATAGCTAAGATCTGTTGTCTCAAACAAACAGACGGACAGACGGACAGACAGACGGACATGTCTCAATCGACTCGGCTAGTGATCCTGAGCAAGAATATATATACTTTATGGGGTCTGCCACGCCTCCTTATGCCTGTTACATACATTTTGCACAAAGTTAGTATACCCTCTTTTGACCATTTTCAATGGTCGAAGGGTATAAAAACAAACTCTAGTGAAAAGTGCTATAAAAACCACGACAAGCTAGCATTAGCTATCATTGTCAAAAACATTTAAATATTCCCAATTGAACACCAAGCGGTCGGCTTGGGCAGCGAAGACCAGACAATAAAAACAAGAAGGAAGTCAACACCAGACAACCCTGAAGTCACAGGCGGATTTCAACTCTAACTCCATCAACTCGGCGTTATCATCTTTAATTTTAGAAAACCATGTAAGTGGAGCTTTCTTTTCAATATCAAAATCAAGCTAGTGCGTTGCCTTTAAAAGTTTAGTACCTCTATCATTGCCTGTGTCTTTGTTTAGTTGTTTTTAAATAAATAAGGTTTAAGTATCAGTCTTTAGTATCAGTCGTTAAAATCGCTCTTTATCTGAATTCCAAATCTTTGCCAAAGAGGTCAAGTACATTGTTAAATGTTCTAGATATACAGCAGCGATCGTACAATACCTTTTTCTCGCTACGCCTTAAGCGACGTAACTTGAGTCTGTTTTTGTTTGCATGTTTTTGTGACACTTTGTTGCCATTTGAACGCGCATTCCATTTTAGGCTGCATTCAATTGCGCCATTAGCTTTTTCTGCCGTATTTGCAAATAGCGTTGTTTGATCAGTGTATGTCGGACGCTGACGCCGACCTTGATAGCATCCTCAACTTATTTGACGTGCTGTCGATTTCTACACAAAGCGACAATATGGACCCTAACACTTTAAATCAAGTAATAGCGGCCGCTGTCAATGCTGCTTTGGCTGCTCAGAAGCAGGCTTTCATTGGGGAGATGAACAAATTACGCGAACAGTTTGATTCCGTTTGCGCCATACCAAAACCCAAAGTATATGAACCAATTAAAGTAGACCGCACTGTGACATGCGAGGAGTCCCTAGACGCAGTTAAGTGCCTCGCGCAGTTTCATGGCGATCAGGAAGAGTATGTGTCATGGCGGCAATCTGCCGTGGCTGCGTACGAACTATACAAAGACTTTGTGGGCAGCTCTCAGCATTATAGTGCTGTAGTGATTATTCGTAATAAAGTAAAATCCAGAGCAAATGCTAAACTGTCGCACTTTAACACTCCACTGAACTTCGAGGCCATCATAGACAGATTGGACCGCACTTATGCCGACAGGCGTTCGCTAGGCGTTTTGGAACAAGAGTTATCTGTTCTGCGCCAAGGGAACTTATCCATTGTCGAGTTCTATGATGAGGTAGATATGAAGCTGACTCTACTTACAAACAAGGCCATCATGTCTCTGGATCCAGCTCAGGCGCAATACGCCAATGAAAAATATAGAGCTGACGCCTTGCGGACCTTCGTTTCTGGTCTAAAGCGCAACCTTACGGATGTGCTCTATTCTTCTAAGCCAGAGGACTTGCCAACCGCGCTTGCTATGGCTCTAGAAGTAGAGGCCAACCATGACCGTCACTCCTTTGCGTCAAACTTTGCTAGAACCATAGAAGAAAGAAGCCTTCGCCAAGGCTTAAGTAGAAACGGCCCAATTAACAATAATGCCAGAAGTTTTGGTAAACCACCGCGTTTTCCACGTGAGCCAGATGCTCAGCCACAACAGCCTCAACGGCCTCAACAGACTCAACAGCTTCAACAATGGCGACAAGGTGACCAGGAAGAGAAGATGGATGTTGATCCGTCTTCCTCCAAGTTTAGACAACCCACGAACTATTCTAGGCCACAATCGGCAAACGCCGTTTCGGCTCCGCTTCCTAATCAACCTTCGGGCCCGAATTATGGAAAGCGACAGATGACTTCAGTAAGGTTGTCCGACCAGCGCCGCCAGCGGGTCAATCACCTTGATCAGGCAAATGATCAAGAAAGCGACGAAGAGTACGATCAACTGGCAGCCGATGCCCTGGCTGAAGTCGATACGGAAAGCGTCGAAGACTTTGAAGAGGACGGCTGTAATTTTTTAGAACAGCGTCCCTGCTCCCGTTTATACAACGGACAATAGCGGGGAAGACCTTAACTTTTCTGATAGATACTGGAACAGCAAAAAACTACGTGCGCCCAGTAGAAGGCCTCTTAAATGTAGTGCCTGTTGAAAAACAATTTAGAGTTAAGTCAATACACGGGTTCAACTGCGTAAAGCAAAAATGCCACCTACACCTCTTCGGCATCAATAGCCCATTCTTCATCCTCCCTCAACTTCCGACCTTCGACGGCATTATTGGCCTTGATCTGCTAAAAAAAGCAGGTGCCAGTATTAACCTCGAAAAACAGATAATTTCTTACAAGGGCGGGTCTGAAAAGATTCTTTTCCATTCCTGCGAAGCTGTGAATTTTACGAAAGTAGAAGACATCGCCGTGCCATCTTGCGTGAAAAACGCCTTTCAAAAGATGATGCACAGTAGAATTCAGGCCTTCGCGGACCCCGCTGATTTACTCCCATTCAATACTGCGGTGGTTGCCACCCCATCCGCACTGAGGATAATGAGCCAGTGTATACCAAATTGCACCCCCTTCCGGCCAGTACCCTCGATCTCGTTAATGCAGAAATCAAGGAGTTACTTAGAAACAACATAATTCGACCCTCGAGGTCGCCATACAACAATCCCCTTTGGGTGGTCTACAAAAAGGGTGTTGAATCGACTGGAGCGCGGAAAAAGCGACTGGTCGTCGACTTTCGCAAACTTAATGCGAAAACAGTTGCTGATAGGTACCCGATGCCCAGTATACCAATAATTTTGACGAATCTATGTAAGGCAAAATACTTCTCTACTTTGGACCTCAAGTCTGGTTACCACCAGATAATGTTGGCAGAACAAGACAGAAAAAACCGCTTTTTCCATTAACGGCGGCAAATACGAATTCTGTCGTCTCCCATTCGGCCTGAAGAATGCGTCTAGCATTTTCCAGCGAGCCATTGACAATGTCTTAAGGGAATTTATAGGTAAAATTTGCTATGTTTACGTTGATGACGTAATCATTTACTCTCCAAATGAGGCAGACCACGTTCGAGACATGATCTCATTCTAAAGAGTCTACACGACGCTAACATGAGGGTCGCCAGGGAGAAATCAAAATTGTTCAAGGAGAGCGTGGAATTTCTTGGTTTTGTGGTTTCCAGAGAAGGTCAAAGCCATCCAAAATTTTCCCGCCCCGAAAAATATTTTCGAGGTACGCTCATTCCTGGGCCTGGCAAGCTACTACAAATGCTTTATAAAAGATTTTGCATCCATCGCCCGCCCCATCTCCAACATTCTAAAAGGAGAAAATGGCAAGGTTAGTACCTTCAGATCTAAGAATATTCCAATCGCCTTCAGCAACGACCAGCTACAGGCGTTCGAAAAAATAAAGAGTATCTTGGCATCTGAGAGCGTCATCCTCCATTATCCTGATTTCAGCCAGCCATTTGACCTAACCACGGATGCTTCATCCACTGGCATTGGTGCTGTGCTATCACAAAATAATACCCCTATAACTATGATTTCCCGCACTCTAAAGGACGCTGAGGTGAATTATGCTACAAACGAAAGAGAACTTCTTGCCATCGTTTGGGCACTCGACACGCTACGTCCCTACCTTTACGGTAAATCTGATATTAACATATTCACAGATCATCAGCCCCTAACTTTCGCGGTCTCCGACAGAAACCCGAACTCCAAGATAAAGCGCTGGATGGCGCGCATAGACGAGACTGGAGCTAGAGTGTTCTATAAACCAGGCAAGGAGAATTTCGTTGCTGACGCACTCTCACGCCAGAATGCCTTACAGAGCTCCAATGCGTCCGATGCTGCCACGGTTCACAGCGAACTTTCGTCCACTTATGTAATTAAGTCATCGGACAAACCCCTCAATTGCTTTAGAAACCAGATAGTGATTAGGGAGGCAGCATTCCCTTCTAGGCAGCTGTTCATCATCTTTGGCCAAAAGACACGCCACCACATAGATTTCGAGGATTGGAACACATTAATTGACACAGTCAAGTCGGTAGTAAAGCCGGATGTGACTAATGCCATTTTCTGCGAACTTCCAGTTCTTGCCCGCATTCAGCACCCCTTGGTCATGGCTTTCCCGGCAACCGCCTTCTGGCATTGTAAGCGCTTCGTCGCGGATGTCACAAATAAGGAAGAGCAAGTGGAGATCGTGACCGCTGAACATAATCGAGCACATAGAGCCGCACAAGAGAACGTAAAGCAGGTTCTGCTAGATTATTATTTTCCCAAAATGTCAAAAATCGCGACAGAAGTTGCAACAAACTGCAAAATCTGCGCAAAGAACATTTTCATTTCTCCAGTGGCATTGGAGAAATGATACACATTGACATTTTCTCTACGGCAGGAAAATACTTCCTAACTGCGGTAGATAAGTTTTCAAAGTTTGCTTTGGTCCAGCCCATTGCTGATGTCAAGGCCCCTATACTGCAAATTGTCAATAGTTTTCCGGAGGTCAAGAGTGTTTACTGCGACAATGAGCCGTCGTTTAGCTCTGAAACCATCCGCTTCTTGTTGGCAAATCACTTCGGTGTAGAGGTGATAAACTACCCGCCACTTCACAGCACGTCAAATGGTCAAGTGGAACGTTTCCACAGCACCCTGCAAGAAGTTGCCAGGTGCATAAGAGCTGAGAGACATATCGAGGATGTCTCTGATGCCATTCTTCTCGCGACCATCGAGTATGACAGGACTTTCCATTCGGTCACAGGGCGAAAGCCAGCAGAACTCTTAAGAGCCTCGCAAGACCATTTTCCTGAGGTTAACAGAAGACTCGAGAAAGCTCAAAACGAGCAACTGGAAAGAAATAACCAGAAACGCCAAAACAGAGTCTTTAATGTAGGAGAAAAAGTTCTGGTAAAAGCAAACAGGAGGCTGGGAAACAAACAATCCCCGTTGTTCCTGGAAGAATCGGTGGAAGCCGACATGGGGACCACTGTCTTAATAAAAGGGAGGGTGGTCCACAAAGACAACTTAAGATAAGCTTTTTTACAATTCTCTTTCCTTTTTGCACTACCTCTATCCTTAGGTTTACTTTGTTCTTCGCAACCTTGACCTTGGCCACCTTGACCCATGCTAAGATAACGGACTACTCACATGCGGACTACATACCAATAATCGACGGTAACGCCATTATCTGGAATGAGCCTTGGACTGTTCGACACACGACGAACCTCACTGCATACGACACCTTCGTATCAGAAACAGCAAATCTTGTAGAGCTTTTTCCTCTGGAGTACATGAAAAAGGTCTTACAAGCCGACGTAGAGCACCTGACGACTCTTCTCGCCACACTTCATGTGCACTACAGACGGACGAGGAGCATCAACCTTTTGGGTTCCGCATTAAAAGTTCTGGCGGGAACCCCGGACTTCGACGACCTACAGCAAACGAGACTGATAGAACACGACCTGATCAACGCCAACAACAAGCAAGTACTTCTAAATTCAAAATTCCAGAATCAGATCAACGCGCTTACGCGCACCGTCAACGCAATTTTAAATGATCCAAGTAGAGAGCGCATAAACGCACCACACCTGTACGAGACCCTTTTGGCTAGGAACAGAATAATAGCTCTTGAGCTAGAAAACCTAATAATAGCAATCACACTGGCAAGAATAGACATGGTAAATCCTGTTATCTTTGGCAGCACGGACTTGCAGTCGATATTGCAAGAGGGCTTCACAGGATTGAGCTTAGCTCAGATCTCGAGTGTGGCTAGCGTTAGGGTATTAGGAAGCGAATGGCTAATTCATTTTATTTTATCTTTTCCGAAGCCTAAGTTAGTTTGTAAGAAGATCACTATCTTCCCAGTAGCACACGATGGGATTGTACTCCACCTGGAAGAGAACGTGGTAGCGGAGTGCAACGGCCACATCATCGCCGTCACCTCCTGTATGGGCCCCGCCACTGCCACATTTTGCAAGGAGGCAGCGGAAGCTTCATGCGTTTAGGGTCTCCAGTCTGGGAGTGTCGCACATTGTGCCACACGTCCCAGCCATCTTGCCGCAGTGACATCTATCGACGAGGGCATCCTCGTGGTCAACGATCACTGGGCCACCGTGAGTATCGATGGGAGCCCACCCGAAAACATAACGGGCACCCATTTGATTACATTCGCAACTGTGGCGTTCATCAATGGTTCCAAGTACGTTAACTATAATGCTACCCCTGACCGGCTGCCAGCCCCCGCCGTTTCGGCAAGGATCAACATCACCCGGCATCAAAATATAGCGAGCCTGCCGTACCTACAAAAATTGAATGAAGACAACCTTCAGCGAATAGAGGAGCTCCAAACTTTCAACACCTCTGTTCCATACCTGGCTACGCTACCATGCCTCCTCAGCTGCATCATTATTGCGGTGATCGCCTGGGTCTACCGTCGCAGACAAAGGAATAGAGTCACGCTTTCGGTGCAAAAGATGCTGAGCGACCTGGGACGGCCATGTTTCAAGTGGGGGATAGTTAAGGCTGCAGGCTCAACAGTAAGCGGTCAGCAACTTAGTTGCTGATCATTAGTGCAAACGTCAGTCGTCCGGCGACACCGGATGGTAACTTAAGACGTTGCACGAGCCGCGTGGTCAGCGTTCTGCTCATAGCGACGCAGATAGCTCCGGCCACTGGCGAGCTGGGAGGTAGTCTTAAGAGAATTGTAGAAGTTAGTCCCCTTCGGGAGTCGCGAACCACCACTCATACTTTTGTTTGGCTACGGCCTTAATTATTAAAATAAACATTTGTAATTCATTCAAACGAGTCAACCCTCTTTTATTAATTTGTATGTACATACGAACAACGAGAGTGAACGAAGAAGAAAAAAAAAAAACAGCAAACTTATCGAATTATTGTGTGACACTTTTGCCATCACAGATTTGCGCTAAACATTTTTAATGTTAATTTACATGTTATTTCCCCCTTGCATTAGTTTGTCAATTTGTATTCGTTCGCGCGTTTGATACCACATTTGTATGTACATATGTATATATGTGTATATACGAAGAACGCCAGGGAACGAAAAAAACAAACTAACGGGACTGTTGCGTACTAATTTCAGCATACGCCGGTTTGCACTGGATTTTTCTTATTTTAATAAATTTATATGTTGTTGTTTTTTTTTTTACCTCGTCGCCAATGTAATAATTCAGTAGTTTAGTCTTCGTTTCAATTCACTTTATTACACAGTTGGTTTTATTATAGTTTACAATGGTTATCTTAATGCGTGTGCTCGCATTCAATACTATTGATCGACTGCCCTCTCTCTCCAGCCCGATCGCTCGTCTTTCTGCTTATGTTAGATTAATGGGGAGAGAGTGAGTTGCGATATAAATCATGATCTGGTCATGCGATATATGTTTTCTCCTGTATTTTGACCTTTTAAATTCGATTCTTTAATCAAAATGTATCCTGCACGTCTAAGTTTCGACTTAACTTAACTTAAAACATGAAAAATCTTTAAAACGCCAAAAAATAATGGGGGGTCATGACCTGGTCATGTGATATTTGTTTTCATATGTTTTTGGACCCCCTTTATCCGAATCCGAAGTCAAAATATTTCCAGGGCGTATAGTTTTTGACATAACTTAAATTTTTTTTCAAACATTTTTGAAAAACTGGATTTTTTTATTCTGGATTCAGCTAAAATATTTTTAATGGTAAAATTTTTTTAAGGGCTGTGTAATTCAGTAGTGGCCACTAAGGTAGCCAACAAGAAGGTAGAGGCCCCTCCTGGGAGTAACTTAGTCCTTCGATTAACTGTGGGGTTTGTAAGCTCTTTAGCCTGCCGCATCCCTGGTTGGAAGAACCTATAGCGTTCGGCCAATCTTGTAGCCCAGGTTTTCACCAGAGTGGAAATAGTTGACCATGCCACAGAAGGGCTTGAGGCAAAGCACATCATCTCAAATAACCACCAAATGGTGCAGGATTTGAGACCCCAGATTCTACCAAAGAGTCTTCTGGATGCCCACATGGCATGAGTTGCCTTTAATAGAGTGTTGTTTAAGTGGGAGTTCCAGCTTAGTCGTTTGTCAAGGGTTACCCCTAGATATTTGACCTCGTTGGAAAGTCCCACAACAGAGCCGCCAATGTGAAATTGACCAATGTCAATGGAGTGTGAAGAAGGAGAGTGAAGAGAACAATGATTGCCTTTTGTGGATTGATGCTAAGACCTACATCTTCGCACCATCTAGAAACCGCTGATTGCATCAACTCTGTCACGGTTTTGGCATAGTTCATGTTTACTACGAGAGCCAGGTCATCGGCATAGCCAATCGCTTCCACGCCCTGTTCTGAAAGTAGTTCGTCAACTACTAGGAACCAGAGTAAAAGGGATAGGACCCCTCCCTGGGGACACCCTTTTACCGTACTAATATAGGCGGTCGTTGTGCCCAGGGTAGAGGAGATAGTCCGGTGTTTGAGAATGGCATCCATCCACCGGACTATGGGACGGGTAATGATTCTGCACTCCAGCGCAGCAGAGAGACCCGAAGCCGGTGTTATCGAAAGCACCCTCTATATCAAGAAAAGAGCACAGTGCAATGTTATTGGATACGAAGGCTTTTTCGATTTTGCCCACTAATTTGTGGAGAGCGACCTCTGTCGATCTACCAGCTATATACGCGAACTGCGTGGGGTGCAGAGGGTTATTTTCGGCCGATAGGACTTAGGCTGGCCAAGAGGACGATTCTGGGAATAAATACCACATTGACTCTCCTCTAAGAGTAGAATGTACATCCCCACGTGAGGCTGGCTCTAAGAAGGCCAACCATCGGATCAAGGATGTGATCCAGGCTGTTTTGGAGAAGGGCTGGAAAGATTTGATCGCCCCCTGGGGCGAAGGAATCTATAGCCCATTTGACCTTTTCAGGGTCAAAGATGGTATCAGATAGACTGGCTTCACGTAAGTCCGGTGACAAGGTGGCGTCAACGTGACTGGAGAGATCTGGGTTCACCACCGAACCTGGGAAGTGAACTTGTAATAAAATGTCAAGTGCTTCCCTGCGATCTTGAGTGAAAGAGCCGTCTGCTCTTTGGAGAAGCCCAATTCCATTAGTCGACCCTTTGGCTTATACCTTGCGGAGTCTCGCTGCCTCTGGCAGCGATTCAATGCTACCATAGTAGCTGCGCCACGTATCGCGTTTGGCACGTTTAATGTTCTTGTTATAGTTTGTGAGAGCGTCCCTATAGACGTCCTGTTAGATCTGGCCTAGTTGAATAGGCTCCTAACCTTCCTTCATTGTGAAGACAGCTCTTCGTTCCACCATGGAACTTTACGGTTAACCTTTAGGTTCTGACTTCAAAGGATGTAATTAGCACATCTAGGAGCAGGTTGGCAGCAATTTCTATCTCACTGATAAAAGTTGGCTTGCTGATAAACAGGTCTGCTTTAAAAGCCACAGAGGCTTTAAAAAGTTCCCAGTTTATCTTTTTGGGACAGAAGGAGTTCTGGCGGATCTCGACTTGGCCAGGAAGGTCGAACCTGATGTGCTGATGGTGCGACAAGGTAGCTTAGTCTGTGACCCGCCAGTTGACAAGCGAACTCGCAATTGAGTTGCTGATTAAAGTGAGATCTAAAACCTCTTCCCTAATGGCGTTAATGAACGTGGGTTTGCACCCTACGTTAGCTTAATCTAAATGACTATACATTAGATAATCTAAGAGAGACTCACCTCGTTTGTTGATGTCGCTGCTCCCCCAGACCGTGTGATGCGCGTTGGCGTCACACCCGATCACGAGCGGCTTGTTGTGTGGACGGCAAAAATCGACAAGCCGCTGAACCTCCGCGGGGGGAACTTCATCCACGTCGCCCGGGAAGTATGCAGAGGCGATCACTACTTCCAGGACGCCTCAGCTGTGGCTACCTCCATAGCCGTTGCCACCAGGTCTCTGTGAATAAAATTTGTTAGAGGTGCAAGGGCCACATTCTATACGGTCATATAACAACTTATATGATACCCAGATAATCCACGGACGAGGCCACCGATTAACTATGGCTCTTGGACGAGAGCCAGGTCAATTTCGTCCTTACAGACGACCCTGCACAGGGTGGCTAACGCTCCTCTGGCGAATTAAACTCATAATGTTCTGCTTTGGTATACATAAAGTTGAATATGTCGCAGATCATTTAAATTCAACGACATTTTTAGCAACTGCGTCTTTCTGCTTGGCACGCGCCATGCAGGCGCCTTTTCTATTCCTTTAATGCGCGGCAGACAATAGTTAGAGTTTCTGCCGAACGTTTTCTGGTCGCGGGTATGAGCGGGGGGGAAGTAGAAGTCTGCACGAAAACGAGAAGCATACAGAAAAATGCAGTGTGCATTAGTATTGGTGCAAGACTTTCCGATCTGTTCTCTTAAAACTTCGTCTATGGTTCTCTGAAAAATGCTTGCTGCATTTTTCAAACCAAAGGGAAATCGACAGAATTCGTGCTTTCCACCATTGACTGAAAAAGCTGTTTTTTCGCGATCTCGCTCTGCCAGTATGATCTGGTGATAATCTGATTTCAGGTCGAGCGTTGTGAAGAACTTAGCTTTTCCCAGGTTGGCCAAAATCATTGTGATGTTTGGCATTGGGTACTTGTCGGCAACAGTTTTCAAATTGACTTTCCTAAAGTCTATCACTAGACGTTTATTTCTATTACCCAACACGTCTGTGCCTTTCTTGTCCACCACCCAAACTGGGTTGTTATAGGGTGACTTGGACTTCCTGATAATGCCGTTTGTTGAGAGGTCTCTAACCTCTGAAGCGACAAAATCTTCCACACCCCTTGGGTAGGGGTACAGTTTTGAGTAGACCACGTTATCGTCAGTTGTACGAATTGTGGCTACGACGGCTGCATTGAAAGGCAGCGCCTCGTTAGAGTCCGCGAAAGCCTTCTTGTTTCGGTGCAGAAACTCTGCCTTCACCGCAGGTGGTGCGTCGTTTTCTTGGCTTTCGTGTAGTTGGCGTTCGCGCACTCATGGTACTGCAACGCCTCCGAAGTCGCACCAATTCTTAGCATGCCCTCTTTGAGGCATAGAACCTCAACCACTTGTTTAAGCAAGTTCAGCCCTATGATGTTGCTGTAAAGCTAATATTGCGGCTGTAATCAATTTTTTTCACTTTATAATAGCTGGGATCCAGATGTTCACACGGACGGACAGACAGACAGACGGACAGACGGACATGGCTATATCGATTCAATACTGATTCAGAATATATATACTTCATGGGGTCGGAGATGTCTCCTTCTGCCTATTACATACATTTTCGGTTCGAACAAAGTTATAATACCCTTCTACTCTATGAGTAGCGGGTATAAACATTACAAAACAGCTTGATTCTCTTTTCCAAAGTATCCAAAATTGGGGAGAGTACTCAGGTTCAACATTATGATTGGATAAATGTAAACACATCCACATATGCAACAAACACAACTGCATATGTACAATATCTTCTAATAACATGGTTATTCCCTCTGTAAAATATTTGAAAATCCTAGGTATCACTATCAACTGTAAATACAAATGGAACGATCACATTACAGAACTGATAACATCCTTAAGTAAAAAACTTAATATAATCAAATGCCTTTCCAATCCAAAATACCAATGCGATACTCTCACTTTAATAACAATTATGAAAGCAATCATTATATCCATCTTCCTCTACGGTCGTGCTTCAAAATCTCTTCTAAACAAATTGAATACTATAATAAACTCCTCCTTAAGAACCAACAAAGAATCTTATGATGGAAGCCAATATCGCTCCACTTCAAGAACGTTACTTGTTCTTGAAAGACAAACTATTTAAATCCCTGCACAACAGCTCAGATACTCCACTTGCAAAGTTTTTAACGTCAGCTGCATTGAAAAAGAGACGTAGAGCTACAAACTCCGTGTTGGATTCCCTGATTGAAAGACGCATTGAGCTAGAAATACCTATACGTCCAATTAAAAGAAAGAAAGAAACACCCTACTGGTTAATTAACAGCAACTCTGTAGATCTAACGTTGAGACATTACACAAAAAACAATACAAGCAATGAAATATACCAAGCAAACTTCCTATCTATTAAAGAATCCCACCCAAACTACTCACTTATATACACTGATGGCTCAGGTACTGATACCTCAACCACGTTCGCAATATCCACTGACACATCAATCATACGGTTTGGTAGATTACCTTACTATTCTAGTATATTCTCGGCAGAGATAATAGCCATCAAGGAAGCTCTAGAGATAATCATAAAAACGCCAGCCAACTTTATAATATGTTCCGACTCCCTATCCTCATTGGATGCAATATCCAATACTAACAATAGGGACTATGTAGTGTGCCAAAGTTGACCATCAGCCGTTGAAACTCCTCTGCACACTTTCTGTTAAGAATTAACAGAGGGCGAATTCAAAACAGCTGTTATGCGAAACGGCGCTTTCAATTCCTCTCGCGGAAGAATGGTGCCAAAAGAGAATCATGAATATCACACCATTAAACAGTTAGCTAATGCAGTTAGAGTTGCTTCGAGAATTTTCGACAGCGCCACCTTTCGTCTATAAATAGATGCTGAACGCGCATTTCTGCACAATAATTGGCGCCGAAGCTGAGCATCACGCAGCGAAAATATAAATGTATATATTTATTGAAAATAAAATACGAGTGGCAAAATAAATTGTAAGTCCACATATTCTTGTTAAATTACCTATATTCACACCGACAAAATAATAATATATGTATGCCAAGGGCATCGCACAATCGGAACCATATACATGTAATAGCCAGTGTAGAAAGTTTCATTAAAAAAAAAGGTGATATTTGTGTCTAATCACGTGCAAATTGTAAAAAAATTATTGTTGTGGTTTTTACAGCGACAACGATTTCTTGCGGTCAATACCACTCATTGTCAGATACCCGTAAGATTGGTCAACTTGGTGCCCAATAAGCGTGGGTCTGCAACGTAGTGGACGCAAACACATTTTCCGGAGTATCGCTACATTTGCTCATGTATGAGTGCGATGCAACTCTTCCCACAGTGAGACCTCGTTGAATTCTTGCCTTGCATCACGGCGCTAGACTTTTCGCACCCTGTGGCTGCACCTAACCTTTTTGCTTATGGTGTTGAAGTGCTCAACGCTGACTTCGATCGACGTGCAACGCACGCCCAGGTGACATGGCATTGCCATAAAATCAAGAATCTTTCGTCTACATGAAATATCTCTAAATATTACAGTTTGACAATAGTATTAATTAATTTGTATTTCCTATAACCAGCTTAAACATAAAAATGTGCGCATGAGGAATTATCACAATCATCTATAATTTTCCATAAAAATCACATATGAATCTACCATAATCATTTAAGTATTTTTTGGCAACAGCGACAGCTCAACAGCTCCTGCATCGGAGGGCCCTACCTCAGCATGAAGCGAATCTTGTGAGTGAGTAAAATATTGAAACACCCAGTATGTATAAACAATAATGATTATGGATAGTCAATTACGTCCACGTACCGTCATGTGATAGAGAGTATAGTTTACGACTGTATGTATAAGAATGATGGTCTGAATTAGTTCCCCGTGCGCATAGAAATCTACTTAATATCTTAAAATTCTAAATACTTGGTAAACCCAAGTCATGTCTTATCTTGAAATCCAAATTAAAATTTGTAATAAATGAAGTTTGTAAGCATCATGTATAACAAAACTCCCGTTTAACCGTCTCTTTATGGTTCGTCGCAGGAACAACAGGTATGCGATAGTTCAGCAGCCACAGTAAATAATATGTAGATTATACAAGGGGTGACCCAAACCATATAATGACGTCACCAAGGCAGGGTGGGTAAAGAAGGGAGCACGTGTAACATCTAGTGCATCCCAATAACCCTATTTCGAAATCAGTCGTCCATAACCCAGTTCATTGACCAAACCGACTTACATAGAACCCCTTTTTATTGTATCAGCTAGTTAGAGAAGTAAAAGTGCACTTAACTTTTGTTTTTATGAGGCCGTAGGACCAGATTAGGAAAGAACCCCGCCCCCATCCGGCGAGCAGAAAGCCCGGAGCAAGAAGTGCACGAAGCCTAATCAGTCATACACAAGTTGAATTTCCTTTCGACGAGAAGCCCGAGTATTACGCAGTAGTACTCGGTCTAAGACGTTTTAACGCGCATACTACATAAAGATAAAATGGCGCCCAACGTTGGGGCCCGAACGAGATGTTACCACCATCAAAGATAATCTCTTTTCTCAATTATTAGAATAATCGGCATTTACCCAAAAGGCTAGATGACACAACATCTTCATTGTCAATTATACTAATAATTATTGCCTAGAAGAGCAGGTATTGGTGTAAACATCGTTGCAAAGGCTCCAATTCAAATTGCGTTTATATCATCGGCACCCAGAACAAAAAGCCATGAAAAGCAATTAGTATCAAATATTTAAAGAGAAGAAAACGACACCATAAGCAATAATAACACCCTATTGCGAGAAAGCTTCATATTCATATTCACATATGTATATTAATCCATCCACTATAAATTACATTTTTGAAACAACAAACCAAAACGAGTGTTAAAGCTTATAGATCAGGTGTATCCATAGTCTGGAACAGCGATCACAATTCTGCTAAAAGGATTGATCGACCTACATGGACCTGCATGATCACGAGTAGCTTTAACCTTTAATTCTCGATTTTGTAAAACGGATGCTGCAATTTACCAATATATGAGAGTGCGAATGGAACTTTGATTTCTGGAATAGCGGATAGTAGCTGGTAGTTAACTAGCGTTCGACCGAATCAAACCCATTTTTAGCTGTCATATCCTTTTGATTAATTTAACGGTCCGCAAAATAAGCACTGTCAATTGACTTCCCTAGAATCGGAAAAGGAATCGCGAGCAACTATTGTATATTCATTGGAAGCTCGACCTTTACAATTCAAAGAAATCAATATCAGTACCATAGTATTCTTTTAAGCGAACAACTAGTGACTTTTTGACGAATAGGATTATTTACCAATAAATTTTATGAAACTATTATAAACCATTATTAAATTATAAATTTAGCAAAATGTCTGTTAGGCACAGCCACGAAGATTTAAGCGACGCCTTGCAGCAGCAAGACCCATTTTGCGGAAGTTGTCACGAACCTATAAATTCTAATGAATTAACGGCAGTCTCACCATGCAAGCATAAATTTCACAATCAATGTATATTACGATCTCTCCAAAACAATAGAAGTTGCCCGGTTTGTAAGAATCCGTGTACGATTAGACAACTGTCGCTATCGAATAACAATTTGGCTGCTGAATTAGACGCAGCTGAACAAGCACGCGAATTAATAACGCTCGGCCTTGATGATAACCAAGGCAACGTTAATACTTCCATATGAAACAGATCAGTAGGTAGAAACCGTAGAGGAGGTACTCCTCGACGCGGAATGACAACCAGGTCCACCAATAGAAATATTCAGAACCAACACTGCACCATCAATAACAACAGTAACGGTCAAAAACTTTTGAATGCAGTACCCCACCAGACTACTAGTACGGTCCACTTTGATTCCTTGTTACAAAACGCTTTGCGAATTCAACAGCAGCAGATTATGCAAAACGTCACAGCGTTAATACAAAATCAATTAGCGAATATCTATATATATAAGGAGCAGCACATCTCACCTCCGCCCATTGCGAGCGTTGATCTCCCTCGTAGCGTTAACATGAATCAGAGTCAAAATGATAGTAGTAATCGATCCGTGAATAACAGTACCTTAATACCGCCAGAAAAGGTGTCGAACATTATCCAGAATTGGCATATAAAGTTCGATGGTTCCAAAAGTGGCTTGGCCACGGAAGATTTTCTATATAGAGTACGCTCTATGACAAACCAGAACTTATACGGTAATCACAGCCTATTGTGTGACCATTTGCATCTACTTTTGGTAGGCAAGGCTAACGAATGGTTCTGGAAATTCCACAAAACATATCCACATTTTACTTGGAATACATTTTGTGTAGAGTTTAGGAAGAAATTTGAGGACATTGAAACAGATATGGATATTTGGGAATCCATAAACTCTAGGCGACAAGGTGAAAAAGAATCCTTTGAAGAATTTCAATTTGAAGTCGAGAAACTTGTTACTCGGTTAAAAAATCCCATACAAGAAGAATCTCTAGTGCGACTCTTAATTCGGCATTCCAAACCGTCTCTTCGCTACGAGCTAATGCACTTGAACATTCTCACCTTAGCGAGGCTACGAGAAGAAATTCGTACACATGAGCAATTCTGTAAACAGAACAGAACACAACCACCTAGATTCAATAGACCTTTTGTTTCCGAGCTAGATGACACTTCTGAAGTAGCAGCTATGCAGCTCAAAAGCATCAAATGTTGGAACTGTGGCAAATCTGGGCATCGTTATGACGTTTGTTTTGAGCCACGTTCTATTTTTTGTTACGGCTGTGGTAAGAAAGACACTTACAAGCCAAACTGCCTATCATGCAATCCTTCGGAAAACCCTCCGTCGGATGCGTGGAAGATTCCGGCGCATCCGACCCATTAAAACTTAATAACACAATTCAGACTGCAATTCCATCGCAAAGTCTGTCCAATCAAAAATATTCCGATAATAAAGACCAAACCTCATCGTATAGACGACTACCTTTTCATGCTCGATACGCAAATTATCTGTCAGCACGGCAGCGTATATTTGGTAAAATTTACAGTGTAGACAGGAAACCTAACACCAGTCGTTCCACATTACGCATGCGAAGGTTTTGGAAGAAAGTCTGATCGTGTCGTAAAAAGCTAGTAGAGTCTATATTTACCAATTCAGACAACCGTTTGTACACCGAAATAAAAATAGAAGATAAGGAATACATAGCTCTTCTTGATTCAGGTGCAACCCTTTGCTGTCTCGGGGGCAAAGCCGCCACTCAACTGTTAATGCACCCGAAAACAAAAAGATGCTCCGGTCGTATTAGAACAGCCAATAACGCAGAATCTCCAGTTCTAGGCATGCTAACAACTAATGTCAAATATCAAGGCATCAGTAAGGCAATTGAATTTTACATTATCCCTGATCTAAAACAAGATGTTTATCTTGGAATTGATTTTTGGCGCGATTTCGGTCTTCTTAAGAGTATCATGAGAACTTCTAACAGCATATCAGAACTAGATGTTGGAAAAGACAACAACTTAGACGATCCACCTAAAATGCATATTCTTTCCGAACAACAACAGCGAGAATTAGACTAAGTCATTCAGAAACTTCCCTCCTACGAGAAAGAAGGACTAGGTCGAACACAGGTTATCGAACACAGTATCGATGTTGGGGAATCCAAGCCCATAAAACAACGACACTGGCCCGTTTCACCGTCTAGGGAGAAACTCATGTTCGCGGAGATAGATAATATGTTGGCTATGGATGTTATCGAGCTATCGAATAGTCCATGGAGCAGCAATTGTGTTTTAGTACAAAAAGGTAGCAAGACTCGATAGTGTCTCGATTCACGCGAGGTAAACAAACATACACGGAAAGATGCATATCCACTTCCTCATGTGGATGGTATCTTGAGTCGTCTTCCTCCAGCCCGCTATATTACTGGGTTGGACATGAAGCACGCTTTTTGGCAGATACCACTAGAGAGAAAGTCACGGCAGTATACGGCGTTTACTGTACCGAATCGTCCACTTTACCAATACAAGGTTATGCCTTTCGGACTTTGCAATGCAGCACAGACTCTCTGCCGATTAATGGATCAAGTCATACCAGCACATCTCCGTACAAGAGTATTTGTATACCTAGATGACTTGTTAATCTTGTCAGATGATTTTAGTTCGCATATGTCACTTTTAAGCGAAATAGCAACCTACCTTCGACACGCAAATCTTACAATAAATATCGCTAAATCGAAATTTTGTATGAAAGAAATTAAGTATTTAGGTTTTATAATAGGAAATGGGCAAATTAAAACTGACCCAGGCAAGGTAATTGCCATCAAACAGTTTCCAATACCATCTACAGTTAAACAACTGCGGAGATTTTTGGGACTGTGCGGTTGGTATCGCCGATTCGTCGACGGATACGCCACACTCTCAATGCCTCTTACAGATTTGTTAAGAAAGAACAGAAAATACTGTTGGAGCGATGAAGCTGATAACGCGTTTTCAAAGCTCAAAGAGAAGCTAACTACCACACCTATATTAAGTACTCCTGATTTTTCTAGACCATTTTTATTACTATGCGACGCAAGTCAATATGGACTTGGTTGTGTCCTTGCACAAGCCAATAGTGATGGAGCAGAAATGCCGATAGCATACATGTCCAGCAAACTCACTAAAGCTCAGCGCAACTACTCCGTCGCTGAATTAGAATGCTAAGCAGTTATCCAAGGTATTTACAAATTTCGTTCCTATATTGAAGGACAAGAATTCACGGTAATAACTGACCACGCCGCGCTGAAATGGCTGATGAATCAGAAAGATTTGTTAGGTCGATTGGCGCGCTGGTCACTTAAACTGCAAGGATTCAATTTCTCAATTCAGCATCGTCGAGGTTCACAAAATGTGGTGGCCGATACATTATCTCGTCGTGATGAAGATGAAGTTAGTGAATTCTCGAGTTTTGGCCCAATCGTTGATTTGTCATCAAAAGAATTTACCTCTACAGAATATGAAGAACTGAAGAAACAAATATCTTAAATTTTGCGAGACTTCCAGATTTAAAAATTGTAGATAACCTTATTTATAAACGTACCGAGTATTCAACAGGACTCTTAATACAAGACTCCGAATCATGGAAACTCTGGATACCGAAGGGACTACAAGCAGAAGTGTTGAGTCGAGCACACGACCCACCAGATGCTGCACATTGTGGTACCAGCAAGATGATAGAAAAATTAAAAAGATATATATTTTGGCCTGGCATGGTAACTGCGATTCGAAATTACGTTGCACAGTGTTCATCCTGCCGAATGACCAAAAGCCCCAATACAATTTTAAGACCGCCAATGGGGAAACCAATGACGTCAGATAGACCGTTCCAAAAATTGTATATTGACTTATTAGGCCCGTACCCAAGGTCCAAGAAAGGCAACATAGGATTACTTATAATAGTTGACCACTTTAGTAAATTTCATTTCTTACAACCTTTGAAGAAATTTACGGCCGTCAAGATATGTGAATTCTTGGAAACTTCAGTCTTCCATACATTTGGAGTTCCAGAAATAATTCTGTCTGACATCGGTTCCCAATTCAAATCAGGAGAATTTAAATCATTTCTAACGCGTTTTGGCATTACGCAAATTTGCACTGCAATATATTCTCCGCAGGCGAATGCCAGCGAGCGTCTCAATCGCTCAGTACTAGCAGCAATTCGAGCATATATAGGAAAAGATTATGCTCAATGGGATGTAAATTTGAATGAAATAAGTGGTTCATTTAGATCTACTATTCATCGCAGTACAGGATACTCTCCCTATTATCTCTGTTTTGGTCAAAACATGATAAGTAATGGAAAAGACTATAACTTGTTACGCAAACTGAACGCATTGGCTGACGATGTGCATTTGGCACGTGCTGATGTATTGCAGTTGGCACGCGCCAAAGCAAAAGAAAAAGTAGCAGATACACATGATGATAACGCGCGAAGATATAATCTACGCAGCAGATCAGTTCAACTTAAACCCGGTGATTCTGTTTACGCCAGAAATTTTTCACAGAGTAACGCTCAGAAGAAATTTAATCATAAGTTAGCACCTGTCTTTTTGCAAGCCAAAGTTTTGCGAAAGCATAGCAACATATATTATGAGCTACAGAACGATCAAGGAAAATCAATCGGGATATATCATTTAAAAGATATAAAACTCTGAAAATCAACTTCAAGGCACACTTATTTCTGTTGATGAATTCTTGTGTTAGACGCTCGAATCATTAACAGATGGATGTAGTGTGCCAAAGTTGACCATCAGCCGTTGAAACTCCTCTGCACACTTTCTGTTAAGAATTAACAGAGGGCGAATTCAAAACAGCTGTTATGCGAAACGGCGCTCTCAATTCCTCTAAGCACTTTTTAGGTATCGAAATTGAGCGATCTGGTGACACGGGCAACGTTTCAATCGGCCATAAGCAGTTTATTAGAGGATTTCTGCGAGAATATAGAATGGAAGATTGCAAACCGAGTGCGACTCCATTCGAGGTTGGGTTCCAGACTAAATGCACAAATGTCAGTCACTTGTTGGTTCTTTATTGTATCTGCACTATCTACAGCAGCGAAGGAAGCACCGTACGTGCTTAAACTTATAAGAGAGATGGGCTGTAAGCTACCGTCGACAATGATGATCTACAGCGACAACCCAAGTGCACAATGTCTTGTTAAGAATGCTACATTTCATGATAGAAGCAAGCATATTTACATTAAATACCACTTCGTAAAAGAATAATATAAGAAAACAAGTCGGAAAGGCTACAGTCGAGCGCGCCCGACTGTGGTATACCCGCTACCACCATGCGAAAAAAACACGTGTGTAAGACGTGCATATCTAACATAATAAAACAGACAAAAGCACGTGGTCACATGGCACTACTATTTCCCTAATATCTTCCACATTTATAGTCCAATCTTACTGAAATTTTCAGGAAACGTCCGCAAGATAGTATTTATAATGTGTTTATAAAACTGTTGCTGTAAAGCTAATATTGCGGCTGTAATCAATTTTTTTCACTTTATGGAGGCGGATGGGGGCGTGGCTAAAATCCAAAATAAACTTGATCAGCCTGCAGTAATAACACATGTTGTTACCAAATTTGGAAACTCTAGCTCTTATAATAGCTGAGATCCAGGTGTTCACACGGACGGACAGACAGACAGACGGACATGGCTATATCGACTCGGCTATTGATACTGATTCAGAATATATATACTTTATGGGGTCGGAGATGTCTCCTTCTGCCTGTTACATACATTTTCGGTTCGAACAAAGTTATAATACCCTTCTACTCTATGAGTAGCGGGTATAATAACTGGTAATGAATTTGCAGATTTAGCAGCCAAAAATGCTTTACACCATCCACTCGTAAACACAATTAACTCCAATTGCGGAGATATAAAAAAAATATGTCTTTAAACATTTCAACTCCCTTTCTAATTCTTCAAATTGATACGAAAACATCAATAAAAACAAGAAAGCACGGCTACCTTCGGCTTGCCGAAGGTTTCATACCCTTGCAGTTATACAAAATATAAAATATCTATGGATTGCTGCTGGTTTCTGTGGTATTTATTGAAGAATTATAAGAGTACATCGATTATATCAACCTCTTATAATTTCGAATACTCAGCCTCCTCACCACGGCAAGGTCGCAATCCTCGAGGAGGAATATTTACAATACCTTAAACGACATTGCACATATATTCTTTAGTTACAATAATAAAATAAATTAATTAACTAAATATTTAAAAATAAATTATTAAATTAGTGATTATAGCTAAGGAACACGCCGTCATGGTGACTATATGGAGTTTGATAAGTGATTGTGGCAGCACCGCTTACTGTGTTATCACAAAATATCCAATCAATTTAAGTTAAATGTTTTTTTGTTGGCACATTTAACAATGGACATAACCCCTTATTATTTAAAGTAGACTCGAGCTGATCAGTGGTTGTTGATCGGCAAATGTTAAAATCTCCTAATATTACCAATTTTGTATTATTTTCAGCTGACGTTAGCCTTTTAACATCATTTCTGATTTCATTTCGAAACCTTGTAATAGGAAAAGCTGCATTCATATAAACAACTATAACTATTGTATGCAAGTATTTAAATGTTATGGACTGGTATATATTTCTTACATTATCAACTGTAACTGCGTCACATAAGAATGTTATGTTTTCCGATATATTTTGTTTTGCATATATCAGAATACAATTCTTAGAAACAGCATTTGGTCGAATGTCTTTGTGTTGTAAAGGATCTGTTGGTCATAAAATCTAAATTTGGAAAGTTATCTTTCAAAAATGCATTGGAATAACAGCTATATGATTTTTTGTTTAACAACTACATGTAATAGTACTCAGATTTCCATAAAATTGCAACAAGAACCTTCATTAGGCCGATCGTTGATCGTTATAAGTTATAAAAGTTCGATTTGGATGTGGTAAGCCTGATAGCTATATCTTGAAATATAACGAAAATCGGCCGATAGGCTCCATGACGGCTATACGATATATCAGTCCGATCTGGCCCGTTCCGACTTATTTACAGAGGGCAGAAATAAGAAGCTTCTGAGCAAAGTTTCATGAAGATAGCTCAATAACTGGGGGGACTAATTTGCGTTGCAACAGACAGACGGACTGACTGATTGTTCCTATAACAGCTATAGAATATAAACGTCTAAGATATTTATATGGAAAAACAAAGGGCGGGTAACTGTATAACATTAAAAAGTATTGATAATGTGCGGTATTTCCAAAAACAAAACAGGTTTGCATACAAAAACCCTGATTTCAGCCGATTGTTCCTATGGCAGCTATATGTTATAGTGGTCCGATTTTGATACAATTTTGACAGCACATTAAGAACGTAATAAGAATAAGATTTGCCAAATCTTGTTGCAATATCTTGAAAAACAACAAAAATCGGCCGATAGCTTCTATGACAGCTATACGATATATCGGTCCGATCGGGCTCGTTCCGACTTATTTACAGCCTACAGCAATAAGAAGCTTGTGTGCCAAGTTTCATGGAGGTAGCTCAAAAACTGAGAGACTAGTTTGCGTTGCAACAGACGGACGGACGGACGGACAGACGGACATCCATTTTTAGACTCCTCTGGTGATGCTGATTTAGAATATATATACTTTATAGTGTCGGAGATGTCTCCTAAGGTGCGTTGCAAACTTCTGGCTAAAATTAATATACCCTCTGCAAGGGTATAATAAATTAAACATTTCCCATTTTCTAACAAAAACACATCAAATAGCTCGACTGGACGAAATAAACTTTATTCGCCCTAGACTATGTCATACAAAGTTAATTCAAGCGCACTATATAAGCAAAAGCCCTCTGCAAACTTGCCCATAATGTAATCTCTATCCAATTAAACTTGTAACGACCGAAGTCCAGTAACGTCCCCTGCACACCCTGTCTAAATTACAGCCGGCCAAGTTCAGGGAGAATGGGCGGGGTTTTGTGTGCAGGTTCGGTTATCGATGTTACTAGAAAATATCGACAGGTTATAGGACTGCTAGAAGAGGGAATGGCAAGAAAAGGGAGGACCAAAATAAACTGACGGACTACCCCTAACGAACGATCTAGTCAGAGAGCTAGATGTAATGCTCTCCTTCTTCACCCACCCAACCATGTACTATCGATATCGGAATACCGATACTACCCATGTTGCTGTTATGCTACCGCCCTTAAAAAAAAACTAAATTTATTCCATATTACGTTTTTTTAATGTCACTTATAATCATACATGTATTGCGCATGCAGCTTCATGCTGCATGATAATTTCAAAAAAACCTAGCCTTGCTTCCCTAATATTTTATCCTTTTTGATTATTCCTTCTTTATTTTTACTCTTTAAATAATTTCTGTAACTTGGGTCGATACGTTATTTGTACGTAAGAGAGAAAGGCAATATATTTGATCAGTGATAGTCAGGCGATAATTTGAAAGTATATAATATAATCGGCTTATTTTTGTTATTGTAATTGACTGACCGCGATCCGTTGGGACCCCGACAAAACAGCTGAGGAAAAATAATAATGACACAATAACAACACCAAGAATACTCTCACACCAAAGCAAATCTTCTGTCCTATCACTCAATCCCCGTTGATCTTTATTTACGTTACAAAGTTATTGTTTGTGTGTATGCGAATGATGACTGAAAATGAAAATGAACAAAAAGGTAATGAAAAAAAAAGAAATTGAAATCAAAAAGGATGAACAAATTAATTGAAATGAAAACAAAAAATAATAAAAATGAAAATGAATCAAATAATAAAGAAAATGAATAAATGAATGCATTAAAATAAATGTGAAAATATGAATGCGAATTGGGTATGCGTACTGTAAGTATGCGAGTGTGCGTCTATAGCATATGTGTTTGTGTGTGTGAAACTTGTGAGTAGGTGTTTAGCAGTGTTAATGTTTGCGTGTTTGATGTACAAATTAAAAATGATGGTATCCTTCCCGTCGTCTGTTTCTTCCTCGCAACAGTTTGTCTCACCCCTGCTAGCACCAGCTAGATTCGGAGAACCATATGAGGCAGGCATGCACTGCCGCCTTCAAAAGAACAAGAAAGCAAGGCTACCTTCGAAAGGTTTCATACCATTGCAGTTATACAAAATAGTTATAAAACTTCGATTTTGATAAGACTTTATTAAACTTAGATTTGGATGTGGTAAGCCTGATAGCTATATCTTGAAATATAACGAAAATCGGCTGATAGGCTCCTTGACAGTTATACGATATATCGGACTGATCCGGCCCGTTCCGACTTATTTAAAGAGGGCAGAAATAAGAAGCTTGTGAGCAAAGTTTCATGAAGATAGCTCAATAACTGGGGGACTAATTTGCGTTGCAACAGACAGACGGACTGACTGATTGTTCCTATAACAGCCATAGAATATAAACGTCTGAGATATTTAAATGGAACAACTAAGGGCGGGTTTCTGTGTAACATTAAAAAGTATTGATAATGATCTGTATTTCCAAAAACAAAACAGGTTTGCATACAAAAACCCTGATTTCAGCCGATTGTTCCTATGGCAGCTATATGTTATAGTAGTCCGATTTTGATACAATTTTGACAGCATATTAAGAATGTAATAAGAATAAGATTTGCCATATCTTGTTGCAATATCTTGAAAAACAACAAAAATCGGCCGATAGCTTCTATGACAGCTATACGATATATCGGTCCGATCTGGCTCGTTCCGACTTATTTACAGCGTACAGCAGTAAGAAGCTAGTGTGCCAAGTTTCAGGAAGATAGCTCAAAAACTGAGAGACTAGTTTGCGTTGCAACAGACGGACGGACGGACGAACGGACTGACGGACGGACGGACGGACGGTCGGACAGACGGACATCCATTTTTCGACTCCTCTGGTGATGCTGATTCAGAATATATATACTTTATGGGGTCGGAGATGTCTCCTAAGGTGCGTTGGAAACTTCTGGCTAAAATTAATATACCCTCTGCAAGGGTATAAAAAGAACTTGAAATCAAAAAGGATGAACAAATTAATTGAAATGAAAACAAAAAATAATAAAAATGAAAATGAATCAAATAATAATTTTGAAACTAATAGGTAAATAAAGAAAATGAATAAATGAATACTTTAAAATAAATGTGAAAATATGAATGCGAATTGGCTATGCGTACTGTAAGTATGCGAGTGTGCGTCTATAGAATGTGTGTGTATATATACATGAATGTGTTTGTGTGTGTGAAACTTGCGAGTAGGTGTTTAAGGCATGCACTGCCGCCTTCAAAAGAAAAAATAGGTGCGAAAGCGCTAGCGCTTCTCTGGCCACACGCGGTTCACTAAAAGGCAAGAGCGAAGTTATAAGCTGCCAAACAATGATTTGGAAAGCTTGTACTCACGTTTGGTGTCGAACACCCACAAACAGTATAGCGCTGCACGTTATGATGCTTTTTCGCTATAATAAGTGAAATAAGTGAAAAGAAAAATATCGATCACGGCCCAGGCAATCCATATTATCCCCACTCCACTTCCCAACACTGATCTTTCGGATCGGCCGATTTTGAGTTGCCAGACCGGTCGATTATCGGTGTGACTCCGGGTGTGGTGAAAACCGTTGTTAAAATTCAAATTTAAATTTGAATTCCTGAATTTCGAAACGAGTATGTAGGCAAATCGCTCACCAAATAAAAATGTAACAAAAACACGGGCCTCACACCCTCAAGTTTAATTTCATGCCACTGGTCTGAAATTAAGCTTGAAAAAAAATTGAAGGATCGTGTAGAGTTTCAAGCTATAAATGTGGACGAAGTATGAGTGCATGGGACACCTAACCTGGAGTCGAAGTCTAGGTCCATAGGTCATTAGCATGAAAATATCCCAATTCCTTGCCCGACAAGTTCTCCAAAAGATAAAGGGTGTTGCCCAACCTCCCTTTAACGCGGACTTTCGTGCCTACTGGCGCTAACTTTGCATTGAAATTGGTGGCAGCGTTGCTCAGTGCGAAGTTACGTTTAATCACTACTTGGCCAACTTCAAAGGAGCGTGGTTTGGCCCTTAGGTTATAGCTACGTTGATTCTGCTCGAACGCCTTGAGAAGATTTTTATCAATCTTCGAGCGAATCAACTGCAGACTATCCGGCCTTGCCACGTTCGCTTCGGCATCTCCAAGCATGCTAAGCTTTCTCAGCAACTGGTAATCGGATCCATGCGACATTATGTGTTGCCCAAAGACAACCAGATATGGTGACATGCCGATGGACTGATGCAAAGTTTTTCGTAGCGACGAATTGATACTACTAATGACTACGTCCCATTCCCTTTGATCACCCTGCACATAAGCTCTTAGAGCCGCATTGATTGAGCGATTCACCCGCTGTGTTCGACTGCGGAGCATACGCACCCGTGCAGATGTGACGGACTCCGAACTTTGTCAGAAAGGTCGAGAACTTATGGCTTTTAAATTGAGTGCCATTATCGCTCACGACTACTTCCGGTACCCCACAGCACGAAAAGATCTCTTCTCCAAGGATGTCTATCACGGCCATGGCCGTGAACTTCTTCACTGCTTTTAGGAAGGTAAACTTGGAGAAGTGATCTAGTATAATGAAAATTCCAATATGTCCCTTTTTTGATCTTGGAAACGGACCAATAAAGTCAATATAAAGACGTTGGAATGGTCGATCGGTTACTACCCGAGCTCCCATGGTTGGTTTTAGCGTCACTGTCGGATACTTCGTAGTCCGACAGACCTCGCAGTTCCGGATGTAGTCCCTTACCTGCACTACCATGCTTGGCCAGAAAAATCTACAGCGGATCTGATCGACGCACTTAGCCATGCCGCAATGGGCAGAAGAAGGCTGGTCGTGTGCGGATCTGATAACGCCTTGCCGCAAAGATTCCGGAACTACTAACTTCCAGACGTCGTCCATACTAATGTCGCCTCCAGGAAACTCCGTGCGATGGTATATATAGTCGTCTACCACTTGGAAATCGGGAACCTTAGTGGACCGAACATTCTCCCTCAACCGTTGGTACTCCTCTGACTGGAATGCTTCCGAGTTGAGGTCGATTTCGCTAAGGACTTCCGTGTTTAACATACAAATCTCTGCTTCCTCGAAAGAACGGGATATCGGATGAACTGAACGTCTGAGATATTTAAATGGAACAACTAAGGGCGGGTTACTGTGTAACATTAAAAAGTATTGATAATGATCTGTATTTCCAAAAACAAAACAGGTTTGTATACAAAAACCCTGATTTCAGCCGATTGTTCCTATGGCAGCTATATGTTATAGTAGTCCGATTTTGATACAATTTTGACAGCATATTAAGAATGTAATAAGAATAAGATTTGCCATATCTTGTTGCAATATCTTGAAAAACAACAAAAATCGGCCGATAGCTTCTATGACAGCTATACGATATATCGGTCCGATCTGGCTCGTTCCGACTTATTTACAGCCTACAGCAATAAGAAGCTAGTGTGCCAAGTTTCATGAAGATAGCTCAAACACTGAGAGACTAGTTTGCGTTGCAACAGACGGACGGACGGACGAACGGACTGACGGACGGACGGACGGACAGACGGACATCCATTTTTCGACTCCTCTGGTGATGCTGATTCAGAATATATATACTTTATAGGGTCGGAGATGTCTCCTAAGGTGCGTTGCAAACTTCTGGCTAAAATTAATATACCCTCTGCAAGGGTATAAAAAGAACTTGAAATCAAAAAGGATGAACAAATTAATTGAAATGAAAACAAAAAATAATAAAAACAAGAAAGCAAGGCTACCTTCGGCTTGCCGAAGGTTTCATACCCTTGCAGTTATACAAAATATAAAATATCTTTGGATTGTTGCTGGTTTCTGTGTAATTTACTGAACAATTACAACAGTACATCGATTATATCAACCTCTTATAATTTCGAATACTCAGCCTCCTCACCACGGCAAGGTCGCAATCCTCGAGGAGGAATATTTACAATACCTTAAACAACATTGCACATATATTCTTTAGTTACAATAATAAAATAATCTAATTAACTTAATATTTAAAAATAAATTATTAAATAAGTGATTATAGCTAAGGAACACGCCGTCATGGTGACTATATGGAGTTTGATAAGTGATTGCGGCAGCACCGCTTACTGTGTTATCACAAAATATCCAATCAATTTGAGTTAACTGTTTTGTTGTTGGCAAATTTTGTTGTTATTATTTAAAGTAGACTCGAGCTGATCAGTGGTTGTTGATCGGCAAATGTTAAAATCTCCTAATATTACCAATTTTGTAATATTTGCAGCTGACGTTAGCCTTTCAACATCATTTCTGATTTCATTTCGAAACCTTGTAATAGGAAAAGCTGGATTCCTATAAACAACTATGACTATTGTATGTAAGTATTTAAATGTATTTAAATGTATTTATTTAAATGTATTTAAATGGACTGGTATATATTTCTTACGTTATCAACTGTAACTGTTTCATATAAGAATGTTATGTTTTCCGATATATTTTGTTTTGCATATATCAGTATACAATTCTTAGAAACAGCATTTGGTCGAATGTCTTTGTGTTGTAAAGGATCTGTTGGTCATAAAATCTAAATTTGGAAAGTTCTCTTTCAAAAATGCATTTGAATAACAGCTATATGATTTTTTGTTTAACAGCTACATGTAATAGTACTCAGATTTCCATAAAATTGCAACAAGAACCTTCATTAGGCCGATCGTTGATCGTTATAAGTTATAAAAGTTCGATTTGGATTTGGTAAGCCTGATAGCTATATCTTGAAATATAACGAAAATCGGCCGATAGGCTCCATAACAGCTATACGATATATCAGTCCGATCTGGCCCGTTCCGACTTATTTAAAGAGGGCAGAAATAAGAAGCTTGTGAGCAAAGTTTCATGATGATAGCTCAATAACTGGGGGACTAATTTGCGTTGCAACAGACAGACGGACTGACTGATTGTTCCTATAACAGCTATAAAATATATACGTCTGAGATATTTAAATGGAAAAACTAAGGACGGGTTACTGTATAACATTAAAAAGTATTGATAATGTGCGGTATTTCCAAAAACAAAACAGGATTGCATAGAAAAACCCTGATTTCAGCCGATTGTTCCTATGGCAGCTATATGTTATAGTGGTCCGATTTTGATACAATTTTGACAGCATATTAAGAACGTAATAAAAACAAGAAAGCAAGGCTACCTTCGGCTTGCCGAAGGTTTCATACACTTGCAGTTATACAAAATATAAAATATCTTTGGATTGTTGCTGGTTTCTGTGTAATTTACTGAACAATTACAACAGTACATCGATTATATCAACCTCTTATAATTTCGAATACTCAGCCTCCTCACCACGGCAAGGTCGCAATCCTCGAGGAGGAATATTTACAATACCTTAAACAACATTGCACATATATTCTTTAGTTACAATAATAAAATAATCTAATTAACTTAATATTTAAAAATAAATTATTAAATAAGTGATTATAGCTAAGGAACACGCCGTCATGGTGACTATATGGAGTTTGATAAGTGATTGCGGCAGCACCGCTTACTGTGTTATCACAAAATATCCAATCAATTTGAGTTAACTGTTTTGTTGTTGGCACATTTTGTTGTTATTATTTAAAGTAGACTCGAGCTGATCAGTGGTTGTTGATCGGCAAATGTTAAAATCACCTAATATTACCAATTTTGTAATATTTGCAGCTGACGTTAGCCTTTCAACATCATTTCTGATTTCATTTCGAAACCTTGTAATAGGAAAAGCTGGATTCCTATAAACAACTATGACTATTGTATGTAAGTATTTAAATGTATTTAAATGTATTTATTTAAATGTATTTAAATGGACTGGTATATATTTCTTACGTTATCAACTGTAACTGTTTCATATAAGAATGTTATGTTTTCCGATATATTTTGTTTTGCATATATCAGTATACAATTCTTAGAAACAGCATTTGGTCGAATGTCTTTGTGTTGTAAAGGATCTGTTGGTCATAAAATCTAAATTTGGAAAGTTCTCTTTCAAAAATGCATTTGAATAACAGCTATATGATTTTTTGTTTAACAGCTACATGTAATAGTACTCAGATTTCCATAAAATTGCAACAAGAACCTTCATTAGGCCGATCGTTGATCGTTATAAGTTATAAAAGTTCGATTTGGATTTGGTAAGCCTGATAGCTATATCTTGAAATATAACGAAAATCGGCCGATAGGCTCCATAACAGCTATACGATATATCAGTCCGATCTGGCCCGTTCCGACTTATTTAAAGAGGGCAGAAATAAGAAGCTTGTGAGCAAAGTTTCATGATGATAGCTCAATAACTGGGGGACTAATTTGCGTTGCAACAGACAGACGGACTGACTGATTGTTCCTATAACAGCTATAAAATATATACGTCTGAGATATTTAAATGGAAAAACTAAGGACGGGTTACTGTATAACATTAAAAAGTATTGATAATGTGCGGTATTTCCAAAAACAAAACAGGATTGCATAGAAAAACCCTGATTTCAGCCGATTGTTCCTATGGCAGCTATATGTTATAGTGGTCCGATTTTGATACAATTTTGACAGCATATTAAGAACGTAATAAAAATAAGATTTGCCAAATCTTGTTGCAATATCTTGAAAAACAACAAAAATCGGCCGATAGCTTCTATGACAGCTATACGATATATCGGTCCGATCTGGCTCGTTCCGACTTATTTACTGCCTACAGCAATAAGAAGCTTGTGTGCCAAGTTTCATGAAGATAGCTCAAAAACTGAGAGACTAGTTTGCGTTGCAACAGACGGACGGACGGACGGACGGACGGACTGACGGACGGACGGACGGACGGACGGACAGACGGACATCCATTTTCCGACTCTCCTGGTGATGCTGATTCAGAATATATATACTTTATAGGGTCGGAGATGTCTCCTAAGGTGCGTTGCAAACTTCTGGCTAAAATTAATATACCCTCTGCAAGGGTATAATGAAAATGAATCAAATAATAATTTTGAAACTAATAGGTAAATAAAGAAAATGAATAAATGAATACTTTAAAATAAATGTGAAAATATGAATGCGAATTGGCTATGCGTACTGTAAGTATGCGAGTGTGCGTCTATAGAATGTGTGTGTATATATACATGAATGTGTTTGTGTGTGTGAAACTTGCGAGTAGGTGTTTAAGGCATGCACTGCCGCCTTCAAAAGAAAAAATAGGTGCGAAAGCGCTAGCGCTCCTCTGGCCACACGCGGTTCACTAAAAGGCAAGAGCGAAGTTATAAGCTGCCAAACAATGATTTGGAAAGCTTGTACTCACGTTTGGTGTCGAACACCCACAAACAGTATAGCGCTGCACGTTATGATGCTTTTTCGCTATAATTAAACTCCTTTTGTATAGTAGATTTTATTTAATTCAAATTTATTTTCCTCTTTAAAATTTTGCGGCATGCTTTTCCGTTTTCAATAAGTGAAAAATATCGAGCACGGCCCAGGCAATCCATATTATCCCCACTCCACTTCCCAACACTGATCTTTCGGATCGGCCGATTTTGAGTTGCCAGACCGGTAGATTATCGGTGTGACTCCGGGTGTGGTGAAAACCGTTGTTCAAATTCAAATTTAAATTTGAATTCCTGAATTTCGAAACGAGTGTGTAGGCAAATCGCTCACCAAATAAAAATGTAACAAAAACAAAAAAAATAATACACGGGCCTCACACCCTCAAGTTTAATTTCATGCCACTGGTCTGAAATTAAGCTTGAAAAAAAATTGAAGGATCGTGTAGAGTTTCAAGCTATAAATGTGGACGAAGTATGAGTGCATGGGACACCTAACCTGGAGTCGAAGTCTAGGTCCATAGGTCATTAGCATGGAAATATCCCAATTCCTTGCCCGACAAGTCCTCCAAAAGATAAAGGGTGTTGCCCAACCTCCCTTTAACGCGGACTTTCGTGCCTACTGGCGCTAACTTTGCATTGAAATTGGTGGCAGCGTTGCTCAGTGCGAAGTTACGTTTAATCACTACTTGGCCAACTTCAAAGGAGCGTGGTTTGGCCCTTAGGTTATAGCTACGTTGATTCTGCTCGAACGCCTTGAGAAGATTTTTATCAATCTTCGAGCGAATCAACTGCAGACTATCCGGCCTTGCCACGTTCGCTTCGGCATCTCCAAGCATGCTAAGCTTTCTCAGCAACTGGTAATCGGATCCATGCGACATTATGTGTTGCCCAAAGACAACCAGATATGGTGACATGCCGATGGACTGATGCAAAGTTTTTCGTAGCGACGAATTGATACTACTAATGACTACGTCCCATTCCCTTTGATCACCCTGCACATAAGCTCTTAGAGCCGCATTGATTGAGCGATTCACCCGCTGTGTTCGACTGCGGAGCATACGCACCCGTGCAGATGTGACGGACTCCGAACTTTGTCAGAAAGGTCGAGAACTTATGGCTTTTAAATTGAGTGCCATTATCGCTCACGACTACTTCCGGTACCCCAAAGCACGAAAAGATCTCTTCTCCAAGGATGTCTATCACGGCCATGGCCGTGAACTTCTTCACTGCTTTCAGGAAGGTAAACTTGGAGAAGTGATCTAGTATAATGAAAATTCCAATATGTCCCTTTTTTGATCTTGGAAACGGACCAATAAAGTCAATATAAAGACGTTGGAATGGTCGATCGGTTACTACCCGAGCTCCCATGGTTGGTTTTAGCGTCACTGTCGGATACTTCGTAGTCCGACAGACCTCGCAGTTCCGGATGTAGTCCCTTACCTGCACTACCATGCTTGGCCAGAAAAATCTACAGCGGATCTGATCGACGCACTTAGCCATGCCGCAATGGGCAGAAGAAGGCTGGTCGTGTGCGGATCTGATAACGCCTTGCCGCAAAGATTCCGGAACTACTAACTTCCAGACGTCGTCCATACTAATGTCGACTCTAGGAAACTCCGTGCGATGGTATATATAGTCGTCTACCACTTGGAAATCGGGAACCTTAGTGGACCGAACATTCTCCCTCAACCGTTGGTACTCCTCTGACTGGAATGCTTCCGAGTTGAGGTCGATTTCGCTAAGGACTTCCGTGTTTAACATACAAATCTCTGCTTCCTCGAAAGAACGGGATATCGGATGAACTAGAAAAGAAGCAGAGCACAAGCACCCCTTTATCTTAATAAAAGCCTCCGTTAGGGCGAAAATTACGACTGAATAATTCGGAATGAACCGCTGATACCAGCCAGTCATTCCTAAAAACCTGCGAAGCTGCTTCTGCGTCTTCGGAACAGGAAATTCCTCGACCGCGCGAATCTTGCCCGTATTAGCCTGAAGCGTTCCCTCGCCAACAATGAATCCAAGGTAAACCACCTTCCTGAGACAAAACTGACTCTTCTGGACGTTGATGGTCGGTCCAGCCTTACGCAGCTGAGTTGCGACCTCCGTCAAATGGATGAGGTGTTCCTCAAAACTGGAAGAAAGCACCAGAAGATCATCCAAGTAGACTAAGACGGGCGACTTCAACTGGTAAGGAATCACAATGTCCATCAGGCGACTCACCGTTTGAGGAGCGTTGGTCAATCCGAAAGGCATGCGCTTAAATTGGTACAATGGCCTATTGGGTACCGTAAAATCAGTCTTCGCGCGGGAGTCCTGATCCAGACAGATCTGCCAAAATGCATCCTCTATCTTGGAGATGCAGTGTACTGGAGGGAGCCTGCTAAGGATTGGAATAGGATACGCATCCCTCACAGTCACTGCGTTCAGCTTCCGTGCATCTAAACAAAACCTCACCTTGCCAGGTTTTATATGCAAGGTGACTGGAGAAGACCATGGAGAACTAGGAGCCTCTTCGATCACTTCCATATCCAGTATTTTATCAATCTCCGCGCACAGGAGACTCTCCTTAGCCGGAGACAAGGGGTAAAACCTTTGCTTTATTGGCTTTGCGGCTGCTGTATCGATAGTATGCTGGATGAGTGTCGTCAGTCCTAGGCCATTCTTCTCGAAGGATGGAAATAAGGTAATTACGCCATCAAGCTGTGATTTTTGGACGTGAGTCAAATCTAGCTGAGGCGAATCGGAATCAGATTGGCAGAAGACTTCATTTATGGATGCTGGAACGATGGAGATGTTAAATCGTTTCCAGAAGTCCATTCCACAAATGAGATCCTGTCTAATGGTTGGAACAATCAAAAATTCAACTCGGTTGTCACCGAGTGATACGTCAGGGGAACAGCAATTAACCCAATTATCTCCTGCGTCTGCCCATCCGCCGTGTGCACGACGTTCTTCGTCTTGCCGGACACACATCCCTTCTCAACTAACTTCTGTGCCAACTTGCCACCGATAACGCTTTTGTTAGCACCGCTATCAAGGAGTGCCAAGTGATCCTCACCGAAGACGTTGACTTGGGTGAAAGGGCGTATGTCACCGCTTTGATGGACGATAGAGGAGATAGTATACAGTTTCAAGCCCCGTATGCGTCGCCAAAATTCACGCATACGGGTTGCAGACCTAGATCTACTTGAAACGGTAGCATCGACTTTGAAAACCTCAGCTCTTCGCTTCAGATATTCACGTAGACGCACGTGATACGGATGTCGCCTCTCGGAAGTCTGCGAGCATCCTGCGTCTGGTTTTCCGACTTGGCCTTGCACCTGTCACAATTCGGCTTATATACGTCGACAGCACAACATCCGTAGCAAAAGATGCGTCTTGGCTGAAGACAATCCTGATAGCGATGCCCTACCTCCTCGGAATTCCAGCATTTTGAATTATCGAATGAGCGAACGGCGCATATTTCCGCTTCCGATGCCTTTTTTGACTCTGGCTCGGAATCCTCTTCCCCCTGAAGAGAATTCACTAAGCTTCGCCTACCGGCTGAGCGATATTGGAGTCGAATGTTTTGGAAGAACTCCTCGTGCATGTGACATTCCCTACGCAAACTGGCCAAATCCGAAGTTTCGACATGCAACAGCTCATGTTGCAGCTCCGAACGCGAACCGTGGCGAACCTCAACTGCGATCTCGCTATCCGACATAGGTTCTCGGAGGGAATCAGCGATAGCCAGCATAGCATCCAGAAAATCATCGAAGCTTTCGTTGCTACCTTGCTTACGACGACGCATAGCATCCTTAATGTCCCTGTCCGATCTCTGGTCCTGGTACCGCACTTGCAGGCGACTACACAACTCGGACCAGTCCAGATCGCGAACCGTGCGATGCACTCTCCAATAAAACGCGAGTGCTGGACCAGAGAACAAAAGATGAGCAAATTGGGACAACAATGAGAAGTTGCCGTTAAGTCTCTGGGTGGTCATGCAATTGACTCGAAATATAAAGTCTTCGAGAGGAAGGTCATTGGGAGATCTAGTGAACTTAATGCGCCAGTTCGAGATGGTGTTTGAGATCCTATCTGGGCGATCAATATCTGAATAGCCGAAAGAAACACGAGCTCCATGCTGTCTTCCACCTAAACTATCTTCTGGCCTCGAAGCGTTGCTTGTGCGGCGAACTGATGGTGCTGCCTCGCCTTCATCCCCGTAACGAGGATCATCTTAAGTATCTCGAACATATTGGGTCACATTAAGATTGCGGAACGCGGCGGAGATCTGCTCGGCAATCACGGCAGACATGCTATCTCTATAACTCGCCATCGAGCTAGAGATGAGCCTATTAATTCGCTCTTCTGCGAGCGCAGCTGAGTCAGGGGCTTTAGTCTCACGTCGGGTGTTTCCCCGAGTTGGAAGTGGGAGTGAGGAGCTGGCATGGGTCATGCCACGCCCCTGAGAACGAGTATTCACGGGAATTGCTCCCGAATGAGCCGGAGCGTTCAAAGGTCCTTGCTCAGTTGGCGGATTCAAAGAAGCCCTGCGCTCAACTGCAGCAGTCAGGATGGCCTTTGAGCACGTCTGGCGGCAGATTGGACAGTTTTTGTTATTATCGAGCCAACCGGACAGACAAGATCTGTGAAAATTGTGTCTGCAGGTGGTCTCGATGAGATCTGGGTCCTGACTGGTGTCATTGCAGATGATACAGTCCATCGCGATGTTCATCAGGTCCCCTACCCTCTCGTTACCCCGTTTTACCGCCATAATAAAATCCCAAAAAAAATGAACTTGGTCAAAACTACTCGGTTCCAACCCCGATTAATACAAAAAAATTTATGTGCTCCTAAATGTCAGATAAAGGTATTCCACAAGCTACAACAATTACAATAAATTGAGCACACAAACACGTGTATATGTATTGATGGGGTAGGGCGCTGTGGCTGGTTGAGGCAGGTCTCTTTAATAAAAAAAAACACTTGGTTTCCAAAAACTCCTTGTGGTTTATTTCACTTATATCTTGACTTGCTTACTTAAAGATGACCATTCTTTTCTTCCTAGAGATGGTCGTTCCACGATAACTTATAAGAATAAATACTGACAACTAACTAAATACTAAACTATTCGACCTGAATTATTCGACCTGAACATTCCGTCCCCCCTTGCAATATAATTGCAATATTGCAGAGATGGAAGGGGGCGCCTAATTGTTCAGCAACTGCAGGAGCCGGAGAAAACCCACCCGAAGATGGTGTTCTGTGCTAGTGGGGCCTCCGAGGTCCCAGGTATGGTTCCGGGCAGTATGATGCGGCCGTAAACGTCCGCGCCGAGCACCAAGGAGATGGTGTTGGGCTTAAAAAAAGCGGTCATTGGTGACGCTGGCAAAGGAGTCCTTAAGCCCTTCTGGTAACTCCCTAGACGGGGTGCGGAGTTGGAGTTGGTTCTCCGTTTTGAGGACCACTTCCAGCCTGGTGGATTCAGCCACCGGAGAATGGATGATTGCGGAGCACGCCCATTCCCGGCCAACGCGCGCTACTGCTAGCCCCAACGCCGTTGCCATTGAGGCTTTGATGCGGCTGAGCGGCGAGCATGGATCGAGCATAACTAGCACGGTCGCTGTTGGCAGGGTGCTCACGCTTCTCATTTGGATGAGAGATGAGAGGGTGACCCCGGGAGCGGCAGGAGTGGCGGCCCTTGGCTGTCTAGCCATTGACCGTTGCCGTAGGGTCCTCTCACCTCTAGTTCGCGTCGATCGGCGAGGTCCATCCGCAGCATCTACGTGTAGGAGCGTGTGGTGCTCTCCCTGGCACTCACGACAGGTGTCCGTTGACCGGCAGGACCTTCCGGAATGCTGGTGGGCCAGGCAGTTTGGGCAGTACCGGTTGGCCAGTACCGCTCGGAGTCGCTTCTCTGCGCTTAATTGCAGGAAGCGATTGCACTTTCGCAGGGCATGCACTCCTCGGCAGATACGGCACAGGAATACCCTCGCGACTTTCGGATGGGAGTTGTTTATGTTGTTGCGTGGTCGCGGATTCATCTTGTAGTCTGCTTGTAAGGGAAATAGAACATTTTTTTGAAATTATTTTGGATACTTGAGGGATGCCACATGACAAACACGTAGGAGGAGATATCAGGAGTCACAACTGGGTCGGAAGGAGTACAAGTTTCGCTACTGGTCTCCTGACTGTTCCTCTGCTTGTGAGGAGGTCGACAACACGGACGAGATTGTCTGCGCCTGGGTGAGCGCCGATCACTCTGCCAAGGCGCCATTCATTGGGTGGAAGGTTGTCATCCTTTATGACAACCATATCATCGGTCTGCATATTCCTTTCAGGACACTGCCATTTGTTACGTTTGTGCAGTTCCTGAAGGTATTCGTGCTTTCTTCGCAAGCAGAACTGCTGGCTTTGAGCCTTAAGCCGTTGCCATCGATTGATGATGGACGCCGCATCAGACTGGATTTCGGGCTCTGTTGCTGCGAGGAGGGGACCACCAGTGAGAAAATGGCCCGGAGTAAGGGCCAACAGGTCAGTCGGATCCTCGGATAAAGGAGAAAGTGGTCTGGAGTTCAGACAGGCTTCTATTTTACACAGGAAAGTTGACAACTCCTCGAAAGTGTACTTATAGGAGGAAGTTGCCTTGTAGAAAAGAGTTTTGAAACTCTTGACCCCCGCTTCCCAGAGACCTCCCATATGTGAAGCTCCGGGGGGGTTGAACCGCCACGTTATCTGCTGGTGACTATAATGCTTGACTACTGTCGATCTTGTTGCCTCCAAGAAATCTTGTGTTAGCACGTTGGAGGCTCCGACAAAAGTCTTTCCGTTATCAGAAAAGACCTGTGCGGGGCAGCCACGCCTCGATACAAACCGCGCGAAAGCAGCTAGAAATTTCTCAGTGGTGAGATCAGAAGCAGCTTCTAGATGGATTGCTCTAGTGCTGAAACACACAAATACACACACATACCCTTTCGTAATCAAACACGCTCTGCCCGTGTAGTTTTTGATCTCAAAGGGACCGGCAAAATCAACACCAGTGTGTGTAAACGGACGTGAAAAAGTGGATCGCTCTGTGGGGAGGACTCCCATGAGTTGCGATTGGAGCTTTTTCTTGTGGATTGTGCAAATCCGACAGGAGTTCGTTATGGTTTTCAACAAGTTTTTTAACTTTGGTACCCAAAACTTAGATCGGATGAGCCGTGTCATAAGCTGGCTCCCGCCATGCAACGTAATCTTGTGAGTGAATTGAGCCATGGGCCGCGTGAAGTTACTGGAATACGGTAGGAGAATTGGATGCTTCTCATCGTAACTTAAGGACACGGATGCCTTCACACGCCCACATGCTCTCAGAATTCCCTTTGGATCTAAGAATGGATTAAGATTAGCTAACGCGCTAGACCTTGGGATCGCCTTCTTGGAGCACAAACAGTGGTACTCTGTCGCAAATCCTGCTCTCTGAGTGCACTGTATCAGCCTTTCTTGTGCTTGGGCTAATTCGTCCACGCTGTCTTCGGACGGAAAAGTTATATCGGACTTTTTGCACCGATTAATAAAACGCTGAATAATCGCGGTTACTCGGACTGCTCTATTAAAGCTGGAAAAACGTGTGGAGAAATCAGTCGGGTTCGGAACGGCCAGGAAACAATTTTTGACTGGACGCTTCTCCAAGTCCGTTTCCGATATACTATCAGAGCTGAGTGGCCACAGCTCTCGTGCGCTGCTCAGCCTTTGGGGCCCTTGCCACCACAGCTGGCTATTCCGCAGGTCCCGAGCCGATACCCCTCGGCTTGCTAGATCGGCAGGATTCTGTTCTGCCACGTCCCTTCAATTGAGTTTTGGTCAATTTTCGCTACTCGATTTGCCACGAAAGTCGTCCAGGAACATGGAGGCTTTTGTAGCCATGCCAAAACAATGGTAGAATCAGTCCAGAAAGAAAAATTGGAGCCTTCTGGAAGAGAAGGAAGGAGCGCGGCACATAGATCCACAAGCAGCACGGCACCGCACAGCTCTAAACGTGGTAAAGATACTGTCTTGATGGGTGCAACTCGTGTGTTTGCAGCGAGAAGATGAGTGGATACACTGTCGTTTTGTTCGACACGAACATATATTGCCGCTCCATATGCTATCTGGGAAGCATCACAGAATCCGTGATACTGAATACGCGCCTTAGGATGGAAGTGTACCCATCTAGGGATGCGAATGTCGCGGAAAAGATCACGATCTTCTTGGAAGTCGCGCCATTTCTTCTCGAGACTGCTAGGTAGAGGTTGGTCCCAGCCAAGCTCTTGAAGCCAGATCTCCTGCATGAAAATCTTAGCGCGCACGACATAAGGAGCAAGCCATCCTGCTGGATCAAACAGTTTGGCAATTTGCGATAGAACCTCGCGTTCAGAAAGGGAAGGAGTCTTGGAGTCTAACTCGTATGGCAACAAGAAAAACTCATCAGTGTTGGCTTGCCACCTGACACCGAGAGTTTTGAGGATGCTGGCTTCTTCTAAGTCGAGAAAGTCAGTGTGGAGCTTGTGATCCTTTGGAATATCACTATGGACCTCTTTATGGTTGGAGGCCCACTTCCTTAGAGGGAACCCTGCTGAAGCTAGACCTTCCCGAAGTTCACGTATTGCCCCAATGGCCTCCTTTATAGTGTGTGCACCAGCCAGGACATCGTCAACATACATATGTCCCTTCAGGATCTGACTCACGATTGGATATTGCGAACGAATATCTTCGGAAAGAAGTTGCAACACCCTGATGGCTACGAAAGGGGCACAGTTAATGCCAAACGTTACCGTTTGCAGCTCGTAGTCGCAGATCTTTTCCTCTCTGTTACGAAATAGAATCCGCTGGAACCGAGTGTGGAGCGGATGAACAAGAATTTGCCGATACATTTTGGTTATATCGGCATTGAATACGTAGCGGAAGAAACGCAACTTAATAATCTGAATCGTGAGGTCAGATTGGAGAACTGGTCCATGATGCAGGACGTCGTTAAGACTCTGTCCATTGGATGATGGACTGGAGGCGTTAAATACAACGCGTAGCTTTGTGGTTGTGCTATCAGGATTCAACACTGCGTGATGCGGTAAGTAAAAGTTGTCGCTATCATTACTTGGAGGGACCTCTCGCATGTGGCCTAAGTGCAAATACTCCTGTACTACGGAATCGTATTGGAGTTTCAATTCAGGGTTTTTTTTTAACCTATTCTCGTTTTGGTAGATCTTCCACCTCCCAAAACCTTGTTAAAAGGTTTTCGAGTTTTTGGTTTTGGCTGACCGAGATGCGTGTGGTAAACGCCGAAATAGCTTTGGAATTGGATGGACTTCTCACAGGACCTGAAAGGATCCACCCGAAAATGGTCTCTTGACCAAGAAGTGACCCACAAATATAGAATAGCTGGGAGGATGTCTGCGCCAATAAGCACGTCGATCTGCGAACTCCGGTAAAAGGAGGGATCAGCCAAAGGTAAATCAGGAAGTTGATTTACGAAATTGGACGGAATCGGATATGATGGAAGATTGCCCGCCAGATGAGGCAAGACGAAGGCTGAAGCTTCAATCTTGATGCGAGGTTTCGATGGAGAGCCAATATCGAAGTGACATAACTTCTCAGGCTTTGCAGCTACGGCTTGATTTAGGCCGGCTACTTGTGCATGGACATTTTGGAAAAATGGTTTCACAATGTTGAACATGCGTTCGGAAATAAAGGTCGCCTCAGATCCTGAATCGATCAAAGCACGAGCCTTAAAGCATGTACCACGATGGCAGATATTTATTACTGCGGTTCCTAATAGAACGTTCTGCGAATTGGATGCGAAATAATTTTGAACATTTGAGGAACTAGTGGACTGTATATTGTGATGTGTATTTGCTGGAGTGGCAGGGCTTGCCGAACTTGAAGGAGCCGCAGGAATTTGCGGATTGACGCCACGGTGAAGCAGAGTGTTGTGACGCCCTTTGCAAGTGAAACAATTATGGATACTTGTGCATTGCGCAACCTGATGTTGGCGTGCAAAACAATTAAGGCAGAGTTTTTGCTGTTTGATGTATGAACAGCGATCTTGGACGGACATTTGTAAAAATTGCGGACATAGACGGATCGGGTGATTTTCCTTGGAACATAGTTTGCAAGACTGTGGTTTTTTATTCACCTTGTTCTCGAAGGATTGGATTCGTTTCGGAGGCACAGTGTCCTTTTTGGACTTCTGGAAGGTCTGTGCTGTACTCGCTTCGAGAGTACGATACCTCTCTTGAAAGAAGGAGTTCAGCTCAGCCCAGGAAACGATATCTGTTTTCCCGTGAAGCGATTGCTCCCATAAGGATAGAGTGAGTTTTGGGAGTTTGGAGGAGCACAAAAACACCAAAAGGCAATCCCAATTCTCCATTTTGACCTTGGAGATTTCCAGCGCAGTTAAGCAACTCTGGACAGTGCTCTGCAGGTTCTTGATCGCTGCACCCGACTCATGAGGAATATTTGGAAGGTCGAAAAGGACTTTCAGTTGGCTATTGACCAGTAAACGTTTATTTTCAAACCGTTGTGTTAAATTTGACCAAGCAGAAACGAAGCCATCATTCGTGAGTGGGGACTTGGCGATATCGTAAGCTTCGCCCCTCGTTTTGGAGTTGAGATGGAACATCTGTCAGCCTTGAATTATTTATATAAATGGCTGTGAAAAGGTCCCGAAAGGTGGGCCAGCGCAATTAGTCGCCACTGAAATCGCAAGGGGGCATTCGGCACCCAGAAGAAACGACAGTTGGAGCCGCCTGCTGTGCTCTGGGAGCTGTAGCCTCGATTTGCTCACTCAGCTGAGCAGCACAGCTTTCGTAGACAGAGTAACAATAGTCATACTTGGACTGCATGACTGACATTGTCTCATCTATCTCCTCTCCAGTAAGGATAGAAGAACAGGTTTCGTATTCCGGCTCAACCTTTTCCCACAGAGCCCGTACTTGGTCAAGACGAATTTTGCACGTCTGCCGAGAAGGGGGAACAGCGCTAGCGCTTTCGCTTGGCGTGTTAAACCGCGCCTCAAATTGGCTGACACGATCGGTGACAGCAATGAATTTCATGAGGGCTGTACTGGCTATGGATTGGGCCATTTTATGACTGGAGTAAAGACGGACAATGCTAAGACAACGGACTTGATGGAATTTACCGAGAGCGTGGAGTCGCTTTGCGCTTTGGATGGCGGACGACTGACGGTAATAGACGGACTGGATCGCTGAATCAATCTGCTCGACGAAGATGCAGATGATTCACTTTTCGGCCTGACTCTTGTGAAGGCCTTCGCTGATGGGACGGACAAACTTTTAGTCTTATAGCTTTTCCCAATAGGCATAATAAAAAACCCTTAGGAGCCAAGCGACAACTTAAAAATTAGCAACTTGGATATGTAAATTGTATTTATTGTGTTTGTGTATGTCTGTAAATTCATATGTATGTATAGTTGCTTTTATTTATTTGAAAAAAAAAAAATTTCAATTTGTGTATATGGAAATATATGTGTATATGTTTGTATATGTGTGTGTTTTTTTTTTTTTTTTTTTTTTTATTCAACGATAGAAAAAAAATAAAGAATAAAAACAAATTACAAATTAACAAAGAAAGATGAAGGTTGAGGTTGAGTAGTTGCTTAGATGACCTGCGGTACGGCCGCGAAGCATTGCTACGCAGGATCTAAGCGGATGATGTTTAGTGCACCCCTCCCGAGTTTCGCTGCCTCTCTAAATGTCGCAGCGTCCTCATAGCATCTTCTGCAAAACCGCAGACAGCCTCCCACTTTTCGACACTTTCCAGCATTTTCTCAACTATAGTGGAACGACTGATGGGGCTTCCCACTGTTCTACTCATGCTCTCCCTTGCTTCCGCGAAACGAGGACAGTGGAAGAGGATATGTTCCGCGTCTTCCACTGATGAGCACAGCTGACACTCAGGGGAGGAATCATGTCCGAAACGGTACAAGTAATTCCTGAAGACACCATGGCCACTCAGCATCTGGGTCAGGTGGAAATTGACCTGGCCATGGCGCCTCTGCACCCATTTCCTCACATCTGGGATAAGTGTGTGAGTCCACCTCCCTTTACCAGATTCGTCCCATCTTCTCTGCCAATCCTCTATTACTCGTGTCCTGACCTGAAGCTTGTGGTCGCGGGCATCGAGTTGTTGGTCATTCCTACTTTGCTGCCTCAGGACGAAGAGCTCCTGTGCCTCAACTGCTAGTAGGTCGATTGGTATCAACCCAGCTATGACCAGTGCGGCGTCATCGGATATGGTTCTGAAGCCAGAACATACCCTTAGAGCTCCGAGTCTGTATGTGGTCTCAAGGCCCCGTCTGTAGCTTTTCTTCTCCGTTGCTTTAGCCCATACCTGTGCACCATACAGCATCGTCGATTTCATTACCTCTATGAGTAGGCGTCTTCGTGCTTGTTTGGGGCCCCTCGTGTTAAGCATTATCCTGCTTAGAGATCTTCCAAGCTCGGCCGCTCTACTGCTGGCATGCATTAGATGTTCTTTGAAAGAGAGTCTGTCATCTAAGTATACCCCGAGATATTTGATGGCTCTCGCTGATTGGACGATTGTGGATCCCATGTTCAGCTGAATTGTTTCTGGTACCTTCCTACTGCTCATGAGTACTGCCTCCGTTTTTTGGTCCGCTAACTGGAGGCCCGCTCTACTTAGCCAGTCCTTTATGATGGAAACTGCAGCCCCGCATTTCTCCTCAGCCTCATGGACTTGTTTGGCCACCACAACTACAGCTACGTCGTCTGCAAAGCCTATTACACTGGTATCCCCTGGAAGCTGCAGCCTTAGTATCCCATCATACATGGCATTCCACAGTATGGGTCCAAGGACAGAGCCCTGTGGTACACCTCCTGTGATGGGGTAGGATTCCTCGCCTTCCAGTGTGTGGTATTTAAGGACTCTATCTTTGAAGTAGTCTTCAATAATGCAGTATAAATAGTCTGGAACCTCGAAATTCGCTATTGCACTTAGTATTTTCGCCCAGTTTGCGGTATTAAACGCGTTCTTGATGTCCAGGGTGAGCACTACGCAATATTGCTTCGTGCCTCCTTTCCATCGAGTTCCTTCCAGGGCTTTGGCAGCAATGTCCACCACTGTTGAGATCGCATCTAACGTAGATCTCTGTTTCTTAAATCCGAATTGCATCGGTGAGAGATCGCCAGCTTCTCCTATGGCCCAGTTTAGCCTAGTTGCCAGTATCTTCTCCAGCAGTTTGCCAACCGTGTCAATGAGACAGATAGGCCGAAACGATGCGGGATCTCCGTTTTGTTTATTGGGCTTTGGGAGCAAGACTAACTTTTGCACCTTCCACCTATCCGGAAACCTGCCTTCCCTCAAGCACAGGTTATACAGGTCCACGAAAGCACCTGGATTTATTTCAATGGCTAGCTTGACGGCTTTGTTCGGAATCCGATCCGGCCCTGGAGCTTTATCGTTCCCGAGTTTGGTCGCAGCTACTACCACTTCCTCCGCTGTGACCTCATGTCCGATCGGGATTTGAATGTTGCCTGGGGGTGGATGCATACTAACCGCCTGCATTGGTGGAAATAATGTCCTAACTATGGCCCTCATCGTACCGGCCTGCATTGGGGGTGCAGGCTTAGCAGCTTTTAGCTTCTTAATTGCCACCTTGTAAGCTAATCCCCAGATATCGTTGTCTGCAGCGTCACATAGTTCCAGGAAACTGGCTAACTTACTAGCTCGAATCGCCTTTTTCAGTATCCTACGGCAGGTCGAGTACTCCGCTTGTAGAGTTAGAAACTCAGGTTTGCCCTTTGCTCTTTGGTATTGTCTTCTGGCCGCAATACAGGCTCGCCTGGCATTCGCTATGTCCTCTGTCCACCAGTAAACAGGTTCATGGTGCCTTCTATAACCTCTTTTTTTAACCATGCTTCTATTGCATGCAGTCTCCATGGCTCCCATTAGACCGTTCGCCGCCAAGTTAGCGTCGCATGATATGTGGGGAGGGTTAAAAGTCGCCTCGAATTCATGCCTCCTCAGGGTGTCGGCTTTGTAACCAGATTGCGCTTGAAAGCGGGTCCCTGGATTCCGGGTATTGCCTAACTCGACGACAATGGCCAAGTGATCGCTAGCAGTGTAGGCTTCGGTTAGGCACCATTTTGCTTGCCTGCTGAGTGCACACGAAGCGAAGGTCAGATCAATAATTGACCCTATTCCACCTCTACTAAATGTGTGCCTCGTTCCAGAGTTAAGCAGTCCGATGTTAAGCGCTGCAAAGGCTTCCAGAAGCGCTCTGCCTCTCGCGTTTGTGGTTGGGCATCCCCATTCCTCAGACCATGCATTGAAGTCGCCCGCGATCACAACGTTGTGTCTCCCACCAGCGTCCTGTGTATATGTGTGTGTATATGTGTGTGTGGATATATGTGTGTGTGTGGATGTAAATTCATATGTATGTATATTTTCTTTTATTTATTTGAAAAAAATACTTTCAATTTGTGTATATGGAAGTATATGTGTATATGAATGTATATGTGTGTGTGGATATATGTAAATTCATATGTCTGTATATTTTCGTTTATTTATTTAAAAAAAAAAACTTTCAATTTGTGTATATGGAAGTATATGTGTATATGGATGTATATGTATGTGTGGATGTATGTGTGTGTGTGGATGTATGTAAATTCATATGTATGTATATTTAGCGGTGGTTGCCGGGTTCTAACGGAAAGGAGCCCTTCTTGCGGGAAAACGAACGGAGCCGGCAAACACGCAAACATCCACACAATAGACCTGATACTTATCTTGGGTATAGCGCCGATGCAACTATAATGTTCCAACGAAGAACTTCTGGAGGAGCCAATGGTATCCGGCTCGAAGGACCAAAATGATGGGGTAGGGCGCTGTGGCTGGTTGAGGCAGGTCTCTTTAATAAAAAAAACACTTGGTTTCCAAAAACTCCTTGTGGTTTATTTCACTTATATCTTCTTAAAGACAATGACTTGCTTACTTAGAGATGACCATTCTTTTCTTCCTAGAGATGGTCGTTCCTCTATAACTTATAAGAATTCGACCAGAATTATTCGATCTGAACATGTTTGTTTTATTTTAATACGCCAAACTCAAGGATGTGAAAGTTGTATAAAAAGAATCCTAGCGTTATTTTATGATATGATTTAATGATATAATATAACATTCATTCAAGATTTGAGGGCTTACCTAAGTTAAGGTAACATAACAGCAATTTTGTGATGTGATCGTTCATTAGAAGTAGTTCCGATTACTGAAGCTACGTTAATAAAAATAAACTACGTGAAGCTCTAATCGGATGCTGAGGATCGTGCCGAATCTGTCCAGCACAAACAATCTCAGCCATCACGAGTCGAGGTGTTTGTTCGATGGAGCTAAGATATGGTATCGAACCGATATAAACCAATTCGATAGTTCCATACCCTATATTCCACCATCGAACGCCACTGATAATCCTCTGAATCGAAGATTATCGAACTCGGATAGCTATATGCAATCGGTCTGGATCCGATATCCACCAGAGTAACCAGCAGTTCCAGATTGCATATAACTATCGGCTGAATCTAAAAACACTAATAAAAATGGAGGAATTTTGGTTTCCTAGGAAAAAAAGAGAATGGAAAGGAAAGGGTATAGCCGAGTGGAACCTTTTCGGCCCCACGTTGGGCGCCAATTTCTGTAACGACCGAAGTCCAGTAACGTCCCCTGCACACTCTGTCTAAATTACGGCCGGCCAAGTTCAGGGAAAATGGGCGGGGTTTTGTGTGCAGGTTCGGTTATCGATGTTACTAGAAAATATCGACAGGTTATAGGACTGCTAGAAGAGGGAATGGCAAGAAAAGGGAAGGCCAAAATAAACTGACGGACTACCCCTAACGAACGATCTAGTCAGAGAGCTTGATGTAATGCTCTCCTTCTTCACCCACCCAACCATGTACTATCGATATCGGAATACCGATACTACCCATGTTGCTGTTATGCTACCGCGCTTGATGCCTCAAAAAAAACTAAATTTATTCCATATTACGTTTTTTTAATGTCACTTATAATCATACATGCGCATGCAGCTTCATGCTGCATGATAATTTCAAAAAAACCTAGCCTTGCTTCCCTAATATTTTATCCTTTTTGATTATTCCTTCTTTATTTTTACTCTTTAAATAATTTCTGTGTTTGTAACTTGGGTCGATACGTTATTTGTACGTAAGAGAGAAAGGCAATATATTTAATCAGTGATAGTCAGGCGATAATTTGAAAGTATATAATATAATCGGCTTATTTTTAGGCCATGGATTTTAAAAAAATACATGGTCTATTAGGTTTGTCGGAATGTGCGTAACAGGCAGAAGGAGACATCTGCGACCCCATAAAGTATATATATTCTTGCTCAGGATCACTAGCCGAGTCGATCTAGCCATGTCTGTCTGTCCGTCTGTCCGTCTGTCCGTCTGTCCGTCTGTCTGTCTGTCCGTCTGTATGAGCGTCTGATTCTCAACTATTAAGAAAGCTAGACCCTCCAAATTTGGCATGAAGATTACTGTATATCCTAGGCAGTAAACGTCGTTTTCAAATTTCGGGTACCACGCCCACCGCCCCCGTAAATCAGTAATTTGTGATTATTAAGCAAAGTATTGAAGTCTTAACTTTATGCTTTGGCATACATACAGATAAATGCATTATGAACCTATTCTATAAATTGCAACCCGATCGGCTAATAAACATAGAAGTTACGTGAGTTAACGTTTTCTATTGATTTGTGATGCATTGCCTGCAAGCTGCTGCCAGCCACGTGCTTTTTCGATCTTTTTAATGCGAAAATGGTTATGTTCATGTATGAGATCGAACTAGTAACTTAGCCGCACATCGAATAAGTGCAGCGATAGTCAAATGTGTAGAGCAGCCGGCAATCGAGCAAAGGGATAGAGGTTCGATCCCTCGGGAAGGCGGTTTGATTTTATTTTTTACTATTTCACTATTTAGAAGTTAATATTTTATTTTTTTTTTTTTTCATAATTATAAAATTTGATTTCATTTATCAAATTTCAACAAATAATCTTATTAAATATAAATAAATAACATTTGGCTTTCTTGTGGTAATTCAATCTTGTAGTAGTGTTATTGTTGTACATGACATATTTACATTTTTGAGCAACTGGTCTAAAAATGCAATTTTAACGGGCGCGGAGCGCAGCGACGGTGGTCTAGTTGTTAGGATGACGAACTCCTATGCAAACGGCCAGGGTTCGATTCCCCACGGCGAAAAGAGAATTTAATTTTTTTTGTGCTGTATTTCATATTTGTTTGCATTTATATTTATAAAGAATATGCATTTTTTAATTATTTGCCATTTATTTATATTTATCTTATAATTTAGATATTAAGTGTTACATTTTGCCATTTAAAATGTTTTGCATGCTGTACTTATGCGTGCATGCATACAATACATGCACACGAAGCTCACACATGCATGCATATGTATATGCGTGTGAGGCAATACACAAAACATGAGGCAGGTCTGTGTAATTGTTAACGGACGTCTAAATTAAAGAAGAAGCAGTTGACGCTGCTGTGTGTGTATGTAACGGAATTTGGCACGCGCCAAAAATTCACATATCTCTCTCTCGTTCTAACTTATGCTATCGACTCTTCCTTTTTCGTTATTTTAATTTTTGTTTTTATTATATTAAACATTTTATTTCAATATATATTTTTTATGGTATATAAAAATAAACTGAAAATCCATGGCCTCTTACAGTCACCGCGTGACTGTAGCCTTTCCGACTAGTTGTTATTGTAATTGACTCACCCGCGATCCGTTGGGACCCCGACAAAACAGCTGAGGAAAAATAATAATGACACAATAACAACACCAAGAATACTCTCACACCAAAGCAAATCTTCTGTCCTATCACTCAATCCCTGTTGATCTTTGTTTACGTTACAAAGTTTTTGTTTGTGTGTATGCGAATGATGAATGAAAATGAAAATTAAAATAAACAAAAAGGTAATGAAAAACAAGAAAGCAAGGGTACCTTCGGCTTGCCGAAGGTTTTATACCCTTGCAGTTATACAAAATAGCTATAAAAGTTCGATTTTGATTAAACTTTATTACACTTAGATTTGGATGTGGTAAGCCTGATAGCTATATCTTGAAATATAACGAAAATCGGCCGATAGGCTCCTTGACAGCTGAACGATATATCGGACCGATCTGGCCCGTTCCGACTTATTTAAAGAGGGCAGAAATAAGAAGGTTGTGAGCAAAGTTTCATGAAGATAGCTCAATAACTGGGGGACTAATTTGCGTTGCAACAGACAGACGGACTGACTGATTGTTCCTATAACAGCTATAGAATATAAACGTCTGAGATATTTAAATGGAAAAACTAAGGGCGGGTTACTGTGTAACATTAAAAAGTATTGATAATGTGCGGTATTTCCAAAAACAAAACAGGTTTGCATACAAAAACCCATGATTTCAGCCGATTGTTCCTATGGCAGCTATATGTTAAAGTGGTCCGATTTTGACAGCACATTAAGAACGTAATAAGAATAAGATTTGCCAATTATTGTTGCAATATCTTGAAAAACAACAACAAAAATCGGCCGATAGCTTCTATGACAGCTATACGATATATCGGTCCGATCTGGCTCGTTCCTACTTATTTACAACGTACAGCAATAAGAAGCTTGTGTTCCAAATTTCATGACGATAGCTCAAAAACTGAGAGACTAGTTTGCGTTGCAACAGACGGACGGCCGGACGGACGGACAGACGGACGGACGGACAGACGGACGGTCGGACAGATGGACGGTCGGACAGACGGACAGACGGACATCCATTTTTCGGCTCTCCTGGTGATGCTGATTCAGAATATATATACTTTATAGGGTCGGAGATGTCTCCTAAGGTGCGTTGGAAACTTCTGGCTAAAATTAATATACCCTCTGCAAGGGTATAAAAAGAACTTGAAATCAAAAAGGATGAACAAATTAATTGAAATGAAAACAAAAATAATAAAAATGAAAATGAATCAAATAATAATTTTGAAACTAATAGGTAAATAAAGAAAATGAATAAATGAATACTTTAAAATAAATGTGAAAATATGAATGCGAATTGGCTATGCGTACTGTAAGTATGCGAGTGTGCGTCTATAGCATGTGTGTGTATATATACATGAATGTGTTTGTGTGTGTGAAACTTGCGAGTAGGTGTTTAAGGCATGCACTGCCGCCTTCAAAAGAAAAAATAGGTGCGAAAGCGCTAGCGCTTCTCTGGCCACACGCGGTTCACTAAAAGGCAAGAGCGAAGTTATAAGCTGCCAAACAATGATTTGGAAAGCTTGTACTCACGTTTGGTGTCGAACACCCACAAACAGTATAGCGCTGCACGTTATGATGCTTTTTCGCTATAATTCAACTCCTTTTGTATAGTAGATTTTATTTAATTCAAATTTATTTTCCTCTTTAAAATTTTGCGGCATGCTTTTCCGTTTTCAATAAGTGAAAAGAAAAATATCGAGCACGGCCCAGGCAATCCATATTATCCCCACTCCACTTCCCAACACTGATCTTTCGGATCGGCCGATTTTGAGTTGCCAGACCGGTCGATTATCGGTGTGACTCCGGGTGTGGTGAAAACCGTTGTTCAAATTCAAATTTAAATTTGAATTCCTGAATTTCGAAACGAGTATGTAGGCAAATCGCTCACCAAATAAAAATGTAACAAAAACAAAAAAAATAATACACGGGCCTCACACCCTCAAGTTTAATTTCATGCCACTGGTCTGAAATTAAGCTTGAAAAAAAATTGAAGGATCGTGTAGAGTTTCAAGCTATAAATGTGGACGAAGTATGAGTGCATGGGACACCTAACCTGGAGTCGAAGTCTAGGTCCATAGGTCATTAGCATGGAAATATCCCAATTCCTTGCCCGACAAGTCCTCCAAAAGATAAAGGGTGTTTCCCAACCTCCCTTTAACGCGGACCTTCGTGCCTTCTGGCGCTAACTTTGCATTGAAATTGGTGGCAGCGTTGCTCAGTGCGAAGTTACGTTTAATCACTACTTGGCCAACTTCAAAGGAGCGTTGTTTGGCCCTTAGGTTATAGCTACGTTGATTCTGCTCGAACGCCTTGAGAAGATTTTTATCAATCTTCGAGCGAATCAACTGCAGACTATCCGGCCTTGCCACGTTCGCTTCGGCATCTCCAAGCATGCTAAGCTTTCTCAGCAACTGGTAATCGGATCCATGCGACATTATGTGTTGCCCAAAGACAACCAGATATGGTGACATGCCGATGGACTGATGCAAAGTTTTTCGTAGCGACGAATTGATACTACTAATGACTACGTCCCATTCCCTTTGATCACCCTGCACATAAGCTCTTAGAGCCGCATTGATTGAGCGATTCACCCGCTGTGTTCGACTGCGGAGCATACGCACCCGTGCAGATGTGACGGACTCCGAACTTTGTCAGAAAGGTCGAGAACTCATGGCTTTTAAATTGAGTGCCATTATCGCTCACGACTACTTCCGGTACCCCAAAGCACGAAAAGATCTCTTCTCCAAGGATGTCTATCACGGCCTTGGCCGTGAACTTCTTCACTGCTTTCAGGAAGGTAAACTTGGAGAAGTGATCTAGTATAATGAAAATTCCAATATGTCCCTTTTTTGATCTTGGAAACGGACCAACAAAGTCAATATAAAGACGTTGGAATGGTCGATCGGTTACTACCCGAGCTCCCATGGTTGGTTTTAGCGTCACTGTCGGATACTTCGTAGTCCGACAGACCTCGCAGTTCCGGATGTAGTCCCTTACCTGCACTATGCTTGGCCAGAAAAATCTACGGCGGATCTGATCGACGCACTTAGCCATGCCGCAATGGGCAGAAGAAGGCTGGTCGTGTGCGGATCTGATAACGCCTTCCCGCAAAGATTCCGGAACTACTAACTTCCAGACGTCGTCCATACTAATGTCGCCTCCAGGAAACTCCGTGCGATGGTATATATAGTCGTCTACCACTTGGAAATCGGGAACCTTAGTGGACCGAACATTCTCCCTCAACCGTTGGTACTCCTCTGACTGGAATGCTTCCGAGTTGAGGTCGATTTCGCTAAGGACTTCCGTGTTTAACATACAAATCTCTGCTTCCTCGAAAGAACGGGATAGCGCATCCGCAACCACATTCTCCCTCCCCTTGCGGTGCTCAATCTCGAACGAGAAACCTTGTAGCTTGATCGCCCATCGAGCCAGTCTGCCGCTAAGATCTGACTGGTTCATCAGCCAGCGAAAGCTTGCATGGTCTGTCACCACCTTGAACGGATGACCCTCGATGTACATGTGGAATTTTTTGATGGCCAGAACTACCGCCAAGCACTCGAGTTCGGTTACTGTATAGTTGCGTTGAGCCTTATTCAGCTTCTTGGACATGTAAGCAATGGGACGCTCACAGCCAGACTCGTCGCAATGCGCCAAGACAGCTCCGACACCATGCAAGGATGCGTCGCACTGGAGAACAAAAGGTTTCTCGTAGTTCGGATGAACTAGAAAAGAAGCAGAGCACAAGCACCCCTTTATCTTAATAAAAGCCTCCTGAGCTCGGCCATTCCACTGGAATGCCTTGCTTTTCAGAAGCTCCGTTAGGGTGAAAATAACGACTGAATAATTCGGAATGAACCGCTGATACCAGCCAGTCATTCCTAAAAACCTGCGAAGCTGCTTCTGCGTCTTCGGAACAGGAAATTCCTCGACCGCGCGAATCTTGCCCGTATTAGCCTGAAGCGTTCCCTCGCCAACAATGAATCCAAGGTAATAATCACTGACTCTTCTGGACGTTGATGGTCAGTCCAGCCTTACGCAGCTGAGTTGCGACCTCCGTCAAATGGATGAGGTGTTCCTCAAAACTGGAAGAAAGCACCAGAAGATCATCCAAGTAGACTAAGACGTGCGACTTCAACTGGTAAGGAATTACAATGTCCATCAGGCGACTCATCGTTTGAGGAGCGTTGGTCAATCCGAAAGGCGTGCGCTTAAATTGGTACAATGGCCTATTGGGTACCGTAAAAGCAGTCTTCGCGCGGGAGTCCTGATCCAGACAGATCTGCCAAAATGCATCCTCTATCTTGGAGATGCAGTGTACTGGAGGGAGCCTGCTAAGGATTGGAATAGGATACGCATCCCTCACAGTCACTGCGTTCAGCTTCCGTGCATCTAAACGAAACCTCACCTTGCACAGGTTTTATATGCAAGGTGACTGGAGAAGACCATGGAGAACTAGGAGCCTCTTCGATCACTTCCATAGCCAGTATTCTATCGATCTCCGCGCACAGAAGACTCTCCTTAGCCGGAGACAAGGGGTAAAACCTTTGCTTTATTGGCTTTGCGGCTGCTGTATCGATAGTATGCTGGATGAGTGTCGTCAGTCCTAGGACATTCTTCTCGAAGGATGGAAATAAGGTAATTACGCCATCAAACTGTGATTTTTGGACGTGAGTCAAATCTAGCTGATGCGAATCGGAATCAGATTGGCAGAAGACTTCATTTATGGATGCTGGAACGATGGAGATGTTAAATCGTTTCCAGAAGTCCATTCCACAAATGAGATCCTGTCTAATGGTTGGAACAATCAAAAATTCAACTCGGTTGTCACCGAGTGATACGTCAGGGGAACAGCAATTAACCCAATTATCTCCTGCGTCTGCCCATCCGCCGTGTGCACGACGTTCTTCGTCTTGCCGGACACACATCCCTTCTCAACTAACTTCTGTGCCAACTTGCCACCGATAACGCTTTTGTTAGCACCGCTATCAAGGAGTGCCAAGTGATCCTCACCGAAGACGTTGACTTGGGTGAAAGGGCGTATGTCACCGCTTTGATGGACGATAGAGGAGATAGTATACAGTTTCAAGCCCCGTATGCGTCGCCAAAATTCACGCATACGGGTTGCAGACCTAGATCTACTTGAAACGGTAGCATCGACTTTGAAAACCTCAGCTCTTCGCTTCAGATATTCACGTAGACGCACGTGATACGGATGTCGCCTCTCGGAAGTCTGCGAGCATCCTGCGTCTGGTTTTCCGACTTGGCCTTGCACCTGTCACAATTCGGCTTATATACGTCGACAGCACAACATCCGTAGCAAAAGATGCGTCTTGGCTGAAGACAATCCTGATAGCGATGCCCTACCTCCTCGGAATTCCAGCATTTTGAATTGTCGAATGAGCGAACGGCGCATATTTCTGCTTCCGATGCCTCTTTTGACTCTGGCTTGGAATCCTCTTCCATCTGAAGAGAATTCACTAAGCTTCGCCTACCGGCTGAGCGATATTGGGGTCGAATGTTTCGGAAGAACTCCTCGTGCCTGTGACATTCCCTACGCAAACTGGCCAAATCCGAAGTTTCGACATGCAACAGCTCATGTTGCAGCTCCGAACGCAAACCGTGGCGAACCTCAACTGCGATCTCGCTAACCGACATAGGTTCTCGGAGGGAATCAGCGATAGCCAGCATAGCATCCAGAAAATCATCGAAGCTTTCGTTGCTACCTTGCTTACGACGACACATAGCATCCTTAATGTCCCTGTCCGATCTCTGGGCCTGGTACCGCACTTGCAGGCGACTACACAACTCGTACCAGTCCAGATCGCGAACCGTGCGATGCACTCTCCAATAAAACGCGAGTGCTGGACCAGAGAACAAAAGATGAGCAAATTGGGACAACAATGAAAAGTTGCTGTTAAGGCTCTGGGTGGTCATGCAATTGACTCGAAATATAAAGTCTTCGAGAGGAAGGTCATTGGGTGATCTAGTGAACTTAATGCGCCAGTTCGAGATGGTGTTTGAGATCCTATCTGGGCGATCAATGTCTGAATAGCCGAAAGAAACACAAGCTCCATGCTGCCTTCCACCTAAACTATCTTCAGGCCTCGAAGCGTTGCTCGTGCGGCAAACTGATGGTGCTGCCTCGCCTTCATCCCCGTAACGAGGTTCATCTCAAGTATCTCGAACATATTGGGTCACATTAAGATTGCGGAACGCGGCGGAGATCTGCTCAGCAATCACGGCCGACATGCTATCTCTATAACTCGCCATCGAGCTAGAGATGAGCCTCAACTGCAGCAGTCAGGATGGCCTTTGAGCACGTCTGGCGGCAGATCGGACAGTTTTCGTTATTATCGAGCCAACCGGACAGACAAGATCTTTGAAAATGGTGTCTGCAGGTGGTCTCGATGAGATCTGGGTCCTGACTGGTATCATTGGTGATGGTACAGTCCATCGCGATGTTCATCAGGTCCCCTACCCTCTCGTTACCCCGTTTAACCGCCATAATAAAATCCCAAAAAAAAAAAAATGAACTTGGTCAAAACTACTCGGTTCCAACCCCGGTTAATACAAAAAAACTTATGTGCTCCTTAATGTCAGAGGGACTACGAAAAGGTATTCCACAAGCTACAACAATTACAATAAGTTGTAAGGTGCAATTGTGCACACAAACACGTGTATATGTATGTTTTATTTTAATACGCCAAACTCAAGGATGTGAAAGTTGTATAAAAAGAATCCTAGCGTTATTTTATGATATGATTTAATGATATAATATAACATTCATTCAAGATTAGAGGGCTTACCTAAGTTAAGGTAACATAACAGCAATTTTGTGATGTGATCGTTCATTAGAAGTAGTTCCGATTACTGAAGCTACGTTAATAAAAATAAACTACGTGAAGCTCTAATCGGATGCTGAGGATCGTGCCGAATCTGTCCAGCACAAACAATCTCAGCCATCACGAGTCGAGGTGTTTGTTCGATGGAGCTAAGATATGGTATCGAACCGATATAAACCAATTCGATAGTTCCATACCCTATATTCCACCATCGAACGCCACTGATAATCCTCTGAATCGAAGATTATCGAACTCGGATAGCTATATGCAATCGCTCTGGATCCGATATCCACCAGAGTAACCAGCAGTTCCAGATTGCATATAACTATCGGCTGAATCTAAAAACACTAATAAAAATGGAGGGATTTTGGGTTCCTAGGAAAAAAAAGAGAATGGAAAGGAAAGGGTATAGCCGAGTGGAACCTTTTCGGCCCCACGTTGGGCGCCAATTTCTGTAACGACCGAAGTCCAGTAACGTCCCCTGCACACTCTGTCTAAATTACAGCCGGCTAAGCTCAGGGAAAATGGGCGGGGTTTTGTGTGCAGGTTCGGTTATCGATGTTACTAGAAAATATCGACAGGTTATAGGACTGCTAGAAGAGGGAATGGCAAGAAAAGGGAAGGCCAAAATAAACTGACGGACTACCCCTAACGAACGATCTAGTCGGAGAGCTAGATGTAATGCTCTCCTTCTTCACCCACCCAACCATGTACTATCGATATCGGAATACCGATACTACCCATGTTGCTGTTATGCTACCGCCCTTAGTGCCTCAATAAAACAAAATTTATTCCATATTAAGTTTCTTTAATGTCACATACATGTATTGCGCATACAGCTTCATGCTGCATGACAATTTCAAAAAAACCTAGCCTTGCTTCCCTAATATTTTATCCTTTTTGATTATTCCTTCTTTATTTTTACTCTTTAAATAATTTCTGTGTTTGTAACTTGGGTCGATACGTTATTTGTACGTAAGAGAGATGAGCAATATATTTGATCAGCGATAGTCAGGCGATAGTTTGAAAGTATATAATATAATCGGCTTATTTTTGTTATTGTAATTGACTCACCCGCGATCCGTTGGGGCCCCGACGAAACAGCTGAGGAAAAATAATAATGACACAATAACAACACCAAGAATACTCTCACACCAAAGCAAATCTTCTGTCCTATCACTCAATCCCTGTCGATCTTTATTTTCGTTACAAAATTTTCGTTTGTATGTATGCGAATGATGAATGAAAATGAAAATGAAAATTAACAAAAAGGTAATGAAAAAAAAGAGCGAAGTTATAAGCTGCCAAACAATGATTTGGAAAGCTTGTACTCACGTTTGGTGTCGAACACCCACAAACAGTATAGCGCTGCACGTTTTGATGCTTTTCCGCTATAATTCAACTCCTTTTGTATAGTAGATTTTATTTTATTCAAATTTATTTTTCTCTTTAAAATTTTGCGGCATGCTTCTCCGTTTTCAATAAGTGAAAAGAAAAATATCGAGGTGTGACTCCGGGTGTGGTGAAAACCGTTGTTCAAATTCAAATTTAAATTTGAATTCCCGAATTTCGAAACGAGTATGTAGGCAAATCGCTCACCAAATAAAAATGTAACAAAAACAAAAAAAATAATACACGGGCCTCACAAACTTGATCTGTTATAGCATCATGTCCTTCTATAACCCCCTGTTTATTTATTAATAATTAAGACCAACACAATGAATTATGTATATATGTATATTTACATCAAGACATTAAGTTATAATAAGGTATAATAAGCATTATATTGTACTTCTGCAGCCGAAGGCCTGAGTTGCCATGGCTCCTAAAACTCAGTGGCCCAGACTTTTCAAGTCTTGGTCCACCTTACAATAATAACAATAAAAATATTAAATCTGCCTTCCCTAACTAATCGCAGAACCATGCTAGGGGACTTATTTATTAACAACATTATGCAAGGTGACATTGACAGTGAGGCCCTTGTAAGGCAGCTACACTTCTCTGTCCCTTGCAGAAGTACTCGTAATTACCTTCCACTAACTCTTCCTTATTGTAGATCGAACTATGCACTGCACGATCCGTTCAGGGTATTCTGTTCGGACTACAATAAACTTCAACACGTCATAGCTTTCACTAACTCTATTGCTGCTATGAAGTCTTTAATACTTGTCTATCTAGCACGTAATTAGTATTATTGTCTTCCTCGATATTCTACTTTTTTTGTTTTTCATTTCTATTTGCATGCCGTAAATTTCTCCCGCAAAATTCTCGGTCGGTTGGGCGGGGGGTGGACTTCGTCTGAGTTCCGCGCGCAACAAGCATCGGCTTGGTGTCGTTGGACCGCTTGTTAATACATTCATTGTATTCAACGTCAAAAAAAAAAACAAGTCGGCAAGGCTACAGTCACGCGGTGACTGTAAGAGGCCATGGATTTTCTGTTTATGTTATATACCATAAAATAATAATGAAACAAAAACAAGTGGGTAAGGCTACAGACGGGCCCGCCCGACAGTAAGTACCAAACATGTAAACTACTCATGACTTATGACAGAGAAATCTGCCTAACTTATTCTAATATATATGGCTTACTCGCTCTCACAAACACAGCGAAGCGCGTAAAGAGTAAAGCGACACGACGCGAGTCAACGTCAACTGCTCAAAGCAGCGCGCAGGCTGCTGCTCGTACCAAACATTTGTACTGAAAACGTTGACTTGAATAACTTTTGTGTTGTTGTTCCAATCGGATTGTTATTTGGAGAATATGTTTATATTGTATTCATATGTATACTGAAGCAGAACGTTATGAAATTAAAACTTTGCTTAGAAATCGCAAATTACTGAAATACGGGGGCGGTGGGCGTGGTACCTAAAATTCGAAAATAACATTTACTGCCTAGGGATGGCTAGATTTCTGTATATCTATATGCCAAATTTTGAGTCTTTAGCTTTTTTAATGGCTGAGAATCAGGCGCTCATACAGACAGACAGACGGACAGACACACATGGCTAGACCGACTCGGCTAGTGATCCTGAGCAAGAATATATATACTTTATGGGGTCGCAGATGTCTCCTTCTGCCTGTTACGCACATTTCGACAAACCTAATAGACCATGTATTTTTTTTAAATCCAGGGCCTGAAATTTGAGCAATTACTTTAAGGCTATGATAGATAGATCATCAAAGCATCAAAGACAAATTATTTAAGTAATTTGTCTGAAGTATATCCTCTAAAATTATTGGAACAGTTTGGTCGTACGTTGAAGAAAATTGCTTTTTTCACTTTTATCACTATTAATGAAAATAGGGATATTCGCATATGCATAGATATGAGAAGAGCCAATAAAGCAATTTTAAGGAAAACTACCCATTGCCCATTTTCGAGACATTTATGACTCGGCTTAAAGGTGTGAAATACTTTTCCCGTGCTTACCTCAAATATGCATACCATCAATTAGAATTTGACGAAGCTAACAGGCCTAGATCCGCAATCATAACTCCTCGCGAACAATTAATTTGAAGTAAATTCTGCACCTGAAATATTTCAAAGAAGGCATCTTGACCTAACGTGCTTAACTACAATGATGACATCATAATATTTGGTCAAGAAAGTCAAAGACATGTTGAATGAGCATACATATATGTCTTTTGAAGACACAATAAGTTAAATTCCTTGGACATATCTTATCTGATAGAGGGATTGAAGTTGATCCCGAAAAAGTGGTAACAATCATGTCGTTCATAGATATAAAAAACAAGAAAGCAAGGCTACCTTCGGCTTGCCAAAGGTTTTATACCCTTGCAGTTATACTAAATATTATATAAAATACATTTGGATTGCTGCTGGTTTCTGTTTGCATACAAAAACCCTGATTTCAGCCGATTGTTCCTATGGCAGCTATATGTTATAGTGGTCCGATTTTGATACAATTTCGACAGCACATTAAGAACGTAATAAGAATAATAATTTGCCAAATCTTGTTGCAATATCTTGAAAAACAACAAAAATCGGCCGATAGCTTCTATGACAGCTATACGATATATCGGTCCGATCTGGTTCGTTCCGACTTATTTACAGCCTACAGCAATAAGAAGCTTGTGTGCCAAGTTTCATGAAGATAGCTCAAAAACTGAGAGACTATTTTGCGTTGCAACAGACGGACGGACGGACGAACGGACTGACGGACGGACAGACGGACAGACGGACATCCATTTTTCAACTTCCCTGGTGATGCTGATTCAGAATACATATACTTTATAGGGTCGGAGAGGTCTCCTAAGGTGCGTTGCAAACTTCTGGCTAAAATTAATATACCCTCTGCAAGGGTATAATAAAGAGGAAATTCGTATTTTTTTGGCCTTAGCACGCCTTATAAAAAGAGACTGCGAATTCGGTTAAGGTGAGATGGAGAGGCAAGCTTTCGAAGATCTTCAATTAAAATAAGCTTATCGCACGTTTTAAAAAGGATACTCACAGACTGAACTAGTCGGAAAGGCTAGTCACGCGGTGACTGTAAAAGGCCATGGATTTTCAGTTATACCATAAAATATATGTATCGAAATACAAATTTTCATATAATGAAACAAAAACAAGTGCGTAAGGCTACAGACAGGCGCGCTCGACAGACAGATACCCTTTAACATCCGTACCAAACATGTAAGCACACTTATGACTTCTGATAGAGAATACTTCCCAACTAATTCTAATATATATGACTCGTGACACGACGCAACATCGACGTCGACGTCAACTACTCAAAGCAGCGCGCTGGCTGCTGCTCGTACCAAACATTTGTACTGAAAACGTTCACTTGAATATCTTTTGTTTTATAAGTCCGATCGGATTGTAATTCAGAGGATATGTTCATATTGTATTTAGCTTAATGTATACCGAAGCAGAACGTTATGAGTTTAATACTTTGCTTAATAATCACAAATTACTGATTTACGGGGGTGGTGGGCGTGGTACTAGAACTTTTAAAACAACGTTTACTGCCTAGGATATACAGCAATCTTAATGCTCTCTAGCTTTCTTAATAGCTAAGAATCAGACGCTCATACAAACGGATAGACAGACAGACGGACAGACAGACATGGCTAGATCGACTCGGCTAGTGATCCTGAGCAAGAATATATATACTTTATGGGGTCGCAGATGTCTCCTTCTGCCTGTTACGCACATTCCGACAAACCATATATTTTTTTAAAATCCATGGCCTAAAAATAATGCTTAGAAGTTTTAGTTTTACCTAGCTGGGCTGGATTTTGAGCAAGTGACGGATCACAAGCCACTAAAGACGATATGTAAACCAACTTCAAAACCTCCAACTCGAATCGAAAGGTGGATTTTACGTCAAGCATTTAAGTTCAAAGTTATCTACTTGTACAAGGCGGGCAAAGAAAATATTTCAGATGTTCTGTCCCGACTCTGTGAAACATTATCACCAAACTTTTTATGGCGTAGCGATAATAATAATATTATTCGAGTTCAGTTCCAACAGCGTTGAATATATTCGGAATATTTAAAGAAAATAGCCTTGATTAGGAAATCATTGACTCTGGGTTCATGTACAACGAAAAGTTTTTACCCATTTCGCTATGAGTTTATGATTGGAAAATTATATTAAGAGAAACACGACTGATAATTTCGACAAGATTTCGCCAAAAAGGATTGGAACCGGCTTACGAAAGATACCCAGGCGAGTCAATAACGTAACCCAATTTCAAAAAAAAGTTTGAAAAAATTTTAATTATGTCGGAAAACATACGTGCTGGTAATGTTTTGACTTCGAACTCGAATTAAGGAGGTCAAAATCCAAATTAAAACATACATATATCGGTTATAAATCCATCTTTAATTTTTGGAGCTTTGAAAATTGTTCATGTTTTTTGAGGTTAAGAAGAAACTAAGACGGTTTTAGAAGTTAAGAAAACATGAGAAAATATATATCGCAAGACCAGATCATGATTCCCTATCTTTTTGGGGGAATTTTAAAATTTTTAGTTTTGTGAGGTTAGGTTAAAATCCAGACATGCTCTTTTCTTGACATAGAGGTGGCTTTTCATAAAACCGGCTACGGCTCTATCTCTGCTGCGATGGAGCGCAGAAATATTGCCCGTCTCTTAGTCCGGTGGATTGATGCTATGTTCAATGATTGATGCGAAAAAGTAATTATTGTTCTCTTCACTAAGCGCATCATAGGTCGATTGCACGAGATTAAATATCTAGGGGTAACTCTTAATAAAAGACTATACTGGAACTCCCACCTAAACAACACCCTACCAAAGGCAACTCTTGACATGTGGGTCTGTAGAAGATTCTTTGGTAGAATCAGGGGTCTCATATCCTGCACCATACAATGGCTATTTGATATGATGGTAACCCATCGTTACCTCCGCTGCTATTGTGTGGTGGCCAAAGGTTACGCAGGTCACTGCCATCAACAAATGCAATAAATTGCATAGGCTGCTTTGCCTCTCATTAACGGGTGCACTTCGCACCTGCCCACCGCAGCAATGGAATCGATCTTGAAATGACTCTGCTACATATTCAAATACAAGAAGTCGCTGCTTTGAGCCTTCTTAGAATCAATCTGGGCTTCTAGCTACCGAATTAGGCCATGCTAAACTAACTAATCAAAGATATTCCTGGCTTAGAGATCTGCACTAGATCAGATTCTATGACCAAGAAACTCTTCTTTGATGCAAAATTCAGAACCCTCATCCCGGACCGTAGGAACTGGGATATTGGCAACCCCATCAGTGACCCTCACGGTATCCATTGTTATACCGTCGGTTCAAAGACATCAGGGGGTTGGAGCTGGAATTTATGGTCCCAACTCCAAAACCTCGATTTCTATGGGCAATTGGCCCACATTTTTTAATCCGAGGTTCGCGCCATCGAGTTCTGCTGCCGCCTTATCCTTAAGAAGGGGGTCAGAGGAGCGAATATATATGTACCTCTTTCGGACAGCCAAGCGGCCATACTAGCCCTCTCCTTAAAAAGAGTAAGCTTGCCTATGGTGGCTGACTGCTGGAACTGTCTCCAAAGACTGTCCTATAAGAACAAAGTTATCCTCCTATGGGTACCTGGACACACTGGCTTCCAAGTGCAATGAGCTGGCAGATGAAAGAGCGAGGGTGGGGTCATCGGCCCCCCCTGCTTGGCCCCGAACCCTTCTTTGGCGTGGGGTGGTCACCTATTTCCCTATTTTCCCACCCCCCTCACAGCATTATAGGTTGAAAAAAAACATCGTGGTCGCAGTGTCCTGCCCCTTCTTGGCAGGAAGACTACCTCTCTTCGAAATAAATAAATAAATAAAATTATACCAAATGTTTTCATGTCAACTATTTGCAAAAATTGTCAGGAACCTTTCTATATTTCATAAGACGTTTAGCTTGATCTACAATATTTTTTTTCGAATTTATGGTTGATATGGAAAAACAGTGGTCGTATAAGTCACTAGATATGAGACCGTAGAAATTTTCAATCCCGAGCAACTTAAAGTCTACGGCAAAAAGGGCATAGCCAAGTTCTTGAACAAACTTGATCTACGTTCAATAATAATAAGATATATACCATATCTCAACAAATTAGATAGCCAAGAACAAATTTGATAGCTGAGAAAGATCTCAGAAGTTTTCATAAGGACGAAAGGATATTATGGCTAAACCAAATAAGATGTTGACAGCAACAACTTTTACTCTATAAGTTGCTGTCATAAAAATGGAAGATATTTTGTGTTAATCATGTGTGAATTAATCGGAACTTTAAGGCTTAATCACACTAATGTGCGATAGCTTCGCATCTTTAGCGTCAACTATTATAAGCAGCGCGCAAGCAACTCTGGCATACATTGGCTTACTAGACTTGAATAATTTGTCAATTATTTCAATTTGTCAATTATTACTTGCATAAAAACATCGGTGAAAAGAAAAAGCAAAAGGGTGTATAAACTTGACATTCCGAAGGTAACAGGTAGCATTCCTGTATTGTTTTTTATATTTGCAGAACTTTAATGGAGATTTTAACAATAGCAAATACATTTTATTATAGTCTACAGTTATATAGTTTATGTTATAATATAGTTTTCTTTCGGCTCTCTTAATGGAAATTGTTTGTTTTTCATACATATTTGTATGTGTGCATATTTGGGTGGTCGCGGCTTGTATGGGGCTTTCTCGTTTAGATGTACCAAAATATGAAGAATATGAAGTTTAAATCTAATCGAAGAATATTAAGTGGACTCGAAACTGGTTTATACATAGGTGAGATTGTTTTTGTTTGTGATTTTCAAATTATTGAAATACTAGAAATATTATGTATGTTAATTTGGCAACAACCATATTTTTGAAATTTGGTCACACTGGTCTGAATCAGTTCTTTTTGTTCTTCTGAAAACTTCCTTCTTCTGTTGTTAACTTCCAAACGACTCACAACGCTGTCACGCTTATGTCAAATAAAACAATTATTAAACTTTAACTAAATCGCCTCGCGTTTTACTCCATAATTTCCAATACATATGAACCTATCGAAATTTTGGTCAAATAGTAAAAGTAACGTTATCTAAAAAATTTCAATTATATACTTATGAAGTCATTTAAGTACCAGAAAGCAAAGCTACCTTCGGCATGCCGAAGATAACATTGCAGAGTTTTTTTCATTTTAAATTCCGTTTAATTTGTTATACCTGTATTACAAACGCATGTTAAAGGATAGTTGCATTGTTAGAGGATGGAACCACAGAACAATTTATACATAACATATAGTAGACAACAAATTTTTATTAACAAAGGAAAGCATATCAACTATTAAGTTAAAAGAAAAATATAAAAAATAGCCTTTATAATAATTACACATATTACATATATTATTTTACATATAAATAAATGAAATATATGTACAGTCATGGAAAATATAAAAGAAACAAAATTTACTCCTGCACGGAAAACTAAATTTTTCATTACCTTAAAGTACTTTATGCGTAAACCAGATATTATATAGAACACTGATATCTGTCCTTAATTGTGCACTCTCCCTCTGCACCCCTTTAGACTGAAATATTATTTAAAAAACTACAGTACGGTGTTAAAAAAAAACAAGTGGGTAAGGCTACAGTCGGGCGCCCGACAGTAAGATACCCTTCTCCCAATTTTAAAATCCGCTACAAACGTGTAACCACACTCATAATTTCAAACAGAGAATTCTGCAAAAATACTTCTAGTACATATAGCTTACTCGCTCGCACTCACACAGCGACGCGCGTAAAGAGTAAAGCGACACGACGCTACGTCGACGTCGGCGTCAACTGCTCAAAGTAGCGCGTCGGCTGCTGCTCGTACCGAACATTTCTACTGAAAACGTTGACTTGAATAACTTCTGTGTTATTGGTCCGATCGGATTGTAATTTGGAGGATATATTAATATTGCATTTAGCTTTATACAACCCGAAGCAGAACGTTATGCGTTGCTTAATAATCGCAAATAACCGATTTGCGGGGGCGGTGGGCGTGGCATCAAACATTTGAAATAAACTTTATCTGCCTATGATTTATAGGAACCTTCATGCCAAATTTGGTATCTCTAGCTTTTTTAATAGCTGAGATCTGTTGTCTCATACAGACGGACAGACAGACGGACATGTCTCAATCGACTCGGCTAGTGATCCTGAGCAAGAATATATATACTTTATGGGGTCTGCCACGCCTCCTTATGCCTGTTACATACATTTTGCACAAAGTTAGTATACCCTTTTTTGACCATTTTCAATGGTCGAAGGGTGGAACAGCATACGCCAAGGGATGCATGGCCGGGGGTACCCCGGTCGCTAGTATGCGGACTCTGGATACCTGTCGTCCTCCAGTTTTAATTAGACTTCCCACGGTACGCGGACTATGCCGTGGGCGACTCTAGGGGGCCCGGACAGGCCACGGATTCCCTTGGACACTGAGTTCGTAAGTACTGCATTCTCGTCCAATAGCTGTTCAGGCAGGCAGTAACTCGTCGAGGTGATGTCCTCTGACCCTGAAGCAGACACTGACCTGATCAGCTTCGCTGACGACGCTTCCGTGGCCTCACGGAAGCAGGCTCTCGGATCCAGACGCTGCGACTGGATTCTAAGAACGCCTCCATCAAATTGAAGACCCGTGAAGGGTTCAAGCAGAGCGGAGGCTTTCGCTATCGCCATCGCACCCCCCGTGGAAACCATGGCCAAACGGATGCGCGCTGATGATACCGTCCTTGAGCCCCAAGGGTATTCAAAGAAACCCAAAAAGACTCATGCGGAGTCCACAAAGCCACTTTACAGCCAAGTGGCAAGCAGCGTGAAACTGGGTTCCATTTCGGCTGATCAAACTAAACCGCTTTTATCGGAGCAGCTGGCTCCGGTGAAAAAAGTTTAATTAAGCAGCTACACTCCACACCTGGGGTCAGTCCGGGTTTCGATGGTTGCATACCTCAAAACGACTGACTGTTCCTGGTGTGCGAGGACAACCTCACCGCCGACTGGGTCAGGGGAGTTGTTGGACACATCAGGTCCATCAGCTCCCTTGATTTAAAACTATAGGAAGAGTCAGAGTTCCCAAGAGCTCACCTCATTAGAGGTTACTTTTAAAGAAGTGCTGAATTTGCACCCGCCACCATCCTGGATTACCTAGGTATACAAAATGCTGACTGCTTCTCAACGAAGCAGTGGCGGGTTATTCAGCATAGCCTTAACGGCAATACGACTCACCTCGCGATGATGGTTGATGAAGAGTCGTATAAGGCTCTGACGGAGTGTAAGGGAAAAGTGAAGTTTATCTTCGGAAGGATGAAGCTTATCGAGTAAAACTCCGTCCCCAGGGTTTCCCCCACTCCTGCCCGGTCCCCATCCCCTTCTCCAACCATTCACCCTTTATCAGCGCCCCTCCGGTTGTGACAAAGGTTGTCTGCACTGACGCGGTAGCAGTGACTGCCGCTCCAGTGGCGTCCACCAGCGCTAAGGCCGTAGCTGCGCTGAAACCCCCATCCCCAAATCCCCGAACATTGTGGTCTCCGCCCCCAATCCCTCATCGGGCCGAACCAGGCCTGCGGCTGGCATCGGGCGCCTTCTGGCCCCTGTCAGCCAGCGCCGGACGCAATCCACCCATAAGGGTACCTCCAGCGACTGGGATCGCTAGGCGGCCTCCCACGAGCAGCTCTGCTAGACTGCCGAAGGTCATCCGAGGCAACGACTCTTGGGTTACAAGGCATGTGGCCTTGTCAGCAAGGCGCTGAAGAAGGATGCTGAGCGCCATTAATGTGCTCCAGGCGAACCTGCACCACGCCAGAGGAGCGTCAGCCACCCTGTGCAGGATCGTCTGTGATGATGGTATTGACCTGGCTCTCATCCAAGAGCCATGGTTATTCGGTGGCCTCATCCGTGGACTATCATGCGTATCATGTAAGTTGCTATTTGACCTAATGGGAGGTGCCCCTCGCACTGCTATATTGGTTAATAACAGTGTGAGACACTTCCCTTTAACTAACTTCATTCACAGAGACCTGCTAGCAACGGCTATAGAGGTAGCCACAGCTAAGGGCGTCCGGGAAGTAGTGATCGCATCTGCATACTTCCCGGGGGACGTGGATGAAGTTTCCCCCGCGGAGGTTCATCGGCTTGTGGATTTCTGCCGTCAAAACAACAAACCGCTCGTGATCGGATGCGACGCCAGCGCGCATCACACGGTCTGGGGGAGCAGCGACATAAACAAACGTGGTGAGTCTCTCTTAGATTATCTAATGTATAGTCATTTAGATAAAGCTAACGTAGGGTACAAACCCACGTTTATTAACGCCATTAGGGAAGATGTTTTAGATCTCACCTTAATCAGCAACTCAATTGCGAGTTTGCTTGTCAACTGGCGGGTCACAGACGAAGCCATCTTGTCGAACCATCAGCACATTAGGTTCGACCTTCCTGGTCAAGTCGAGATCCGCCAGAACTCTTTCTGTCCCAAAAAGATAAACTGGGAACTTTTAAAAGCCTCTGTGGCTTTTAAAGCAGACCTGTTGATCAGCAAGCCAACCTCTATCAATGAGACAGAAATTGCTGCCATACTGCTCCATGATGTGCTAATTACATCCTTCGATGTCAGCTCAGTCCGGAAGAACCTAAAGGTTAACCGTAAAGTTCCATGGTGGAACGAAGAGAGTCTTCACAAAGAAGGAAAGTTAGAAGCCTATTCAACTAGGCGAGATCTAACCGCGTAAGTTGGGACGTCTTTAAACTATAAGTATACGCGTAAGTAGGGACGCTCTCACAAACTATAACTTTACATCTATCAAACTATTACATCCTTCGATGTCAGCTCAGTCCGGAAGAACCTAAAAGTTAACCGTAAAGTTCCATGGTGGAACGAAGAGAGTCTTCACAAAGAAGGAAAGTTAGAAGCCTATTTAACTAGGCGAGATCTAACCGCGTAAGTTGGGACGTCTAAGTATACGCGTAAGTAGGGACGCTCTCACAAACTATAACTTTAGAACATTAGACGTGCCAAACGCGATACGTGGCGCAGCTACTGTGGTAGCATTGAATCGCTGCCAGAGGAATAGGGCTTCTCAAAAGAGCAGACGGCTCTTTCACTCAAGATCGCAGGGAAGCACTTGACCTTTTATTACAAGTTTACTTCCCAGGTTCGGTGTTGAACCCAGATCTCTCCAGTCACGTTGACGCCACCTTGTCACCGGACTCACGTGGAGCCAGTCTATCTGGTACCATCTTTGATCCTGAAAAAAATATAAAATGGGTTCATGATTCCTTCGCTCCCTTCAAAGCCCCAGGGGGGGCGAGCAAATGTTTCCAGCCCTTCTCCAAAACAGCCTGGATCACATCCTTGATCCGCTTGTCAGCCTTCTTAGAGCCAGTCTCACGTGGGGATATATACCCAACTGTGGTATTTTTTCCCAGACAAGAGAATCGTCCTCTTGACCAGCCTAAGCAGCGCGTCGGCTGCTGCTCGTACCGAACATTTCTACTGAAAACGTTGACTTGAATAACTCCTGTGTTATTGGTCCGATCGGATTGTAATTTGGAGGATATATTTATATTGCATTTAGCTTTACACAAACCGAAGCAGAACGTTATGCGTTTAATACTTTGCTCAATAATCGCAAATAACCGATTTGCGGGGGCGGTGGGCGTGGCATCAAACATTTGAAATAAACTTTATCTGCCTATGATTTATAGGAACCTTCATGCCAAATTTGGTATCTCTAGCTTTTTTAATAGCTGAGATCTGTTGTCTCATACAGACGGACAGACAGACGGACATGTCTCAATCGACTCGGCTAGTGATCCTGAGCAAAAATATATATACTTTATGGGGTCTGCCACGCCTCCTTATGCCTGTTACATACATTTTGCACAAAGTTAGTATACCCTTTTTTGACCATTTTCAATGGTCGAATGGTATAAACACTGGTTTCAGCCGTTCCCATTGTGGAAACAACGGAGAATCGAAACATAAAGAGAGCTTCAACCCAAAAGTTCGTCGACTTTTTGACTAGTAAGTCAAAAAACAACCTTCCCATGGTCTTAGGACTTCAAAATACTTAATGGGAAAAACAATATTGAGAAAATCAATACATCCAACCAGATTTGTCGTGTTCGTTGTATACTGCTGCAGAATATCACTTAAGATTCTAAATGGCCTGAAATATAGTGAAAACCACGTTAACATCCATTTTAAATAATGATATAGCATAATGCATACTAAATATAAAATACATTTGGATTGCTGCTGGTTTATGTTTGCATACAAAAACCCTGATTTCAGCCGATTGTTCCTATGGCAGCTATATGTTATAGTGGTCCGATTTTGGTACAATTTCGACAGCACATTAAGAACGTAATAAGAATAGGATTTGTTGCAATATCTTGAAAAACAACAAAAATCGGCCGATAGCTTCTATGACAGCTATACGATATATCGGTCCGATCTGGTTCGTTCCGACTTATTTACAGCGTGCAGCAATAAGAAGCTTGTGTGCCAAGTTTCATGAAGATAGCTCAAAAACTGAGAGACTAGTTTGCGTTGCAACAGACAGACGGACGGACATCGATTTTTTGACTCCTCTGTTGATGCTGATTCAGATTATATATACTTTATAGGGTCGGAGATGTCTCCTAAGGTGCGTTGCAAGCTTCTGGCTAAAATTAATATACCCTCTGGAGTCTGCAACTATAACCGCTCTGCCATAAGCGCATACTTAATTCGATCGTTCAGCTTGTTGTACAGGACAAAAACAAATTATTATTGTGTCGTCTGTGTGTACAACAATACCAACTCACTCCCCTTAAAATTTAAATTTAATAAAATGCATTTCAAATACTAAACTTTAAATATTATAATGCTTGAAAACTGATAATATTCAAACAAATTTACTCGCATCGTGTAGGATTAGTACTCGTACCCTTTGGGTCGACAATCAACAACCACAACCACTAAGCCAAAAGTGCTTACGCCGGATTTGAACCTGCATGTCTTGCATATCTAACATAATAAAACAGACAAAAACACGTCACACGCACTATTATTTCTTTAATATTGATAGTCCAATCTTACTGAAATTTTCACGAAACGCCCGCAAGATGGTATTTACGTATATATAAATGGCCGTCAGCCGTCAGAGGTAGCAAGGGGAACCACATGTAACCCTAGCTTTGGCTACATGTGACCCTAGCTTTGGCTAAGGTACCTGCCGTCCTTGCTCCTACTGTCGGAAGTGCGGCTATACTCTCCACGCGAGGGCGGCTGGAAGCAGGCCCCTAGCACGGTCATGTTTCTGCTAGGGGTGCTGACTAATTGTAGTCGGGCGAAGAGTGTGAATCTATCAATCATCCCAATCCAAGGTGGAACAGCATACTCCAAGGGATGCATGGCCGGGGGTACCCCGGTCGCTAGTATGCGGACTCTGGATACCTGTCGTCCTCCAGTTTTAATTAGACTTCCCACGGTACGCGGACTATGCCGTGGGCGATTCTGGGGGGCCCGGACAGGCCACGGATTCTCTTGGACACTGAGTTCGTAAGTACTGCATTCTCGTCCAATAGCTGTTCAGGCAGGCAGTAACTCGTCGAGGTGATGTCCTCTGACCCTGAAGCTGACACTGACCTGATCAGCTTCGCTGACGACGCTTCCGTGGCCTCACGGAAGCAGGCTCTCGGATCCAGACGCTGCGACTGGATTCTAAGAACGCCTCCATCAAATTGAAGACCCGTGAAGGGTTCAAGCAGAGCGGAGGCTCTCGCTATCGCCATCGCACCCCCCGTGGAAACCATGGCCAAACGGATGCGCGCTGATGATACCGTCCTTGAACCCCAAGGGTATTCATAGAAACCCAAAAAGACTCATGCGGAGTCCACAAAGCCACTTTACAGCCAAGTGGCAAGCAGCGTGAAACTGGGTTCCATTTCGGCTGATCAAACTAAACCGCTTTTATCGGAGCAGCTGGCTCCGGTGAAAAAAGTTTAATTAAGCAGCTGCACTCCACACCTGGGGTCAGTCCGGGTTTCGATGGTTGCATACCTCAAAACGACTGACTGTTCCTGGTGTGCGAGGACAACCGCACCGCCGACTGGGTCAGGGGAGTTGTTGGACACATCAGGTCCATCAGCTCCCTTGATTTAAAACTATTGGAAGAGTCAGAGTTCCCAAGAGCTCACCTCATTAGAGGTTACTTTTAAAGAAGTGCTGAATTTGCACCCGCCACCATCCTGGATTACCAAGGTATACAAAATGCTGACTGCTTCTCAACGAAGCAGTGGCGGGCTATTCAGCATAGCCTTAACGGCAATACGACTCACCTCGCGATGATGGTTGACGAAGAGTCGTATAAGGCTCTGACGGAGTGTAAGGGAAAAGTGAAGTTTATCTTCGGAAGGATGAAGCTTATCGTGTAAAACTCCGTCCCCAGGGTTTCCCCCACTCCTGCCCGGTCCCCATCCCCTTCTCCAACCATTCACCCTTTATCAGCGCCCCTCCGGTTGTGACAAAGGTTGTCTGCACTGACGCGATAGCAGTGACTGCCGCTCCAGTGGCGTCCACCAGCGCTAAGGCCGTAGCTGCGCTGAAACCCCCATCCCCAAATCCCCGAACATTGTGGTCTCCGCCCCCAATCCCTCATCGGGCCGAACCAGGCCTGCGGCTGGCATCGGGCGCCTTCTGGCCCCTGTCAGCCAGCGCCGGACGCAATCCACCCATAAGGGTACCTCCAGCGACTGGGATCGCTAGGCGGCCTCCCACGAGCAGCTCTGCTAGACTGCCGAAGGTCATCCGAGGCAACGACTCTTGGGTTACAAGGCATGTGGCCTTGTCAGCAAGGCGCTGAAGAAGGATGCTGAGCGCCATTAATGTGCTCCAGGCGAACCTGCACCACGCCAGAGGAGCGTCAGCCACCCTGTGCAGGATCGTCTGTGATGATGGTATTGACCTGGCTCTCATCCAAGAGCCATGGTTATTCGGTGGCCTCATCCGTGGACTATCATGCGTATCATGTAAGTTGCTATTTGACCTAATGGGAGGTGCCCCTCGCACTGCTATATTGGTTAATAACAGTGTGAGACACTTCCCTTTAACTAACTTCATTCACAGAGACCTGCTAGCAACGGCTATAGAGGTAGCCACAGCTAAGGGCGTCCGGGAAGTAGTGATCGCATCTGCATACTTCCCGGGGGACGTGGATGAATTTTCCCCGCGGAGGTTCATCGGCTTGTGGATTTCTGTCGTCAAAACAACAAACCGCTCGTGATAGGATGCACCGCCAGCGCGCATCACACGGTCTGGGGGAGCAGCGACAACAACAAACGAGGTGAGTCTCTCTTAGATTATCTAATGTATAGTCATTTAGATAAAGCTAACGTAGGGTGCAAACCCACGTTTATTAACGCCATTAGGGAAGATGTTTTAGATCTCACCTTAATCAGCAACTCAATTGCGAGTTTGCTTGTCAACTGGCGGGTCACAGACGAAGCCATCTTGTCGAACCATCAGCACATTAGGTTCGACCTTCCTGGTCAAGTCGAGATCCGCCAGAACTCTTTCTGTCCCAAAAAGATAAACTGGGAACTTTTTAAAGCCTCTGTGGCTTTTAAAGCAGACCTGTTGATCAGCAAGCCAACTTCTATCAATGAGACAGAAATTGCTGCCATACTGCTCCATGATGTGCTAATTACATCCTTCGATGTCAGCTCAGTCCGGAAGAACCTAAAGGTTAACCGTAAAGTTCCATGGTGGAACGAAGAGAGTCTTCACAAAGAAGGAAAGTTAGAAGCCTATTCAACTAGGCGAGATCTAACCGCGTAAGTTGGGACGTCTAAGTATACGCGTAAGTAGGGACGCTCTCACAAACTATAACTTTAGAACATTAGACGTGCCAAACGCGATACGTGGCGCAGCTACTGTGGTAGCATTGAATCGCTGCCAGAGGAATAGGGCTTCTCAAAAGAGCAGACGGCTCTTTCACTCAAGATCGCAGGGAAGCACTTGACCTTTTATTACAAGTTTACTTCCCAGGTTCGGTGTTGAACCCAGATCTCTCCAGTCACGTTGACGCCACCTTGTCACCGGACTCACGTGGAGCCAGTCTATCTGGTACCATCTTTGACCTTGAAAAGGTAAAATGGGTTCATGATTCCTTCGCTCCCTTCAAAGCCCCAGGGGGGGGGGCGATCAAATGTTTCCAGCCCTTCTCCAAAACAGCCTGGATCACATCCTTGATCCGCTTGTCAGCCTTCTTAGAGCCAGTCTCACGTGGGGATATATACCCAACTGTGGTATTTTTTCCCAGACAGGAGAATCGTCCTCTTGACCAGCCTAAGCAGCGCGACCTTCCCCTTCTCCAACCATTCACCCTTTATCAGCGCCCCTCCGGTTGTGACAAAGGTTGTCTGCACTGACGCGATAGCAGTGACTGCCGCTCCAGTGGCGTCCACCAGCGCTAAGGCCGTAGCTGCGCTGAAACCCCCATCCCCAAACCCCCAAACATTGTGGTCTCCGCCCCCAATCCCTCATCGGGCCGAACCAGGCCTGCGGCTGGCATCGGGCGCCTTCTGGCCCCTGTCAGACCCTCAGCCAACGCCGGACGCAATCCACCCATAAGGGTACCTCCAGCGACTGGGATCGCTAGGCGGCCTCCCACGAGCAGCTCTGCTAGACTGCCGAAGGTCATCCGAGGCAACGACTCTTGGGGGACAAGGCATGTGGCCTTGTCAGCAAGGCGCTGAAGAAGGATTCTGAGCGCCATTAATGTGCTCCAGGCGAACCTGCACCACACCAGAGGGGCGTCAGCCACCCTGTGCAGGATCGTCTGTGATGATGGTATTGACCTGGCTCTCATCCAAGAGCCATGGTTATTCGGTGGCCTCGTCCGTGGACTATCATGCGTATCATGTAAGTTGCTATTTGACCTAATGGGAGGTGCCCCTCGCATTGTTATATTGGTTAATAACAGTGTGAGACACTTCCCTTTAACTAACTTCATTCACAGAGACCTGCTAGCAACGGCTATAGAGGTATCCACAGCTAAGGGCGTCCGGGAAGTAGTGATCGCATCTGCATACTTCCCGGGGGACGTGGATGAATTTTCCCCGCGGAGGTTCATCGGCTTGTGGATTTCTGTCGTCAAAACAACAAACCGCTCGTGATAGGATGCACCGCCAGCGCGCATCACACGGTCTGGGGGAGCAGCGACAACAACAAACGAGGTGAGTCTCTCTTAGATTATCTAATGTATAGTCATTTAGATAAAGCTAACGTAGGGTGCAAACCCACGTTTATTAACGCCATTAGGGAAGATGTTTTAGATCTCACCTTAATCAGCAACTCAATTGCGAGTTTGCTTGTCAACTGGCGGGTCACAGACGAAGCCATCTTGTCGAACCATCAGCACATTAGGTTCGACCTTCCTGGTCAAGTCGAGATCCGCCAGAACTCTTTCTGTCCCAAAAAGATAAACTGGGAACTTTTTAAAGCCTCTGTGGCTTTTAAAGCAGACCTGTTGATCAGCAAGCCAACTTCTATCAATGAGACAGAAATTGCTGCCATACTGCTCCATGATGTGCTAATTACATCCTTCGATGTCAGCTCAGTCCGGAAGAACCTAAAGGTTAACCGTAAAGTTCCATGGTGGAACGAAGAGAGTCTTCACAAAGAAGGAAAGTTAGAAGCCTATTCAACTAGGCGAGATCTATCCGCGTAAGTTGGGACGTCTATAAACTATAAGTATACGAGTAAGTAGGGACGCTCTCACAAACTATAACTTTACATCTATCAAACTATTACATCCTTCGATGTCAGCTCAGTCCGGAAGAACCTAAAGGTTAACCGTAAAGTTCCATGGTGGAACGAAGAGAGTCTTCACAAAGAAGGAAAGTTAGAAGCCTATTCAACTAGGCGAGATCTAACCGCGTAAGTTGGGACGTCTAAGTATACGCGTAAGTAGGGACGCTCTCACAAACTATAACTTTAGAACATTAGACGTGCCAAACGCGATACGTGGCGCAGCTACTATGGTAGCATTGAATCGCTGCCAGAGGAATAGGGCTTCTCAAAAGAGCAGACGGCTCTTTCACTCAAGATCGCAGGGAAGCACTTGACCTTTTATTACAAGTTAACTTCCCAGGTTCGGTGTTGAACCCAGATCTCTCCAGTCACGTTGACGCCACCTTGTCACCGGACTCACGTGGAGCCAGTCTATCTGGTACCATCTTTGACCCTGAAAAGGTAAAATGGGTTCATGATTCCTTCGCTCCCTTCAAAGCCCCAGGGGGGGCGATCAAATGTTTCCAGCCCTTCTCCAAAACAGCCTGGATCATATCCTTGATCCGCTTGTCAGCCTTCTTAGAGCCAGTCTCACGTGGGGATATATACCCAACTGTGGTATTTTTTCCCAGACAGGAGAATCGTCCTCTTGACCAGCCTAAGCAGCGCGTCGGCTGCTGCTCGTACCGAACATTTCTACTGAAAACGTTGACTTGAATAACTCCTGTGTTATTGGTCCGATCGGATTGTAATTTGGAGGATATATTTATATTGCATTTAGCTTTACACAAACCGAAGCAGAACGTTATGCGTTTAATACTTTGCTTAATAATCGCAAATAACCGATTTGCGGGGGCGGTGGGCGTGGCATCAAACATTTGAAATAAACTTTATCTGCCTATGATTTATAGGAACCTTCATGCCAAATTTGGTATCTCTAGCTTTTTTAATAGCTGAGATCTGTTGTCTCATACAGACGGACAGACAGACGGACATGTCTCAATCGACTCGGCTAGTGATCCTGAGCAAAAATATATATACTTTATGGGGTCTGCCACGCCTCCTTATGCCTGTTACATACATTTTGCACAAAGTTAGTATACCCTTTTTTGACCATTTTCAATGGTCGAATGGTATAAACACTGGTTTCAGCCGTTCCCATTGTGGAAACAACGGAGAATCGAAACATAAAGAGAGCTTCAACCCAAAAGTTCGTCGACTTTTTGACTAGTAAGTCAAAAAACAACCTTCCCATGGTCTTAGGACTTCAAAATACTTAATGGGAAAAACAATATTGAGAAAATCAATACATCCAACCAGATTTGTCGTGTTCGTTGTATACTGCTGCAGAATATCACTTAAGATTCTAAATGGCCTGAAATATAGTGAAAACCACGTTAACATCCATTTTAAATAATGATATAGCATAATGCATACTAAATATAAAATACATTTGGATTGCTGCTGGTTTATGTTTGCATACAAAAACCCTGATTTCAGCCGATTGTTCCTATGGCAGCTATATGTTATAGTGGTCCGATTTTGGTACAATTTCGACAGCACATTAAGAACGTAATAAGAATAGGATTTGTTGCAATATCTTGAAAAACAACAAAAATCGGCCGATAGCTTCTATGACAGCTATGCGATATATCGGTCCGATCTGGTTCGTTCCGACTTATTTACAGCGTGCAGCAATAAGAAGCTTGTGTGCCAAGTTTCATGAAGATAGCTCAAAAACTGAGAGACTAGTTTGCGTTGCAACAGACAGACGGACGGACATCGATTTTTTGACTCCTCTGTTGATGCTGATTCAGATTATATATACTTTATAGGGTCGGAGATGTCTCCTAAGGTGCGTTGCAAGCTTCTGGCTAAAATTAATATACCCTCTGGAGTCTGCAACTATAACCGCTCTGCCATAAGCGCATACTTAATTCGATCGGAAACATTGCATTATTAGACCATTCAGCTTGTTGTACAGGACAAAAACAAATTATTATTGTGTCGTCTGTGTGTACAACAATACCAACTCACTCCCCTTAAAATTTAAATTTAATAAAATGCATTTCAAATACTAAACTTTAAATATTATAATGCTTGAAAACTGATAATATTCAAACAAATTCACTCGCATCGTGTAGGATTAGTACTCGTACCCTTTGGGTCGACAATCAACAACCACAACCACTAAGCCAAAAGTGCTTACGCCGGATTTGAACCTGCATGTCTTGCATATCTAACATAATAAAACAGACAAAAACACGTCACACGCACTATTATTTCTTTAATATTTATAGTCCAATCTTACTGAAATTTTCACGAAACGCCCGCAAGATGGTATTTACGTATATATAAATGGCCGTCAGCCGTCAGAGGTAGCAAGGGGAACCACATGTAACCCTAGCTTTGGCTACATGTGACCCTAGCTTTGGCTAAGGTACCTGCCGTCCTTGCTCCTACTGTCGGAAGTGCGGCTATACTCTCCACGCGAGGGCGGCTGGAAGCAGGCCCCTAGCACGGTCATGTCTCTGCTAGGGGTGCTGACTAATTGTAGTCGGGCGAAGAGTGTGAATCTATCAATCATCCCAATCCAAGGTGGAACAGCATACGCCAAGGGATGCATGGCCGGGGGTACCCCCGTCGCTAGTATGCGGACTCTGGATACCTTTCGTCCTCCAGTTTTAATTAGACTTCCCACGGTACGCGGACTACGCCGTGGGCGACTCTGGGGGGCCCGGACAGGCCACGGATTCCCTTGGACACTGAGTTCGTAAGTACTGCATTCTCGTCCAATAGCTGTTCAGGCAGGCAGTAACTCGTCGAGGTGATGTCCTCGGACCCTGAAGCTGACACTGACCTGATCAGCTTCGCTGACGACGCTTCCGTGGCCTCACGGAAGCAGGCTCTCGGATCCAGACGCTGCGACTGGATTCTAAGAACGCCTCCATCAAATTGAAGACCCGTGAAGGGTTCAAGCAGAGCGGAGGCTCTCGCTATCGCCATCGCACCCCCCGTGGAAACCATGGCCAAACGGATGCGCGCTGATGATACCGTCCTTGAACCCCAAGGGTATTCATAGAAACCCAAAAAGACTCATGCGGAGTCCACAAAGCCACTTTACAGCCAAGTGGCAAGCAGCGTGAAACTGGGTTCCATTTCGGCTGATCAAACTAAACCGCTTTTATCGGAGCAGCTGGCTCCGGTGAAAAAAGTTTAATTAAGCAGCTGCACTCCACACCTGGGGTCAGTCCGGGTTTCGATGGTTGCATACCTCAAAACGACTGACTGTTCCTGGTGTGCGAGGACAACCGCACCGCCGACTGGGTCAGGGGAGTTGTTGGACACATCAGGTCCATCAGCTCCCTTGATTTAAAACTATTGGAAGAGTCAGAGTTCCCAAGAGCTCACCTCATTAGAGGTTACTTTTAAAGAAGTGCTGAATTTGCACCCGCCACCATCCTGGATTACCAAGGTATACAAAATGCTGACTGCTTCTCAACGAAGCAGTGGCGGGCTATTCAGCATAGCCTTAACGGCAATACGACTCACCTCGCGATGATGGTTGACGAAGAGTCGTATAAGGCTCTGACGGAGTGTAAGGGAAAAGTGAAGTTTATCTTCGGAAGGATGAAGCTTATCGTGTAAAACTCCGTCCCCAGGGTTTCCCCCACTCCTGCCCGGTCCCCATCCCCTTCTCCAACCATTCACCCTTTATCAGCGCCCCTCCGGTTGTGACAAAGGTTGTCTGCACTGACGCGATAGCAGTGACTGCCGCTCCAGTGGCGTCCACCAGCGCTAAGGCCGTAGCTGCGCTGAAACCCCCATCCCCAAATCCCCGAACATTGTGGTCTCCGCCCCCAATCCCTCATCGGGCCGAACCAGGCCTGCGGCTGGCATCGGGCGCCTTCTGGCCCCTGTCAGCCAGCGCCGGACGCAATCCACCCATAAGGGTACCTCCAGCGACTGGGATCGCTAGGCGGCCTCCCACGAGCAGCTCTGCTAGACTGCCGAAGGTCATCCGAGGCAACGCTTCTTGGGGGACAAGGCATGTGGCCTTGTCAGCAAGGCGCTGAATAAGGATGCTGAGCGCCATTAATGTGCTCCAGGCGAACCTGCACCACGCCAGAGGAGCGTCAGCCACCCTGTGCAGGATCGTCTGTGATGATGGTATTGACCTGGCTCTCATTCAAGAGCCATGGTTATTCGGTGGCCTCGTCCGTGGACTATCATGCGTATCATGTAAGTTGCTATTTGACCTAATGGGAGGTGCCCCTCGCACTGCTATATTGGTTAATAACAGTGTGAGACACTTCCCTTTAACTAACTTCATTCACAGAGACCTGCTAGCAACGGCTATAGAGGTAGCCACAGCTAAGGGCGTCCGGGAAGTAGTGATCGCATCTGCATACTTCCCGGGGGACGTGGATGAAGTTTCCCCCGCGGAGGTTCATCGGCTTGTGGATTTCTGCCGTCAAAACAACAAACCGCTCGTGATCGGATGCGACGCCAACGCGCATCACACGGTCTGGGGGAGCAGCGACAACAACAAACGAGGTGAGTCTCTCTTAGATTATCTAATGTATAGTCATTTAGATAAAGCTAACGTAGGGTGCAAACCCACGTTTATTAACGCCATTAGGAAAGATGTTTTAGATCTCACCTTAATCAGCAACTCAATTGCGAGTTTGCTTGTCAACTGGCGGGTCACAGACGAAGCCATCTTGTCGAACCATCAGCACATTAGGTTCGACCTTCCTGGTCAAGTCGAGATCCGCCAGAACTCTTTCTGTCCCAAAAAGATAAACTGGGAACTTTTAAAAGCCTCTGTGGCTTTTAAAGCAGACCTGTTGATCAGCAAGCCAACTTCTATCAATGAGACAGAAATTGCTGCCATACTGCTCCATGATGTGCTAATTACATCCTTCGATGTCAGCTCAGTCCGGAAGAACCTAAAGGTTAACCGTAAAGTTCCATGGTGGAACGAAGAGAGTCTTCACAAAGAAGGAAAGTTAGAAGCCTATTCAACTAGGCGAGATCTAACCGCGTAAGTTGGGACGTCTAAGTATACGCGTAAGTAGGGACGCTCTCACAAACTATAACTTTAGAACATTAGACGTGCCAAACGCGATACGTGGCGCAGCTACTGTGGTAGCATTGAATCGCTGCCAGAGGAATAGGGCTTCTCAAAAGAGCAGACGGCTCTTTCACTCAAGATCGCAGGGAAGCACTTGACCTTTTATTACAAGTTTACTTCCCAGGTTCGGTGTTGAACCCAGATCTCTCCAGTCACGTTGACGCCACCTTGTCACCGGACTCACGTGGAGCCAGTCTATCTGGTACCATCTTTGATCCTGAAAAAAATATAAAATGGGTTCATGATTCCTTCGCTCCCTTCAAAGCCCCAGGGGGGGCGAGCAAATGTTTCCAGCCCTTTTCCAAAACAGCCTGGATCACATCCTTGATCCGCTTGTCAGCCTTCTTAGAGCCAGTCTCACGTGGGGATATATACCCAACTGTGGTATTTTTTCCCAGACAGGAGAATCGTCTTCTTGACCAGCCTAAGCAGCGCGTCGACTGCTGCTCGTACCGAACATTTCTACTGAAAACGTTGACCTGAATAACTCCTGTGTTATTGGTCCGATCGGATTGTAATTTAGCTTTATACAACCCGAAGCAGAACGTTATGCGTTTAATACTTTGCTTAATAATCGCAAATAACCGATTTGCGGGGGCGGTGGGCGTGGCATCAAACATTTGAAATAAACTTTATCTGCCTATGATTTATAGGAACCTTCATGCCAAATTTGGTATCTCTAGCTTTTTTATACCCTTGCAGAGGGTATATTAATTTTAGCCAGAAGTTTGCAACGCACCTTAGGACACATCTCCGACCCTATTAAGCATATATATTCTGAATCAGCATCACCAGAGGAGTCGAAAAATGGATGTCCGCCTGTCCGTCCGTCCGTCCGTCTGTTGCAACGCAAACTTGTCTCTCAGTTTTTGAGCTATCTTCATGAAACTTGGCACACAAGCTTCTTATTGCTGTAGGCTGTAAATAAGTCGGAACGAGCCAGATCGGACCGATATATCGTATAACTGTCATAGAAGCTATCGGCCGATTTTTATTGTTTTTCAAGATATTGCAACAAGATTTGGCAAATCTTATTCTTATTACGTTCTTAATGTGCTGTCAAAATTGTATCAAAATCGGACCACTATAACATATAGCTGCCATAGGAACAATCGGCTGAAATCAGCAAACCTGTTTTGTTTTTGGAAATACCGCACATTATCAATACTTTTTAATGTTATACAGTAACCCGTCCTTAGTTTTTCCATTTAAATATCTCAGACGTTTATATTATATAGCTGCTATAGGAACAATCAGTCAGTCCGTCTGTCTGTTGCAACGCAAATTAGTCCCCCAGTTATTGAGCTATCATCAAGGATCTGTTGGTCATAAAATCTAAATTTGGAAAGTTCTCATTCAAAAATGCATTTGAATAACAGCTATATGATTTTTTGTTTAACAGCTACATGTGTACATGTACTCAGATTTCTATAAAATTGCAACATTAGGCGGATTGTTGATCGTTATAAGTTATAAAAGTTCGATTTGGATGTGGTAAGCCTGATAGCTTTATCTTGAAATATAACGAAAATCGGCCGATAGGCTCCATAACAGCTATACGATATATCAGTCGATCTGGCCCGTTCCGACTTATTTAAAGAGGGCAGAAATAAGAAGCTTGTGAGCCAAGTTTCATGAAGATAGCTCAAAAACTGAGAGACTAGTTTGCGTTGCAACAGACAGACGGACGGACATCGATTTTTTGACTCCTCTGTTGATGCTGATTCAGAATATATATACTTTATAGGGTCGGAGATGTCTCCTAAGGTGCGTTGCAAGCTTCTGGCTAAAATTAATGTACCCTCTGGAGTCTGCAACTATAACCGCTCTGCCATAAGCGCATATTTAATTCGATCGGAAACATTGCATTATTAGACCATTCAGCTTGTTGTACAGGACAAAAACAAATTATTATTGTGTCGTCTGTGTGTACATCAATACCAACTCACTCCCCTTAAAATTTAAATTTAATAAAATGCATTTCAAATACTAAACTTTAAATATTATAATGCTTGAAAACTGATAATATTCAAACAAATTCACTCGCATCGTGTAGGATTAGTACTCGTACCCTTTGGGTCGACAATCAACAACCACAACCACTAAGCCAAAAGTGCTTACGCCGGATTTGAACCTGCATGTCTTGCATATCTAACATAATAAAACAGACAAAAACACGTCACACGCACTATTATTTCTTTAATATTTATAGTCCAATCTTACTGAAATTTTCACGAAACGCCCGCAAGATGGTATTTACGTATATATAAATGGCCGTCAGCCGTCAGAGGTAGCAAGGGGAACCACATGTAACCCTAGCTTTGGCTACATGTGACCCTAGCTTTGGCTAAGGTACCTGCCGTCCTTGCTCCTACTGTCGGAAGTGCGGCTATACTCTCCACGCGAGGGCGGCTGGAAGCAGGCCCCTAGCACGGTCATGTCTCTGCTAGGGGTGCTGACTAATTGTAGTCGGGCGAAGAGTGTGAATCTATCAATCATCCCAATCCAAGGTGGAACAGCATACTCCAAGGGATGCATGGCCGGGGGTACCCCGGTCGCTAGTATGCGAACTCTGGATACCTGTCGTCCTCCAGTTTTAATTAGACTTCCCACGGTACGCGGACTATGCCGTGGGCGACTCTGGGGGGCCCGGACAGGCCACGGATTCCCTTGGACACTGAGTTCGTAAGTACTGCATTCTCGTCCAATAGCTGTTCAGGCAGGCAGTAACTCGTCGAGGTGATGTCCTCGGACCCTGAAGCTGACACTGACCTGATCAGCTTCGCTGACGACGCTTCCGTGGCCTCACGGAAGCAGGCTCTCGGATCCAGACGCTGCGACTGGATTCTAAGAACGCCTCCATCAAATTGAAGACCCGTGAAGGGTTCAAGCAGAGCGGAGGCTCTCGCTATCGCCACCGCACCCCCCGTGGAAACCATGGCCAAACGGATGCGCGCTGATGATACCGTCCTTGAACCCCAAGGGTATTCAAAGAAACCCAAAAAGACTCATGCGGAGTCCACAAAGCCACTTTACAGCCAAGTGGCAAGCAGCGTGAAACTGGGTTCCATTTCGGCTGATCAAACTAAACCGCTTTTATCGGAGCAGCTGGCTCCGGTGAAAAAAGTTTAATTAAGCAGCTGCACTCCACACCTGGGGTCAGTCCGGGTTTCGATGGTTGCATACCTCAAAACGACTGACTGTTCCTGGTGTGCGAGGACAACCGCACCGCCGACTGGGTCAGGGGAGTTGTTGGACACATCAGGTCCATCAGCTCCCTTGATTTAAAACTATTGGAAGAGTCAGAGTTCCCAAGAGCTCACCTCATTAGAGGTTACTTTTAAAGAAGTGCTGAATTTGCACCCGCCACCATCCTGGATTACCTAGGTATACAAAATGCTGACTGCTTCTCAACGAAGCAGTGGCGGGTTATTCAGCATAGCCTTAACGGCAATACGACTCACCTCGCGATGATGGTTGACGAAGAGTCGTATAAGGCTCTGACGGAGTGTAAGGGAAAAGTGAAGTTTATCTTCGGAAGGATGAAGCTTATCGTGTAAAACTCCGTCCCCAGGGTTTCCCCCACTCCTGCCCGGTCCCCATCCCCTTCTCCAACCATTCACCCTTTATCAGCGCCCCTCCGGTTGTGACAAAGGTTGTCTGCCTTAATTGGAGGTGCCCCTCGCACTGCTATATTGGTTAATAACAGTGTGAGACACTTCCCTTTAACTAACTTCATTCACAGAGACCTGCTAGCAACGGCTATAGAGGTAGCCACAGCTAAGGGCGTCCGGGAAGTAGTGATCGCATCTGCATACTTCCCGGGGGACGTGGATGAAGTTTCCCCTGCGGAGGTTCATCGGCTTGTGGATTTCTGCCGTCAAAACAACAAACCGCTCGTGATCGGATGCGACGCCAACGCGCATCACACGGTCTGGGGGAGCAGCGACATCAACAAACGTGGTGAGTCTCTCTTAGATTATCTTATGTATAGTCACTTAGATAAAGCTAACGTAGAGTGCAAACCCACGTTTATTAACGCCATTAGGGAAGATGTTTTAGATCTCACCTTAATCAGCAACTCAATTGCGAGTTTGCTTGTCAACTGGCGGGTCACAGACGAAGCCATCTTGTCGAACCATCAGCACATTAGGTTCGACCTTCCTGGTCAAGTCGAGATCCGCCAGAACTCTTTCTGTCCCAAAAAGATAAACTGGGAACTTTTTAAAGCCTCTGTGGCTTTTAAAGCAGACCTGTTGATCAGCAAGCCAACCTCTATCAATGAGACAGAAATTGCTGCCATACTGCTCCATGATGTGCTAATTACATCCTTCGATGTCAGCTCAGTCCGGAAGAACCTAAAGGTTAACCGTAAAGTTCCATGGTGGAACGAAGAGAGTCTTCACAAAGAAGGAAAGTAAGGCGAGATCTAACCGCGTAAGTTGGGACGCCTAAGTATACGCGTAAGTAGGGACGCTCTCACAAACTATAACTTTAGAACATTAGACGTGCCAAACGCGATACGTGGCGCAGCTACTGTGGTAGCATTGAATCGCTGCCAGAGGAATAGGGCTTCTCAAAAGAGCAGACGGCTCTTTCACTCAAGATCGCAGGGAAGCACTTGACCTTTTATTACAAGTTTACTTCCCAGGTTCGGTGTTGAACCCAGATCTCTCCAGTCACGTTGACGCCACCTTGTCACCGGACTCACGTGGAGCAAATCTATCTGGTACCATCTTTGACCCTGAAAAGGTAAAATGGGTTCATGATTCCTTCGCTCCCTTCAAAGCCCCAGGGGGGGGGGATAAAATGTTTCCAGCCCTTCTCCAAAACAGCCTGGATCACATCCTTGATCCGCTTGTCAGCCTTCTTAGAGCCAGTCTCACGTGGGGATATATACCCAACTGTGGTATTTTTTCCCAGACAGGAGAATCGTCCTCTTGACCAGCCTAAGTCCTATCGGCCGCTCAGTCTTACTTCCTTTATACACATTCGGTGCTCTCTGCAGGAAAATAACCGTCTGCACCCCACGCAGTTCGTGTATATAGCCGGTAGATCGACAAAGGTCGCTCTCCACAAATTAGTGGGTAAAATCGATAAAGCCTTCGTATCTAAGAATATTGCTCTGTGCTCCATTCTTGATATAGAGGGTGCTTTCGATAACACCGGCTACGGGTCTATCTCTGCTGCGCTAGAGCGCAGGAGCGCAGGAACATTGACTGTCTCATATTCCGGTGGATTGATGCCATGCTCAAACACCGGATTATCTCCTCTACCCTGGACACAACTACCGACTATATCAGTGCAGTTAAAAGGGGCCCCAGGGAGGGGTCTTATCCCCTTTACTCTGGTCCCTAGTAGTTGACGAACTACTATATTTACTTGCAGAACAGGGCGTGAAAGCGATTGGCTACGCCGACAACCTGGCTCTCCTAGTGAACGGGAACAATGCCAATACCGTGACGGAGCTGATGCTATCAGGTCTGAACACGGTTAGTAGATGGTGCGAAGATGTAGGTCTTAGCATCAATCCACAAAAGGCAGTCATTGCTCCCTTCACTAAGCGATAATCCATTGACATTGGTCAATTACACATTGGCGGCTCTACTGTGGTAACCCTTAGAGATCTGCATTAGATCATAGAATCTATGACCAAGAAACTCTTATTTGATGCAAAATTCAGAACCCTCATCCCGGACCGTAGAAACTGGGATATTGGCAACCCCATTAGTGACCCCCACGGTATCCATTGGTATACCGACGGTTCAAAGACATCAGGGGGTTGGAGCTGGAATATATGGTCCCAACTCCAAAACCTCGATTTCTATGGACAATTGGCCACCGTTTTTTCAATCCGAGGTTCACGCCCTCGAGTTCTGCTGCCGCCTTATCCTTAAGAAGGGGATCAGAGGAGCGAATATATACATCTTCTCGGACAGTCAAGCGGTCATACTAGCCCTCTCCTTAAAAAAAGTAAGCTTGCGTATGGTGGCTGACTGCTGGAACTGTCTCCGGAGACTGTCCTAAAAGAACAAAGTTACCCTCCTATGGGTACCTGGACACATTGGCTTCCAAGTCCAACGAGCTGGCAGATGAAAGAGCGAGGGCGGGGTCATCGCCGCCCCTCCCCACCCTGTTTGGCCACGAACCCTTCTTTAGCGTGGGGTGGTCAACTATTTCCCTATTTTCCCACTCCCCCCACAGCATTATAGGTTGAAAAAAACCATCGTGGTCGCAGTGTCCTGCCCGTGAGAAAAAAAAATACAGCAAAATAATGCCAACAAATTTAAGCATCAAACGACTCTGTTAGAAATGTATGTATCTATCAGTGACCGACGTTACAAAAATGTTTACAGCAAGTGTGTGCAGACCTCATGTCTATATTCCATGAGATATCCCATTATATTTCTAGTTTTTTCTGTATTTTTCCAATAAAATTTAATGCGTAAATTCGCCAAATGTAAGTTAATGCACTAAATGAATAGATTTGTCCACTCAAATTTTAATTTTAATCAAAAACAACTGCAAAACAAACCAAAATCACTGATTATTTAAATTAAGAATAAATAAAAAAAAACCACATAAGAAATGAATCTTGTTTTATTATGCTTATGAATACGCATTATATGTATACGACTTATGAAAAACCTACGTTATTAAATTAAATTAAATTAAAGCTACAGTCGGGCGCCCGACAGTAAGATACCCTTCTCCCAATTTTCTAAATCCGTTACAAACGTGTAACCACTTTCATAGTTTCCAACAGAGAATTCAGCATAAATACTTCTACTACATATAGCTTACTTGCTCGCACTCAAACAGCGACGCGCATAAAGAGTAAAGCGACACGACGCAACGTCGACGTCGGCGTCAACTGCTCAAAGCAGCGCGCAAGCTGCTGCCCGTACCGAACATTTGTACTGAAAACGTTGACTTTAATAACTTCCTTGTTATTGGTCCGATCGGATTGTAATTTGGAGAATATGTTCATATTTATACATACCAAAGCAGAACTTTATAAGTTCAATACTTTGTTTAATAATCGTAAATTACCGATTTGCGGGGCGGTGGGCATGTCATCAAACATTTGACATAAACTTTACCTGCCCTGGATATATAGGAACCTTCATACCAAATTTGGTGCTTTTTTAATAGCTGAGATCTGTTGTCTCAAACAAACAGACGGACAGACAGACGGACATGTCTCGATCGACTCGGCTAGTGATCCTGAGCAAGAATATATATACTTTATGGGGTCTGCCACGCCTCCTTATGCCTGTTACATACATTTTGCACAAAGTTAGTATACCCTTTTTTGACCATTTTCAATGTTAGTGCGTCTTCCGGGTATAACGACGTAAAATCGTCGGTCCCTTGAAAGTCGCTATAACCGGATTCAGGAACCTTTCTATATTTCATAAGACTTTTATCTTGATCTACAATATTTTTTTTTCGAATTTATTGTTATGGTTGATATGGAAAAACAGTGGCTTATACGATCACTAGATATGAGACCGTAGAAATTATCAATCCCGAGCAACTTGAAGTCTACGGCGAAAAGGGCATAGCCAAGTTCTTGAACAAACTTGATCTACGTTCAATAATAATAAGATATATACTATATCTCAACAAATTAGATAGCCATGAACAAATTTGATAGCTGAGAAAGATCTCAGAAGTTTTCATATGGACAAAAGGATATTATGGCTATACCAAACAAGTTGTTGACAGCAACAACTTCTACTTTACAAGTTGCTGTCATAAAAATGGAAGATATTAGGTCCGCAACTAAGTTCTCGCTGTATGCAAATTTTACTTTATTATAAAAAAACTATTTACAATGGATGATTCAAAGTATTGCCCATCGCTAGGCACATCTTTTTTCAATCTTTCTGCTAGAGCTTGAATACCTTAACAGTAAAAGTGTTCGTTTTTTGAGGTTTTCCACGAATCTAGCCATTTTTCGATATCTTCGAATTCGTGGAGCTGCTGATCAGCTAGGCCGTGAGCCATCGAAAGAAACGAGTGTTTATCGGAAAGCCTAATATCTGGGGATTATAGCGGGAGGAGTAGGACTTCCAATTTAAGCGTTCCCAAGTAGCTTTTTACTGATTTCGCTGGTCAACTGGTCGAGTTTTGTCATGAAATAAGATCACTTTATCGGGTGTTTTGGCTTTTTTTTTGCGCAGTGCTCGGCTTAATTGATTGGAAATGGCTTGCTTTATTCTGAAACAAGTTCTTCATGCTGTTGGGGCGAATCCTCATGGGCCTTCCTTCAAGTGGACGGTCGGCATCATAAAAATCATCGTCTTTAAAAGGTCGGATCCAATCCCAGCCTGTGGTTTCCCTTAGAGCAGCATCTCCAAACACTAATTGCAGCCGTCGATGCGTTTGAGCTGCTGTTTTCTTCAAATTGAAGAAGAAAATCAGCATTTCCCGCAAATGACGGTTATTTGACATAAAATTAGACCATTTTGAACAACAAAAAAAATATAATGCAAAAACAAAATCCCTAATTTGTTAATGAGGTTTGTTTACCATATATTTAATCTTGGTTTATGACGTTTTGGATATGTCAAAATCAATCACCCATTTACTGACAAACAGCGGGAACTTAGTTGCGCACCTAATATTTTGTCTTAATCATGTGTGAATTAATCTGAACTTTAAGGCTTAATCACACTAATGTGCGATAGCTTCGCATCTTTAGTGTCAACTATTATAAGCAGCGCGCAAGCAACTCTGGCATACATTGGCATACTGGACTTGAATAATTTGTCAATTATTTATCCGATTAAATTTCAATTCGGAGGTTTACACATTAATAACATTACCTAACCAAAATTAATTAAGAATCTTTTTAAAATCTATCTAGGAATATTAGTTATTATAGCTATAAAACAAAGCTATGTGCACTATTACTTGCATAAAAACATCGGTGAAAAGAAAAAGCAAAAGGGTTTATAAACTTGACATTCCGAAGGTAACAGGTAGCATTCCTGTATTGTTTTTTTATATTTGCAGAACTTTAATGGAGATTTCAACAATAGAAAATACATTTTATTATAGTCTACAGTTATATAGTTTACAGTTATATGTTATAATATAGTTTTCTTTCGGCTCTCTTAATGGAAGTGTTTGTTTTTCATACATATTTGTATGTGTGCATATTTGGGTGGTTTTGGCTTGTATGGGGCTTTGTCGTTTAGATGTACCAAAATATGAAGAATATAAAGTTTAAATCTAATCGAAGAATATTAAGTGGACTCGAAACTGGTTTATACATGGGTGAGATTGTTTTTGTTTGTAATTTTCATTTGAACCTATCGAAAATTTGGTCAAATAGTAAAAAAACTTTATCTTAAAAATTTCAATTATATATTTATGAAGTCATTTAAGTACCAGAAAGCAAAGCTACCTTCGACATGCGGAAGATTACATTGCAGAGTTTTTTCATTTAAAATTCCGTTTAATTTGTTATACCTGTATTACAAACGCATGTTAAAGGATAGTTGCATTGTTAAAGGATGAAACAACAAAACAATTTTTACATAACATATAGTAGACAACAAATTTTTATAAACAAAGGAAAGCATAACAACTATTAAGTTAAAAGCAAAATATTTAAAATAGCATTTATGTAATAAGTATACACATATTACTTATATTATTACATATAAATAAATGAAATATATATACAGTCATGGAAAATATAAAAGAAACAATATTTACTCCTGCACGGAAAATAAATTTTTTATTACCTTAAAGTACTTTATGCGTAAACCCGATATTATATAGAACACTGATATTTGTCCTTAATTGTGCACTCTCCCTCTGCACATCTTTAGACTGTAATATTATTTAAAAAACTACAGTGTGAATACAAAACAATAAGGGAATTGGTTAAGTGTTAAAAAAAACACTGGTTTCAGCCGTTCCCATTGTGGAAACAACGGAGAATCGAGACATAAAGCGAGCTTCAACACAAAAGTTCGTCGACTTTTTGACTAGTAAGTCAAAAAACAACCTTCCCATGGTCATAGGACTTCAAAATACTTAATGGGAAAAATAATATTGAGAAAATTAATACATCCAACCAGATTTGTCGTGTTCGTTGTATACTGCTGCAGAATATCACTTAAGATTCTAAATGGCCTGAAATATAGTAAAAACTTCGTTAACATCCATTTTAAAAAAAGATATAACATAATGCAAAATAAATAAATAAAAATAAAAACAGCAAAAAATAAAAAAAAAAAAACTTGACCCCCGTAAGGGACTGAACGGTGGACCTCCAAAAAACTCGGACTTTGGAGTCTACAACTATAACCGCTCTGCCATTAGCGCATACTTAATTTGATCGGAAACTTTGCATTATGAGACCACTCAGCTTGCCGTACAGGACAAAAACAAATTATTATTATGTCCTCGGTGTGTACGACAATAACAACTCACTTCCCTTTAAATCCTGTTTAATAAAATGCATTTCAAATACTAAACTTAAAATATATAATATATATTTGAATTTCGCGGCTATGTAAAAAGCGATACAGAGCTCGTATCTGGCAACACTATACATAATTTGAAAGGTGTTGCCATAACCTACAAAACAACGCTATGCATGATTAGTTTGGATATTGCATTCAACAGTTATAGACGAGTAAACATGGAGTTCACTAACGCCGAAATTCGCGCTATTTTTAAGTTTTCCTTCATTAAAGGCAAATCCGCTAGAGAAACGTTCCGTGAGATTAATGGTGTTTTGGGGGATAGTACTCTATCACTTCGGAGGAATGGTTTCGACGATTCAGAGCCGGTGAAAACGACACCATGGATAAGCCAGCCGGCGGAAGACCTGTGACGACAAATACCGATCAAATCATGGAATACATCGAGTTAGACCGGCATATGGCATCTCGTGACATCGCCCAGGAGATGGGAGTTAGTCACCAAACCATTTTGAACCATCTGCAGAAGGCTGGATACACAAAAAAGATTGATGTTTGGGTGCCGCATAATTTGACGCAAAAAAACCTTCTGGACCGAATCAACGCCTGCGATATGCTGCTGAAACGGAACGAACTCGACCCATTCTTGAAGCGGATGGTGACTGGCCACGAAAAATGGATCACATACGACAATATCAAGCGAAAACGGTCATGGTCGAAGGCCGGTGAATCGACCCAAACAGTGGCCAAGCCGGGATTGACGGCCAGGAAGGTTTTGCTGTGTGTTTGGTGGGATTGGAAGGGAATCATCCACTATGAGCTGCTCCCATATGGCCAGACGCTTAATTCTACCATCTACTGCGAACAACTGAACCGCTTGAAGCAGGCGATCGACCAGAAGCGTCCAGAATTGACCAACAGGAAGGGTGTAGTGTTCCACCAGGACAACGCCAGACCACACACTTCGTTGATGACTCGTCAGAAGCTACGGGAGCTCCGATGGGAGGTTTTATCGGGCTATAGCCCGGACTTAGCGCCGAGTGATTACCACCTGTTCCTGTCCATGGCGAATGCCCTTGGTGGTGTGACGTTGAACTCAAAAGAGGCTTGTGAAAAGTGGCTGTCCGAATTTTTCGCAAATAAGGAGGGGGCTTCTACGAGAAAGGTATTATGAAGTTGCCGTATAGATGGAAACAGATCATCGAACAAAACGGCGCATATTTTAACTAAATCCGATCACTGTAACACTTTTTATAAAGCATTGAATGAAGAGCAAAAAAGCGGAAGGGAGATATTTGACAACCTAATATTTGACAACCTATATTATAATGCTTGAAAACTTATAATATTCAAACAAATCCACTCACATCGGGTAGGGTGCATGGGTGCCAATTTTCATCAAGATAACTAAAGCTAAGATACTGGATTTAATTGAAACTCTCCTGTTGATGAGTTAGCATGTATTGACATTATAGGTTCGAAGGTGACTAAGGTGCGTTTCAAACATAAAGGCATAAAAAATACCCTCTTGAATGGTATACAAATAACACATGATCTGGCATAGAAAGTTATATGTTTTTTGGGTCGCTGAGTGCGAATCCCGAGTCAGAATTTCGCCATCACGTCTGGATAACGACCTAACCTCACAAAACTTTTTCATATGTTTTTGGACCTTCTAAATCCGAATCCGAAGGTAAAACATTACCGGCATGTATAGTTTCGACATAACCTAAAATTGTTTTCAAAATATTTTTTAAAATTGGGTTTTTGGTTTTGAAATTAAGCATATTAATATTATTAATGTAAATTTTGAAAACATTTTAAAATACCACAAAATATTATCCGATCGTATTGTTACTAAGGTAAAACAAAAACATTTTGTACCCTAAGACTTTTGAGTTTAGATGATGACGCAAAAATTGTCACTCTTGTACATTCTTAAGACATTTAAAATCGAATGGGCGTATGAGAAAGGTGTGAATTTCTACTAGAAGCAGCTAACATATGTAATATTACTTATGTATGTTGGTATATTATTTTCATTTAGGTAAGTGATTTACAAGACTTTTATAAAGTCGTTTTGGATATTGTTTTAAGATAATTGTTATGAATCCGTTATTTAACAATTTAAAATAAACTTTGGGTATTGTTTTAACTAATGTCATTTAAATAATGAATACAATGATTGCATATTTTATTTTAAAATGATTACCAAATTTAAAACTATTATTATTAATTGTTTAGTTGCTTTGAAACCCGGAATTTTGAAAATTTATATACATACGGTAAATATTATTTAAGGGTGAACGCCATATATAAAAAGTTATTTTTTATTGTTGCTGCGGTTGCACTTGATGTTGTTGACGCTTTTCCCTCGTTCGTTCAATATGTCGTCTGCGCTCTTCTTTAGTGCAGTATCGTCCAAGTTTCAAATTTGACATTATGTAATTATCCGGTTTAATTTTTTCGGCGTTCCTTCGAATTTCAACTTGACTTACTTGACTTCTTGCAGGTCGCTTTACAATATACCGAGACCCATCTGGACGTCGTTTTACTTTCCATACCATCGGAACTTCAGGCTCAGTGACAGAGTCGCAATTTACAAATACTGAACTTGATGATGCTCCTGATACTCTTTTATTGGCGACCTAATATAAATAAAGTACGAATTTATATGTCTATATTAAAATACTTATAAAATATTAAAATTGTCAAAACAACTAATAATTTACAAAGTGATGCTGCGTATGAGTGTGGTTACACGTTTGTTAAGGACTTTTTAATTGGGCGAAGGACGTTATATTGACGGAAGCACTCAACAGTAGCCTTACCGACTTGTTTTGTAAATACCATTTAATTATGCCTTACTTGCAAGGTCGAGGTGACAAACAATTTTTAGGCCATGGATTTTAAAAAATTACATGGTCTATTAGGTTTGTCGGAATGTGCGTAACAGGCAGGAGCCCATCTGCGACCCCATAAAGTATATATATTCTTGCTCAGGATCACTAGCCGAGTCGATCTAGCCATGCCTGTCTGTCCGTCTGTCTGTCTGTATGAGCGTCTGATTCTCAGCTATTAAGAAAGCTAGAGACTCCAAATTTGGCATGCAAATTCCTGTATATCCTAGGCAGTAAACGTCGTTTTCGTCGTGTCGTGCTTTACTCTTTACGCGCGTCGCTGTGTGAGTGCGAGCGAGTAAGCTATATGTAGTAGACGTTTTTGTGCAGAATTTCTGTTTGAAATTATGAGTGTGGTTACACGTTTGTAACGGATTTAAAAATAAGAGAAGGATATCTGACTGTCGGGCGCACGACTGTAGCCTTATCCACTTGTTTTTGTTTCATTGTATTAAAATTTGTATTTCAATAAATATTTGTTTATGGTATATAAACATAAACTGAAAATCCATGGCCTCTTACAGTCGCCGTGTGACTGTAGCCTTTCCGACTAGTTTTAATAAGGGCAACTTATCTAAATGCTGTCTCAACTACCGTAGGTGTGGTACCCCAAATTTGTAAGTTACATTTACTGAATAATAAAAATCTTTATCTGTCTGTCTGTCTTGTTATCCTAGGCAGACGAAGTGTATTTCAGTTTATTTTTGTATATCATAAACAAATTTAGAGTGAAATACAATTTTTAATACAATGAACAAAAAAAATATTAAAATAAAGAAAAATAAGAAAGCAAGGCTACCTTCGGCTTGCCGAAGGTTTTATACCCTTGCAGTTATACTAAATATAAAATATATTTGGATTGCTGCTGGGGTCTGTTTGCATACAAAAACCCTGATTTCAGCCGATTGTTCTTATGGCAGCTATATGTTTTAGTGGTCCGATTTTGATACAATTTTGACAGCACATTAAGAACGTAATAAGAATAAGATTTGCCAAATCTTGTTGCAATATCTTGAAAAACAACAAAAATCGGCCGATAGCTTCTATGACAGCTATACGATATATCGGTCCGATCTGGCTCTTTCCGACTTATTTACAGCCTACAGCAATAAGAAGCTTGTGTGCCAAGTTTCATGAAGATAGCTCAAAAACTAAGAGACTAGTTTGCGTTGCAACAGACGGACGGACGGACGAACAGACGGACATCCATTTTTCGACTCCTCTGGTGATGCTGATTCAGAATATATATACTTTATAGGGTCGGAGATGTCTAGCGGAGAATAATGCGCTCATACAGACAGACACAGACATGGCTAGATTGACTCGGCTAGTGATCCTGACCAGGAATATTTATACTTTATGGGGTCGCAGATGTCTAATTTTGCCTGCTACGCAGATTCCGACAAACCTAATCCATGGCCTAATTATAGAATTAATAACGTTCCTTAAAATTATAAACTTTTCGGAACGGACTTATACTAAATTATTAATGTTTCTTAAAATTAGAATCTTATCGGAATCAGACTTATACTAATAACAAGTGGGTAAGGCTACAGTCGGGCGCCCGACAGTAAGATACCCTTCTCCCAATTTTCTAAATCCGTTACAAACGTGTAACCACTTTCATAGTTTCAAACAGAGAATTCTGCATAAATACTTCTACTACATATAGCTTACTCGCTCGCACTCACACAGCGACGCGCGTAAAGAGTTAAGCGACACGACGCAACATCGACGTCGGCGTCAACTGCTCAAAGCAGCGCGTCGGCTGCTGCCCGTACCGAACATTTGTACTGAAAACGTTGACTTGAATAAGTGTTATTGGTCCGATCGGATTGTAATTTGGAGAATATGTTTATATTGCATTTAGCTTTATACATACCGAAGCAGAACGTTATGGGTTTCTTGCTTTGCCTTTTAATCGCAAATAACCGATTTGCAGGGGCGGTGGGCGTGGCATCAAACATTTGACATAAACTTGATCTGCCTATGGTTTATAGGAACCTTCATGCTAAATTTGGTATCTCTAGCTTTTTTAATAGCTGAGATCTGTAGTCTCATACAGACGGACAGACGGACGGACGGACAGACGGAAAGACGGACAGACAGACGGACATGTCTCAATCGACTCGGCTAGTGATCCTGAGCAAGAATATATATACTTTATGGGGTCTGCCACGCCTCCTTATGCCTGTTACATACATTTTGCACAAAGTTAGTATACCCTTTTTTGACCATTTTCAATGGTCGAAGGGTATAAAAATTCAAGTTAACGTTTCCAATACAAATGTTCGGCACAATGACCTTGCATGGGTGCTGCAATAAGAAGTTGACGTAGCGACGTCTTGGGCGCCAGTGAATTAAATAGGGTAAGCAATAGATCGCAAATTACTTAATGTAAAATTCTCTGATTGAAATTGTTCTTACATGTTGTAACGGATTTACAAATTTCGGCTTGGAAATATCTTATCGTCAGGTGTGCTCGTTTTTGTTTTAGTTTATATAAATGTTCTGAAAAAAAAAGCAAGATAGACTTTGGCAAGAAACTTCAAATCAAGGATTAGAAGGACTTGTTTGAAGAGTACCTTTTGCAAATGTCGCTACAAGCTCGAATGAAGCAGTGTTTCTGTTTATACCCTTCGACCATTGAAAATGGTCAAAAAGGGTATACTAACTTTGTGCAAAATGTATGTAACAGGCATAAGGAGGCGTGGCAGACCCCATAAAGTATATATATACTTGCTCAGGATCACTAGCGGAGTCGTTTGAGACATGTCCGTCTGTCTGTCCGTCTGTTTGTTTGAGACAACAGATCTCAGCTATTAAAAAAGCTAGAGATACCAAATTTGGTATGAAGAGAACACCGTGTCCTGCTTCATACCAAAAATGTCCTAAGGCCAAAACTTCAAACAAGTTATATAATCGTTGAGCTGAAGATTGTTGCCAAAAAAGTTATAGAGAATCCACATGGCCAACTCTGTATATTAAGCCTGTCTTTAAATCTACAGCATAGGTGTCGAAAAACTAATTTTGCGCCAATGAAACTATTTAAATTACTTATCTGCATATTCGTTAAATAAAATAAAACATTTTCAACACCTGGTTGCTTTTTGAGTATAATAAGCGATAAAACAATTTCATCAAGGCACTACTTTTTATATCCTAGCAAAGGGTATATTAATTTTGGCCCGCAACGCATCTTAGGAGGCATAAATGACCCCATAAACTATAAATATTCGTAATCAACATCGACGGGGGAAGTTAATGTAGCTATGTGTTTTGGTAGACATGACATGACATGATCGCAGCAGACTGTATATAAGTCGGAAAGAGCCAGACCGGACTGATATACCGTATGGCTGCCATACAAACTATTTTTGTTAGTTTTCCTGATAGCCTTTCTAAATTTAACACATCCATTTAATTATTTCATTTATTATGACATATAGATGCGATAACAATAGGTAAGAAGGTGTCGAAAATCAAATCATCGTTTATGTTACCAATGCATGCATGATTGAATGCTAAAATATATGTTAAGTTTATAACAGAGTACTGCAGAAAGTTTCTCCGTCTCTAATCAACATTCACACAGTAAACACGTACGCGCGCTTCTCTTTCATTTTATAACTCCCCGCTTCCGTGCTACCGCTGCGGCAAAACACAAACAAACCAATAGATTATGGGCCCAGGTTTCGTTTTAGCCTAGATGTGGTTAATGAAAAAATAGTCACGGATTTTTTTTTTACAATTCGAGAGACAGTAAATTGCGACGGGAAAACAAGATGAGCTCGTTGTACCAGATCAATACGCTGGAGAAGAACAACTATAATTCATGGTGTATCCAACGTGTTGGTGCATGCTGAGCTTTGGAATTATTGCGTCGGGCGATTGACAGCAGTCATGTGCCGGTGAAGGCGTCGACTGGTCCGCTCTTGATCGAAAGGCATTGGCAATGATCTCGTTGAGCGTAAAAGTATCACAGTTAGGATATATAAACAAGTCGGAAAGGCTACAGTCGAGCGCGCCCGACTGTGGTATACCCGCTACCACCATGCGAAAAAAACACGTCTCACAGATTTAAATTTGTTTTGACTTTGAAAGTTGCACGGGGTTCCTATTAGATGTTGCCGCATTGCTCTCAGTGCTTTGCAATTAGAACTCATCAGAGGGCTTTTCATTATGAATGTGTAAAAGAAACGCCTATATAATGCTTTACATATTTATTGAGAAATTTAATAATCCAACCAGATTTGTCGTTTATGTTGTACATACATTGCTGTATGCTGCGAAATATGACTAAATATTCTAAATTTCTTTAAATATAGTAAAAACTTCGTTAACATTGATTTTAAATAAAGATAACGCATATGCAAAAAAAAAAGAACAGAAAAATAAAACAAAAAATTTTTTACCGACGCGAGGTCTTGAACCATGGACCTCCAAAAAACTCGGCCTATGCAGTCTGCAACTATAACAGCTCTGCCATTAGCGCATTTTGAATTTGCTCGGTAAAGTTGCATTATGAGACCATTCAGCTTGTCGTACAGGCCAAAAAGAAATTATTATTGTGTCTCGTGTGTGTGTGTGTGTGTAAGACAATACCAACTCACTCCCCTTAAAATTCTGTTTAATAATTTTAAATGCTTGAAAAAAAGCTAACCCATCCAAAAATATCAACCATTTACATCGGGGTTGGGTAGGATTAGAACGCGTGCCCTTCCGCTCGACAGTCAGCGACCACTTTCACGCAGCCACTGCAGCCATTCGGCAACCACGATAAAATTGCAATGATGACAGTGCAATAATTTTGGTACATATAATTGAAAAAAAAGCTTGCCGCCGGAGTTGAACCTGGATCTTGCATATCTAACATAATAAAACAGACAAAAACACGTGGTCACATGGCACTACTATTTCCTAAATATCTTTCACATTTATAGTCCAATCTTACTGAAATTTTCACGAAACGTCCGCAAGATAGTATTTATAACGTATTTATAAAACTGTTTCTGTAAAGCTAATATTGCGGCTGTAATCAATTTTGTTCAATTTATGGAGGCGGGTGGGGGCGTTGCTAAAATCCAAAATAAACTTGATCAGCCTGCAGTAATATCACATGTTGTCACCAAATTTGGGAACTCTAGCTCTTATAATAGCTAAGATCCAGGTGTTCACACGGACGGACAGACAGACAGACGGACATGGCTATATCGACTCGGCTGTTGATACTGATTCAGAATATATATACTTTATGGGGTCGGAGATGTCTCCTTCTGCCTGTTACATACATTTTCGGTTCGAACAAAGTTATAATACCCTTCTACTCTATGAGTAGCGGGTATAAAAACTGTACATCGGCGAATGCAGTGTGGAAAAAACTACGAGAGGTGTATCAGCCGACTGGACCTGTGAGGAAGGTGTCATTATACAAGTTGCTAGGTTTGCCATTTCTGAGGGTGGAGCATGGCTGGATACTTGAGTAATTTCTGTGAGATCGTCGATCAACTAGCTGGAGTTGATTTCACGATAAATGGCGAGTTATAAGTAATTGTATTACTTACAAGTTTGCCAGTTGAGAAAGAGAATTTCGTTGTCGCCATTGAGATGCGCGACAATTTGCCGACGTTTGAAATTCTGTGCATAAAAAAGCACATAAAAGAGAATTGTCGCGAGGCGGCAAATTCACAGAATGAAGATAGCAAAGCAGTGTCGGTAACAGGCAGGAAACAGCAGTTTAGCTTATTGAATGCATTGGATGGCAGCAGCTTCGAAAAGTTCAAATGGATTTTGGACAGTGGATCAACGAGTCATATGTGTTGCGAGAGGCAGATGATATGTTCACAAAGTTTGAGAAGCATACGGAAATGGTTTGGCGGATGCCGAATTTCTGCAAGCAAAAGGCATAGGCACTGAGCAGTTGCAAACTGATTCGTATACAGTAGAGCTACTCAATGTGTTATATGTTCCCAAAGTGAAGGGAAATGTTTTAAGTGTGAGCGGTTGCAAACAAATGCACTGTTAATTTTGACGCAAAAAATGCGAAATTTATGTGAAACGGAAAATGTATTCTGAAAGTTAACAGAGGTGGAGGTCTATACAAGATAGAATGCAAACATAACAGATGTTATGCAGATGTTAACGCGGATGCGTTGCTTTGACATAAACGGTTTGGACATTTGCATTACGCAAGTATTATGGAAATTTTCAATAAAGGATTCGTTCATGGAATGGAAGAGATTGATGTCACAAAAAACTCACATCATGTAAGACGTGTACGATCAGTAAAGTGCATGTGCAGCCTTTTCCGCAAGCGAGCGAAAATCGTGCGCAGGTACTGTTGGAATTGGTGCATACGGATGTCAACAAGAAATTCGATTAATATTTCAAGGAAATGGGAATTACACGGCAGTTGACAGTTGCTTATGCTCCACAAAAAAATGGTATGGCTGAACGTGCCAATCGGACGTTGGTTGAAATGGCCAGATGCATATTGGTACAGTCAATTATGGGCAGAGGCAATATACACAGTCATCTAAAAGTTTTTTGGTTCATCCGCAATGGCGCTGGACAAAGGTCAACAGAGAAGCAAGTTTAACCCCAAGGGCAAAGAATATCGAATGGTCGGAAATACGGCAAATGCCAAGGGCTATCGACTGTATGGTCCAGAGTTGAGTTGAGTTGAAAGATGACAACGATGAATTCACTTCTAACGACGACACGGATGCGTCTGACACATTGTTTGCTACCAAACAAGGTAGCAGTGACGAATCCTACGCGTGCGCATCAGGAGTTGGGCTGAAGCGAGATGCACTTGGGCAAATACAGCGCTTTAAAGCACGACTGGGTGCGAAAGGTTGTTCGCAGCAATATGGCATAAACTATAGGGATAAGTTCTTGCCGGTTTGTCGATTGAAGAGCATACGTTTCATTCTGGCCTTAGCAGCGGAGTTCAAGTTATATCTACATCAGATGGATCTACCGTATGGCTGCCATACAAACTATTTTTGTTAGTTTTCCTGATAGCCTTTCTAAATTTAACACATCCATTTAATTATTTCATTTATTATGACATATAGATGCGATAACAATAGGTAAGAAGGTGTCGAAAATCAAATCATCGTTTATGTTACCAATGCATGCATGATTGAATGCTAAAATATATGTTAAGTTTATAACAGAGTACTGCAGAAAGTTTCTCCGTCTCTAATCAACATTCACACATTAAACACGTACGCGCGCTTCTCTTTCATTTTATAACTCCCCGCTTCCGTGCTACCGCTGCGGCAAAACACAAACAAACCAATAGATTATGGGCCCAGGTTTCGTTTTAGCCTAAAAAATAGTCACGGATTTTTTTTTTACAATTCGAGAGACAGTAAATTGCGACGGGAAAACAAGATGAGCTCGTTGTACCAGATCAATACGCTGGAGAAGAACAACTATAATTCATGGTGTATCCAACGTGTTGGTGCATGCTGAGCTTTGGAATTATTGCGTCGGGCGATTGACAGCAGTCATGTGCCGGTGAAGGCGTCGACTGGTCCGCTCTTGATCGAAAGGCATTGGCAATGATCTCGTTGAGCGTAAAAGTATCACAGTTAGGATATATCGAGCGCGCCCGACTGTGGTATACCCGCTACCACCATGCGAAAAAAACACGTCTCACAGATTTAAATTTGTTTTGACTTTGAAAGTTGCACGGGGTTCCTATTAGATGTTGCCGCATTGCTCTCAGTGCTTTGCAATTAGAACTCATCATAGGGCTTTTCATTATGAATGTGTAAAAGAGACGCCTATATAATGCTTTACATATTTATTGAGAAATTTAATAATCCAACCAGATTTGTCGTTTATGTTGTACATACATTGCTGTATGCTGCGAAATATGACTAAATATTCTAAATTTCTTTAAATATAGTAAAAACTTCGTTAACATTGATTTTAAATAAAGATAACGCATATGCAAAAAAAAAAGAACAGAAAAATAAAACAAAAAATTTTTTACCGACGCGAGGTCTTGAACCATGGACCTCCAAGAAACTCGGCCTATGCAGTCTGCAACTATAACAGCTCTGCCATTAGCGCATTTTGAATTTGCTCGGTAAAGTTGCATTATGAGACCATTCAGCTTGTCGTACAGGCCAAAAAGAAATTATTATTGTGTCTCGTGTGTGTGTGTGTGTGTAAGACAATACCAACTCACTCCCCTTAAAATTCTGTTTAATAATTTTAAATGCTTGAAAAAAAGCTAACCCATCCAAAAATATCAACCATTTACATCGGGGTTGGGTAGGATTAGAACGCGTGCCCTTCCGCTCGACAGTCAGCGACCACTTTCACGCAGCCACTGCAGCCATTCGGCAACCACGATAAAATTGCAATGATGACAGTGCAATAATTTTGGTACATATAATTGAAAAAAAAGCTTGCCGCCGGAGTTGAACCTGGATCTTGCATATCTAACATAATAAAACAGACAAAAACACGTGGTCACATGGCACTACTATTTCCTAAATATCTTTCACATTTATAGTCCAATCTTACTGAAATTTTCACGAAACGTCCGCAAGATAGTATTTATAACGTATTTATAAAACTGTTTCTGTAAAGCTAATATTGCGGCTGTAATCAATTTTGTTCAATTTATGGAGGCGGGTGGGGGCGTTGCTAAAATCCAAAATAAACTTGATCAGCCTGCAGTAATATCACATGTTGTCACCAAATTTGGGAACTCTAGCTCTTATAATAGCTAAGATCCAGGTGTTCACACGGACGGACAGACAGACAGACGGACATGGCTATATCGACTCGGCTGTTGATACTGATTCAGAATATATATACTTTATGGGGTCGGAGATGTCTCCTTCTGCCTGTTACATACATTTTCGGTTCGAACAAAGTTATAATACCCTTCTACTCTATGAGTAGCGGGTATAAAAACTGTACATCGGCGAATGCAGTGTGGAAAAAACTACGAGAGGTGTATCAGCCGACTGGAGCTGTGAGGAAGGTGTCATTATACAAGTTGCTAGGTTTGCCATTTCTGAGGGTGGAGCATGGCTGGATACTTGAGTAATTTCTGTGAGATCGTCGATCAACTAGCTGGAGTTGATTTCACGATAAATGGCGAGTTATAAGCAATTGTATTACTTACAAGTTTGCCAGTTGAGTAAGAGAATTTCGTTGTCGCCATTGAGATGCGCGACAATTTGCCGACGTTTGAAATTCTGTGCATAAAAAAGCACATAAAAGAGAATTGTCGCGAGGCGGCAAATTCACAGAATGAAGATAGCAAAGCAGTGTCGGTAACAGGCAGGAAACAGCAGTTTAGCTTATTGAATGCATTGGATGGCAGCAGCTTCGAAAAGTTCAAATGGATTTTGGACAGTGGATCAACGAGTCATATGTGTTGCGAATGGCAGATGATATGTTCACAAAGTTTGAGAAGCATACGGAAATGGTTTGGCGGATGCCGAATTTCTGCAAGCAAAAGGCATAGGCACTGAGCAGTTGCAAACTGATTCGTATACAGTAGAGCTACTCAATGTGTTATATGTTCCCAAAGTGAAGGGAAATGTTTTAAGTGTGAGCGGTTGCAAACAAATGCACTGTTAATTTTGACGCAAAAAATGCGAAAATTATGTGAAACGGAAAATGTATTCTGAAAGTTAACAGAGGTGGAGGTCTATACAAGATAGAATGCAAACATAACAGATGTTATGCAGATGTTAACGCGGATGCGTTGCTTTGACATAAACGGTTTGGACATTTGCATTACGCAAGTATTATGGAAATTTTCAATAAAGGATTCGTTCATGGAATGGAAGAGATTGATGTCACAAAAAACTCACATCATGTAAGACGTGTACGATCAGTAAAGTGCATGTGCAGCCTTTTCCGCAAGCGAGCGAAAATCGTGCGCAGGTACTGTTGGAATTGGTGCATACGGATGTCAACAAGAAATTCGATTAATATTTCAAGGAAATGGGAATTACACGGCAGTTGACAGTGGCTTATGCTCCACAAAAAAAATGGTATGGCTGAACGTGCCAATCGGACGTTGGTTGAAATGGCCAGATGCATATTGGTACAGTCAATTATGGGCAGAGGCAATATACACAGTCATCTAAAAGTTTTTTGGTTCATCCGCAATGGCGCTGGACAAAGGTCAACAGAGAAGCAAGTTTAACCCCAAGGGCAAAGAATATCGAATGGTCGGAAATACGGCAAATGCCAAGGGCTATCGACTGTATGGTCCAGAGTTGAGTTGAGTTGAAAGATGACAACGATGAATTCACTTCTAACGACGACACGGATGCGTCTGACACATTGTTTGCTACCAAACAAGGTAGCAGTGACGAATCCTACGCGTGCGCATCAGGAGTTGGGCTGAAGCGAGATGCACTTGGGCAAATACAGCGCTTTAAAGCACGACTGGGTGCGAAAGGTTGTTCGCAGCAATATGGCATAAACTATAGGGATAAGTTCTTGCCGGTTTGTCGATTGAAGAGCATACGTTTCATTCTGGCCTTAGCAGCGGAGTTCAAGTTATATCTACATCAGATGGATGTATGCGAGGCATATCTAAATAGCGATCTGAAGGACGTAGTATACATGATGCAACCCCAGGGCTATGCAGAAAGCACTCAATCGGACCAGGTTTTATTATTATTAATAGAAGCATTATATGGACAAAAGCAGTCAGGAAGGGAATGGAACTATAAGCTGGATACCGTGTTGCGGAAAATAGGATTTGTAGGGAAGTGGTGGCTTATCGCTAATCCTGGTATATGCTGATGATCTTCTTATAGCATGCAAATCCAAGATGGACTTGATCAACATAAAGTCGAGCATTTCAAAAGCTTTTAATGCATTGACAAAGGAGCTATTTGAGCTATTTCTTGGAATGGAAATTCTACGTAATAGAGAAACTGGCGCCATTAATCTTGGTGTCGAAAAACTAATTTTGCGCCAATGAAACTATTTAAATTACTTATCTGCATATTTGTTAAATAAAATAAAACATTTTCAACACCTGGTTGCTTTTTGAGTATAATAAGCGATAAAACAGTCATTAAGGCACTACTTTTTATATCCTAGCAAAGGGTATATTAATTTTGGCCAGCAACGCATCTTAGGAGGCATAAATGACCCCATAAACTATAAATATTCTTAATCAACATCGACGGGGGAAGTTAATGTAGCTATGTGTTTTGGTAGACATGACATGACATGATCGCAGCAGACTGTATATAAGTCGGAAAGAGCCAGACCGGACTGATATACCGTATGGCTGCCATACAAACTATTTTTGTTAGTTTTCCTGATAGCCTTTCTAAATTTAACACATCCATTTAATTATTTAATTTATTATGACATATAGATGCGATAACAATAGGTAAGAAGGTGTCGAAAATCAAATCATCGTTTATGTTACCAATGCATGCATGATTGAATGCTAAAATATATGTTAAGTTTATAACAGAGTACTGCAGAAAGTTTCTCCGTCTCTAATAAACATTCACACAGTAAACACGTACGCGCGCTTCTCTTTCATTTTATAACTCCCCGCTTCCGGGCTACCGCTGCAGCCATTTCTGAGGGTGGAGCATGGCTGGATACTTGAGTAATTTCTGTGAGATCGTCGATCAACTAGCTGGAGTTGATATCACGATAAATGGCGAGTTATAAGCAATTGTATTACTTACAAGTTTGCCAGTTGAGTAAGAGAATTTCGTTGTCGCCATTGTTACGCGCGACAATTTGCCGACGTTTATAATTCTGTGCATAAAAAAGCTCATAAAAGCGAATTGTCGCGAGGCGGCAAATTCACAGAATGAAGATAGCAAAGCAGTGTCGGTAACAGGCAGGAAACAGCAGTTTAGCTTATTGAATGCATTGGATGGCAGCAGCTTCGAAAAGTTCAAATGGATTTTGGACAGTGGATCAACGAGTCATATGTGTTGCGAATGGCAGATGATATGTTCACAAAGTTTGAGAAGCATACGGAAATGGTTTGGCGGATGCCGAATTTCTGCAAGCAAAAGGCATAGGCCCTGAGCAGTTGCAAACTGATTCGTATACAGTAGAGCTACTCAATGTGTTATATGTTCCCAAAGTGAAGGGAAATGTTTTAAGTGTGAGCGGTTGCAAACAAATGCACTGTTAATTTTGACGCAAAAAATGCGAAAATTATGTGAAACGGAAAATGTATTCTGAAAGTTAACAGATGCGTAGCTTTGACATAAACGGTTTGGACATTTGTATTACGCAAGTATTATGGAAATTTTCAATAAAGGATTCGTTCATGGAATGGAAGAGATTGATGTCACAAAAAACTCACATCATGTAAGACGTGTACGATCAGTAAAGTGCATGTGCAGCCTTTTCCGCAAGCGAGCGAAAATCGTGCGCAGGAACTGTTGGAATTGGTGCATACGGATGTCAACAAGAAATTCGATTAATATTTCAAGGAAATGGGAATTACACGGCAGTTGACAGTGGCTTATGCTCCACAAAAAAATGGTATGGCTGAACGTGCCAATCGGACGTTGGTTGAAATGGCCAGATGCATATTGGTACAGTCAATTATGGGCAGAGGCAATATACACAGTCATCTAAAAGTTTTTTAGTTCATCCGCAGTGGCGCTGGACAAAGGTCAACAGAGAAGCAAGTTTAACCCCAAGGGCAAAGAATATCGAATGGTCGGATTTACGGAAAATGCCAAGGGCTATCGACTGTATGGTCCAGAGTTGAGTTGAGTTGAAAGATGACAACGATGAATTCACTTCTAACGACGACACGGATGCGTCTGACACATTGTTTGCTACCAAACAAGGTAGCAGTGACGAATCCTACGCGAGCGCATCAGGAGTTGGTACTGGAAGAGCAGGCTGTCCGTAGTGTCCAGGGAGACCAAGGTTTCTAAGAACGGGCAGACCCGGTCGCCCAAAGAAGCAATATAATGTACTCAGCGCTATGGATACTGAGAATGTAACTGTTCCATCATTAGGCGGCAATGAAAAATCTAACGCACTGGCGTGTGGCGATGGCGAAGACAGTCTTTGAAAAGAATCAAACTTGGGAGCTTGCAGAATTACCGACGGAGCATCGGGCAATTGGCTGCAAATGGGTATTTGGGCTGAAGCGAGATGGACTTGGGCAAATACAACGCTTTAAAGCACGACTGGGTGCGAAAGGTTGTTCGCAGCAATATGGCATAAACTATAGGGATAAGTTCTTGCCGGTTTGTCGATTGAAGAGCATACGTTTCATTCTGGCCTTAGCAGCGGAGTTCAAGTTATATCTACATCAGATGGATGAATACACGGCATATCTAAATAGCAAACTGAAGGACGTAGTATACATGATGCAACCCCAGGGCTATGCAGAAAGCACTCAATCGCACCAGGTTTTGTTATTATTATTAAAAGAAGCATTATATGGACTAAAGCAGTCAGGAAGGGAATGGAACTATAAGCTGGATACCGTGATACAGAAAATAGGATTTGTAGGCAAGTGGTGGCTTTTCACTAATCCTGGTATATGTTGATGATCTTCTTATAGCATGCAAATCCAAGATGGACTTGATCAACATAAAGTCGAGCATTTCAAAAGCTTTTTAATGCATTGACAAAGAAGCTATTTGAGCTATTTCTTTGAATGGAAATTCTACGTAATAGAGAAACTGGCGCTATCAATCTTGGCAGTTCGCAGTATAACAAGGATTTACTGAAGCAGTACTGTATGGAGAACTGTAGGCCGGCAGCTACGCCATTAGGGGCATCAGGTGTTGTGCGAGAATGCTAAATGCACAAGGATTGACATGACGACGTATCAATCAATGGTTAAAGAGCTGATGTGGCTGGCTCTTACAACAAGACCAGATATTTTGCATTCAATTGCAAAATTGGCTCATCGTAATCAGGAACCCCATAGTGAGCACCTTGCAGGCGTGAAGCATGTTTTGCGTTATCTGACATCAACAGTAAACTACAGGCTACACTATAGGAACTGTTGTTGACGCAGATTAGGGCGGCGATATGGTCGACCGAAAATCCTATACTGGCTACATATATTTCTTAGCTGATGGTCCGATTTGCTGGAAATCTGAGAAACAACGTAGCGTGGCACTTAGCAGCACTGAGGCTGAAAACATGGCATTATCAGCGGCGTACAAGGAAGCTTTGGTAATGCGCAGGCTTATCGTTGAAGTCGGTAGCGGTTTAGATGGAACTCGAACAGTTGTAAATGGTGACAACCTGAGTGCGAAGGAATTGCATTCACGCAGCAAGTAAATTGATATACGATATCATTTTGTGCGACAGGTCATTAAGGAAGGGCATGTTATGTTGCAGTACGACAAATAAAATGATCGCAGATATACTAACCAAGAATTTTTCGAAAAATAAGCATATTGAGTTTACGAAATTGTTAAATTTGAAGTAATTTTTGTAAACGTGCTTGCATAGAGAAAGGGTGTCGAAAATCACCGTTTATGTTACCAATGCATGCTGATTAAATGCTATTATTATGTTATGTTAAGTTTATAACAGAGTACTGCAAAAAGTTTTCTGTCTCTAATAAACACTCAGTGAAAACGTACGAGCGTTTCTCTTTCATTTTATAACACTCCGCTTCCGGGCGACCGCTGCGGCAAAACACAAACAAACCAATAAAAGGGCTTTGCATGACAGCCCATACTTTTACAGGATTTGTTTTTAAAAAATTGTTCTTTTTTATTACCCAACCCATTACAATTAACCACCCTTCAACAGGTGTTTGTAGTATAGGTATAATAGACATAAATGTAACTTTAATTGAGAAATTTCTGCAAGGTTATATAATCTTCGGCATGCCGAAGAAATCTTTGCTTCCTGGTTTTTAATATCTGCCAGAGTTATGGTCCGCTCTAACAAACAGGCGAATATCGATAAATCTATTCTTCCAGTAAAAATAACTAATATCAATTATGTTATGAAACCTTCGGTATTCCGAAAACAACTTATTTTCGGTTGTAATACATATTTTTTACTAACCTCTTTACAGCTGACAAATTGATAACGGCTTAAATTGGGCGCATTAAATTGTGGGCATTGAACCTGTTGTTCCTCCACTATTTTAGCTCGCATCTGTTTTGATTCCGGTTTTAGTGAAAAACTAGCGTTAGGCTGTACTGCATCAGTTGCTTTGGTTTGAACAGTAGTTTTTTCTGTAAATATAAAATCAGCTAAGTTTTAAAATAATTTTACTCTTAAATTTTCTTAATTATACAACAAATATTTGTAAACCCTTGCTACGTAACTGAAGAGTCTTCTCCGCACCATAAACTATTGATTCTTGTTGCTGCACGCTGCTGTATATGAGTCGGAACAAGCTAAATCGGACCGATATATCGTACAGCTGCCATTCAAGATAGCGTTACCATATGCCTGCAAAATTTCATCGAACCACTATAACATATAGCTTCCATAGGAACAATCACACAAAAAAGGGCTTTTTATGAAAGCCCGCCCATACTTTTAAATAATTTATCTGTTTAACTGATTGTTCTTTACAATTAGCCAACCCATTTACAATGTAAGCATATTTTATTTAATAGGCGTTGTAGAACAGGTATAAAATACTTACATTTTTGTATATCTTTGTAAAGGGTATATTTAATTTGTCGAGATATCTGCAACGCATATTAGGAAACATTTTCGACCCCAAAAATTATATACACTCAAGTACTATATGCGTAATACCGATATTATAGAGAACTATAACTGATATATGTACGGTATTCTGCATCCCCTTTCATGTTGATTGGGCGTTTAAAATTTACGGTATTTTGTTTTATTGAAGTGAGCACGTTTTTGGACTGGAAATAAAAATAGAAACAAGCCACAATCCTGCGAATGTTGCGTTTTTTTTTTTGTTTATTCTATTTATTTATATCCAGAACTAAAAAAAAACTCATATTTTGAAAAAAAAAATAAAAAATTAAAAAAAATGACGAAAACTATACGTGCTGGTAATGTTTTGACTTCGGATTCGGATTAAGGAGGTCCAAATCATATAGAAACATGACCCCCATTACTTTTTGGGGCTTTAAATATTTTGCAGTTTGGTTTTGGTTTTGATGTTAAGTCGAAACTTAGATTTGCATGATACATATTGAAAGAAGAATCGGAATAAAAGGTAAAAACACATAAGAAACAGATCACAATTCCATATGTTCTTCAAACACCCACATCTCAGCTATTATTAAAAGTAAAGAAGACACAGATAGAACTTTCTTATTTTTGTTTTCAATTTTTAAATGTCATATGAAAAAATTAAACTGGACTCAGCTCTGAGTATATTTTACCTTGTGCGTAAATGTGGTTCAATGCAGAACAAGACGTTGGGCATAGTATGCGGTTGGTTTTAACGAAAGGCAACATCAATACATTGTTTAGCGGGCTCATTGAAAGGGAATCTTTAGATAATTGTGTTTTGGGTATTGAGACTATGTTGGATGTCAAATTATCATCGTCTAAATTCAAATTTTGACGTGGAGAAACACTGTTATTTGAGCCACCTGTATTATAGGCACTTGACGAGTTCTCAACTTCTTCATGCAGTTGATTATGATTCACATTATGATTTTGATTATTAATATCATTATCAATGTTAGAAAGACCACAAGCGCTGTAAGCAGCTCCACTACTGCTACTCGTGTTTGTTATGGCACTACGTAACGTATAAACCCGGTTTGATAATCGATGTTGTAAGTGCTTGTTGGAAGCACTAGGGCGGCTAGATAATGTGTGTGCAGATCTGGTTGTGATCTGTTCTTTAATTCCAAGCCATTGAGCCACTCTTTGGGTTTGTTGCTGCATTTTCAACACATCTGCAGAGGAACAAGTTGTCATGTAGTTTGAACTTTGATATGGTGAACAGTAAAGTGGTTCCGATTCGGAGTCTTCAGGAATCGTTTCATAAATATGTTCGCTATCATCATATTCATACTGTTTACTATTAGGATAATTTGTGGGTACTGGTTTTATAGTCAACTGTTCCGAAACGTCTACTAACTGAGCCTGTAAATTAGAAGACATCATGGATTTACTTTTACTGTCTTCAGAATTTGTTTCTGGAGGTCTTGATTTTAAGTGAGATTTAGCTGGTGTCATCGAATGCTGTTGGGCTAATAGGACTTTCTCTAGTTTGTCAACAACATTTGTATAATCATCCGTAAGAAATCTATTTGCATATTCAAAATTACTATCAATATCATCATCCTCATCGTCTTCATTTTCATCTTCGTCATCCTATGGCGAAAAAATTTATTTTAATTAAGTTTATAGTACTCGATTACTAAAAATGTACTTATATGGTATACCTACCGGATACAGAATACGACTAACCAACAACGTTACAGACACTCCGTTTTCTGTAATTTCAGTTTCGGCGTGCTTTTTACTCTTAATATCTATACCATTTATTCGCAGAATCTGATCGCCACGTCTCAGCCGTCCATCTCTATCCGCAATGCTTTCTGCCTGAATATCACTAATAAACACGTTTTCTTCCACATTCGCTTCATTATCTGCATCTTCTGTATATATTACTGGCTTATTGGCTTCGTCGTATTCCTTAAAGAAGTCGTTGCCGCATATAGTTAATCCTATTGGGGCACTAGAAGTGTCTTCCTTAACAAGCGTAACTTCCTAGAAAATAAAATAATTCATTGTTAATGGAGTGTTTTCTGGCAACGCACGCAGTGCTAAATTAAAAAAAACAAGTGAGTAAGGCTACAGTCGGACGCCCGACAGTAAGATACCCTTCTCCCAATTTTCGAAATCCGTTACAAGCGTGTAACTATATTCATAATTTCAAGCAAAAATTCTGCATAAATTCTTCTACTACATATAGCTAACTCGCTCGCACTCACACAGCGCGTAAAGAGTAAAGCGACACGACGCAACGTCGACGTCGGCGTCAACTGCTCAACGCAGCGCATCGGCTGCCGCTCCTACCGAACATATACATACCGAAGCAGAACTTTATAAGTTCAATACTTTGCTTAATAATCGTAAATTACCGATTTGCGGGGGCGGTGGGCGTGGCATCAAACATTTGACATAAACTTCACCTGCCCCGGATATATAGGTACCTTCATACCAAGTTTGGTGTCTCTAGCTTTTTAAATAGCTGAGATCTGTTGTCTCTAACAAAAAGACGGACAGACAGACGGACATGTCTCAAGCGACTCGGCTAGTGATCCTGAGCAAGAATATATATACTTTATGGGGTCTGCCACGCCTCCTTATGCCTGTTACATACATTTTTCACAAAGTTAGTAAACCCTTTTTTGACCATTTTCAATGGTCGAAGGGTATAAAATGCAGCAAGTCTAAAATGTATCTAAATAAATATATATATATATATACAAAACAAGTAGGTAAGGCTACAGTCGGGCGCCCGACAGTAAGATACCCTTCTCCCAATTTTCCAAATACGTTACAAACGTGTAACCACACTAATAATTCCAAACAGAAATTTCTGCACAAAAACTTTTAATACATATAGCTTACTCGCTCGCACTCACACAGCGACGCGCGTAAAGATTAAAGCGACACGACGCAACGTCGACGTCGGCGTCAACTGCTCAAAGCAGCGCGTCGGCTGCCGCTCCTACCGAACATTTGTACTGAAAACGTTGACTTGAATAACTTCTGTGTTATTGGTCCGATCGGATTGTTATTTGGAGAATATGTTCATATTGCATTCAGCTTTATACATACCAAAGCATAACTTTATAGGTTCATTACTTTGCTTAATAATCGTAAATAACCGATTTGCGGGGGCGGTGGGCATGGCATCAAACATTTGACATAAGCTTCAACTGCACCGAATATATAGGAACCTTCATACCAAATTTGGTGTCTCTAGCTTTTTTAATAGCTAAGATCTGTTGTCTCAAACAAACAGACGGACAGACAGACGGACATGTCTCAATCGACTCGGCTAGTGATCCTCGGCAAGAATATATATACTTTATGGGGTCTGCCACGCCTCCTTATGCCTGTTACATACATTTTGCACAAAGTTAGTATTCCCTTTTTTTACCATTTTCAATGGTCGAAGGGTATAACTAGTCGGAAAGGCTACAGTCACGCGGTGACTGTAAGAGGCCATGGATTTTCTATTTATGTTTATATACCATAAAATATATATATCGAAACAGAAATTTTAATATAATAAAACAAAAACAAGTGCGCAAGGCTACAGACGGGCGCGCTCGACAGACAGATACCCTTTAACATCCGTACCAAACATGTAAGCACACTCATCACTTCTGACAGAGAATTCTTCAAACTTATTCTAATATATATGACTCGCTCACACACACACAGACACGCGCGTAAAGACTAAAGCGACACGACGCGACGTCGGCGTCAACTGCTCAAAGCAGTGCGCCGGCTGCTGCTCGTACCAAACATTTGTACTGAAAACGTTGACTTGAATATCTTTAGTTTTATAAGTCCGATCGGATAGTAATTAAGAGGATATGTTCATATTGTATTTAGCTTTATGTATACCGAAGCAGAACGTTATGAGTTTAATACTTTGCTTAATAATCACAAATTACTGATTTACGGGGGCGGTGGGCGAGGTACTAGAAATTTGAAAACAACGTTTACTGCCTAGGATATACAGGAATCTTAATGCCAAATTTTGAGTCTCTAGCTTTCTTAATAGCTGAGAATCAGACGCTCATACAGACGGACAGACAGACAGACTAAGATTAAGGAGGTCCAAAAACATATGAAAACATATATCACATGACCAGGTGATGACCCCCCATTATTTTTTGGCGCTTTAAAGATTTTTCATGTTTTTTGAGGTTAAGTCAAAACTTAGACGTGCAGGATACATTTTGATTGAAGAATCAAATTTAGAAGGTCAAAATACATGAGAAAACATATATCGCATGACCAGATCATGATTCTATATCTTTTTGGGGAAATTTTAAAATTTTTCAGTTTTGTGAGGTTATGTCGAAATCCAGACGTGATGACGTAATTCCGACCCCGGATTCGGATTCAGCATCCCAAAATACATATACATATAACTGCATATGCCGCATGCCCAGATCATGACAAAAAAAAAATAAAGTATATATATTCTTGCGCAGGATCACTAGCCGAGTCGATTGAGACATGTCCGTCTGTCTGTCCGTCTGTTTGTTTGAGACAACAGATCTTAGCTATTAAAAAAGCTAGAGACACCAAATTTGGTATGAAGATTCCTATATATTCGGTGCAGGTGAAGTTTATGTCAAATGTTTTATGCCATGCCCACCGCCCCCGCAAATCGGTTATTTACGATTATTAAGCAAAGAAATAAAGCTGAATGCAATATGAACATATTCTCCAAATAACAATCCGATCGGACCAATAACACAGAAGTTATTAAAGTTTTCAGTACAAATGTTCGGTACGAGCGGCAGCCGACGCGCTGCTTTGAGCAGTTGACGCCGACGTCGACGTTGCGTCGTGTCGCTTTACTCTTTACGCGCGTCGCTGTGTGAGTGCGAGCGAGTAAGCTATATGTATTAAAAGTTTTTGTGCAGAAATTTCTGTTTGGAATTATTAGTGTGTTTACACGTTTGTAACGTATTTGGAAAATTGGGAGAAGGGTATCTTACTGTCGGGCGCCCGACTGTAGCCTTACCTACATGTTTGGAATTAAACAAGTGGGTAAGGCTACAGTCGGGAAAGAAAGAAGTCGCACGGGGCCAAATCTGGAGAATACGGTGGATGGGGCAGCAGTTCGTTCCCAATTCGACAAATTTGGCATTGGCGAGGGCGGACGTGTGAGTCGGTGCGTTATCATGGTGAAAGAGCACTATTTTCTTTGCCAAGTGGAGCCGTTTTTTCATCAAATCCGTGTCGAATCGGCCCAATAATTCGGCGGAGTACTGCCCTATGATCGTTTTGCCCTTCCCCAGGTAGTCGATATGGATCACACCTTGTGAATCCCAGAAAACGGTGGCCATCACCTTTACGGCCGATGGGACAGTCTTCGCCTTCTTCGGAGCACGTTCGCCGGGTGCAGTCCACTGTTTCGACTGTTCCTTTGTCTCTGGTGTGTACCAGTGGATCCATGTTTCGTCGACTGTCACGAAACGACGTAGAAACTCCTTCGGATTGCGTTTAAACAGCGTCAAACACTGCTCTGAAGTGGTCTCACGGTTGCGCTTGTGGTCCACAGTGAGCAAACGCGGCGCCCATCGCGCCGACAGCTTTTTCATGCAAAAAATTTCATGCAGGATATGACCCACGCGATCTTTTGAAATGCCTACTGTCTCAGCTATCTCTCGCACCTTCAATCGGCGGTCTGCCAATACGAGATCGTGGATTTTTGTTACGTTTTCCTCCGTGGTAGCCGTCTTCGGGGCACCCGGACGTGGCTCATCAAAAACTGACGTGCGACCACGTTGAAACTCGTTAAACCAATTTTTGATGGTCGCCATCGAAGGAGAAGAGTCGCCGTACACAGCATTCAAACGCTCTTTGATTCGATCGCGCGATTTCCCTTCCAGAAACAAGAATCGAATCACCGACCGATATTGCTCTTTTTCCATTTTACTAAAATCCGCGGACACTCAAGTTTTCACACGCGATTAAAACAAAACTACGAGTCCGATTTGGCTGAAATTTCGACAGTACCCGTCTAAAAGAATGTATTCCATGATAATAAATTACTCTTGCGATACTGGAGCCAAAAGACGGTGAGGCTTAGTACTTATCGGACTACCCTCGTACATATGCGGTGCCTCACATAATTATGTAAGAAATTTAATATATCCAACCAGATTTGTAGTTTCTATCGTATATTGCTGCTAAATAACTTACGATTATAAATGACTGTAAATATAGTAAAACCTTTGAATTTTGTATTTTGCAACAAGTAATACCCTTATAGTCTATGAAAAAAAAACTTAAAAGCATTGCCTTTTACAGTCACCGCTTGACTGTAGCCTTTCCGACTAGTTATCTAGTCTTATCCAAGGTGTCATAGATATTGTTGACAACGTGCCTGAATCTTGCAGGATCACGCGTAATTACGTTCCACGTACTGTTAATTGTTGAAGGTTGAACTATTTCATGCACAATTTATATTATGTTCGAAGTATTTCAACCCGGAAAAGATAGCACTTATTTTTATAACCTTGCAGAGGGTATATTAATTTTAGCCAGAAGTTTGCAACGCACCTAAGGAGACATCTCTGACTCTATAAAGTATACATATTCTGGATCAGCATCAACAGAGGAGTCGAAAAATCGATGTCCGTCTGTCCGTTCGTCCGTCCGTCCGTTTGTCTGTTGCAACGCAAACTAGTCTCTTAGTTTTTGAGCTATCTTCATGAAACTTGGCACACAAGCTGCTTATTGCTGCACGCTGTAAATAAGTCGAAACGAGCTACCATAGAAGCTATCGGCCGATTTTTGTTGTTTTATTCTTATTACGTTCTTAATGTGCTATCAAAATTGTATCAAACATATAGCTGCCATAGGACTAATCGGCTGAAAACAGGGTTTTTGTATGCAAACAGAAACCTGCAGCAATCCAAATGTATTTTATATTTAGTATAACTGCAATGGTATAAAACCTTTGGCAAGCTAAAGGTAGCCTTGCCTTCTTGTTTTGAATGTGTTTTATTTTTGTTTTTCTAGTAATCTGGTAATTACCTATTCTTAATTCTATCTATCTATCTCTTTCGTGTAACTTGCATTTTCATCCGCGATTTTGATTGCAATGCGACAGTACTCCTTGATCGGTTGGGCGGGTCCTCAACTTTGTACAGAACCATATTTATGTATATTTGTCCCAAATTATGAATGTAAAACAGTTATGCCTCGAGGCTTGTTAATTATGGTCTAGTCAAGTTTTTACTTTTTGGAGCAATGATTAACTTTTGTAGAAAAATTCACTTTTCTGTCATTTTTATACCCTTGCAGGATATACCATATTTATTTTGGACATTTCCGACTCAATAAAGTATTAATATTCTGGCTTAGCTGTTGTTGACTCGATCTACCCATGTCCGCCGTCCATCTGTTTGATGTAATGCATGCTTGTCTCTTTGTTTTAAGGCTACCTTAATGAAACTTGACTCATATGCTTTTTATACTACAATTGTTAGTCGAGCCAGATCGGACTGATGGTCAAAAAGGCGCTCAAAGCCCCCATCCCTTCCGCGCCAAAACCATAGGCATTGTGGTTACTGCAGCAGCGGACGCCCTTTGGCAACCGGTAAGAATAATACGGCCATGTTATCAACCAAGACTGGTCGTAGGCCACCCTTAAGGACATTTTTCGATAGACGACAATACGGCAGAGAAGCGTCGGCCAAGCTTGTGCAAGATCGTTACTAAAGAAAAAATCTTACCGGCTCTCGTCCAAGAGTCATAATTGGGCTGTCAAATTATGTAAGTTGATTTAAGACTATTGCGAGCTCTATAAAAGTTGCCAAGCCTTGCAGTACCATGCTCAATTTGGGGCATACGAATACATACCAAAAGATCGTGTAGAAAATATCGTTTAAAAAATTTATAAATAAACTACAAAACTTAAAACGTCACCGAGACAAACAGTCTCCAAACGGTTCCAAAGATATTTTAAATAGCAACAGGAAACAGAGGAATAAAGCTCAAACCTCAAAAAACACTCAAAGAGTACTGGCTAGCCGAGCCAAACTCAAGCAACCGTTTTAAGTTATTAGCACAAGATGATGAAGACGAAAACCAAACTGACAATGGGACAAATGCAACTATAAACACAAATGCAAATTGATCACAAAAAACAAAACCTCCCCCTATATATGTACAAAACGTTGAAAATATATATGCACTAACTACTGCTTTAAATTCACTGGCAACAAAAGAAATAAAAATACAGCCACTGGAAACTATTCACTATCGCAACATGTGTTCCAAAAATAACCGAACTTTTTAGATATAAAATAAAATACACATTACATTATCTTTGAAAATTGTTATTTATCCGTACCAAACATGTAAACACACTTATGATTTCATACAAAGAATTCCGCACAACTTATTCCAATATATACTCGCTTACACATACACACACACGCACGTCGAGAGTAAAGCGACACGACGCAACGTCGACGTCCGCGTCAACTGGTCAAAGCAGCGCGCAGGCTGCTGCTCGTACCGAACATTTGTACTGAAAACGTTGACTTGAATAACTTTTGTGTTATTTGTCCGATCGGATTGTTGTTTGGAGGATATGTTTATACTGTATTCAGCTTTATGTATACCGAAGCAGAACATTATGAGTTTAATACTTTGCTTAATAATTACAAATTACCGATTTGCGGTGGGCGTGACATTAAACATTTGATATTAACTTGATCTCCCTATGATATAACTCCATACCAAATTTGGTGTTTCTAGCTAGACGGACAGACAGACGGACATGGCTCAATCGACTCGGCTAGTGATCCTGAGCAAGAATATATATACTTTATGGGGTCTGCCACGCCCCCTTATGCCTGTTACATACATTTGCACAAAGTTAGTATACTTTTTTGACCATTTTCAATGGTCGAAGGGTATAGTCAAATGGTGATAGATCAGGCGAGTACGGAGGATGGGAGAAATGAATGAGAAATGAAGTTAGGTGCGTTTGAAAGAGGTTGAATGTATCTTTTTGTTGTTGTTGCAAATTTTGAATAGATGGCGCTGTACACGTATGTTGTATGATTTAAATATAAAGTTCGGTTATTTTTGGGACATACCGTGTATTAAGACTATTAAAGGATAAATCGACCAAATACTACACCTTCAGACCAAAAGACCAGAAAGGGTTTAAGGTAATTCTCCGTAACGTCCATCATGCTACAGACAAAGACGATATTATTAATGAACTAGCTCAGGAAGGGCACGAAGTCATAAATTTACACAAAATCCAGCGCTACGACTCCAAACATTGCCTCTATTCTCTATTGAACTCAAAATGAAAGACAATAATAAAACAAGTAGGTAAGGCTACAGTCGGGCGCCCGACAGTAAGATACCCTTCTCCCAATTTTCTAAATCTGTTACAAACGTGTAACCACTTTAATAGTTTCAAACAGAGAATTCTGCACAAATACTTCTACTACATATAGCTTACTCGCTCGCACGCACGCAGCGACGTGCGTAAAGAGTAAAGCGACAAGACGCAACGTCGACGTCGGCGTCAACTGCTCAAAGCAGCGCGCCGGCTGCCGCTCGTACCGAACATTTGTACTGAAAACGTTGACTTTAATAACTTCTGTGTTATTGTTCCGATCGGATTGTAATTTAGAGGATATGTTCGTATTGCATTCAGCTTTATACATACCGAAGCAGAACTTTATAAGTTTAATACTTTGCTTAATAATCGTAAATTACCTATTTGCGGGGGCGGTGGCATCAAACATTTGACATAAACTTCACCTGCCCCGGATATATAGGAACCTTCATACCAAATTTGGTGTCTCTAGCTTTTTTAATAGCTAAGATCTGTTGTCTCAAACAAACAGACGGACATGTCTCAATCGACTCGGCTAGTGATCCTGAGCAAGAATATATATACTTTATGGGGTCTGCCACGCCTCCTTATGCCTGTAACATACATTTTGCACAAAGTTAGTATACCCTTTTTTGACCATTTTCAATGGTCGAAGGGTATAAACATTTATAAAATTGAGCACCTTCTTTACTGCAAAGTAATATTTGAGCCACCGCGACCAAAGCGAACACTTCCTCAATGTACAAACTGCCAAAAATATGGACATACAAAAAATTACTGCACCGAGACCCTACTTGTGTAAAGTGTGCTGGAAACCACAGCTCATCATCTTGTACTATTAACACAAGCTCGGACAGAACAAGCATTAAATGTGCACTATGCAGTAAAAACCACACTGCAGCTATAAAGGTTGTATGGTGTACAGAGCACTGCAAATTCAAAAATACCTAGCTCTTCGGAAAAAAAAATACCTGTAACAGAAACAAATCATCAAACGACATAATACGGTACAACACATAACGCAGTAAGCTTAAAGACGCCAGCTATAACCTATGCCGTCTTAAATAAAAATAAAACCAAATAACTAGCCAGCAAACCAACTCAACAATTCAATCTACTATTGTACCTGTTATACAGCCTGCTTCAACTCAATTTAGCCAAAATGCACAAAAAGATTTTGATTAACTTAAACAAATGATGAAACAATTACTAGCCCAAATAACAAATATAATGAATATTTTCACATTTTTATTATCTAAACTTGACAAATAAACATCTAACAATCGCCATGTTCTAAGCACAGGTGAGCCGACTTACTGGCCAACTGACACCAATAAGCTACCCGATTTATTGATTTTTGCATTACAAGAAATATAACACCCGAGAACCTAGCAATAAAATCAGGCCTAGACCTCTTTTCCGACCATTCGCCAATATTAATTACACTACATAGTGGACTAGAAGAAAACAACAATGACTCACCTTTATTTAACCACAAAACAAATTGGAATAATGGACTCTGTAATAGCATATTCAAATGACAACATCATATATGCAGCAACGCAATAGACACCACATATAAAAACAAGTGGATAAGGCTACAGTCGAGCGCCAGACATTAAGATACCCTTCTCACAATTTTCCAAATCCAAACAGAAAATTCTGCACAAAAACATATAATACATATAGCTTACTCGCTCGCACTCACAAAGCGAGGCGCGTTAAGAATAAAGTGACACGACGCAACGTCGACGACGGCTTCAACTGCTCAAAGCAGCGCGCAGGCCGCCGCTCGTATTGAACATTTGTACTGAAAACGTTGACTTGAATAACTTCTGTGTTATTGGTCCGATCGGATTGTAATGTTTATATTACATTCTGCTTTATACATACCAATGCAGAACGTTATGAGTTTAATACTTTGCTTGGCGATGGGCGTGGCATCAAACATTTGATATAAACTTCATCTGCCTATGATATATGAGAACCTTCACACCAAATTTAGTGTCTCTAGCTCTTTTAATAGCTGAGATCTGTTGTCTCATACAGACGGACAGACAGACGGGCATGGCTCAATCGAGTCGATTGAGCCATGCCCGTCTGTATGAGACAACAGATCTCAGCTATTAAAAGTGCTTGAGACACCAAATTTGGTGTGAAGGTTCCTATATATCATAGGCAGATGATATCCACGCCCACCGCCCCCGCAAATGGGTAATTTGTGATTATTTAGCAAAGTATAGAAGTCATAACGTTCTGCTTCGGTAGACATAAGGCGGAATGTAATATGAACATATTCTCCAAATTACAATCCGATCGGATTAATAACAGAGAAGTCAACGTTTTCAGTACAAATGTTCGGAACGAGCAGCAGCCTCCGCGCTGCGTTGAGCAGTTGACGTCAAGTCGACGTCGCGTCGTATCACTTTACTCTGACGCGTGTATGTGTAAGTAGTAGAATTATTTTTGCAGAATTTTTTGTTTGAAATTATGAGTGTGGTTACACGTTTGTAACGGATCTGTCGGGCGCGCTCGACTGTAACCTTACCAACTTGTTTATTTTTTTGTTATTTTAATTTTTTTTGTTTCATTGAATTCAGCTTTTTTCAGTAATTATTATATTTTTTTTATATACACAGAAAATCCATAGTATGGTTTACAGTCCTCGCGTGGTTGTAGCTTTTCTGACTTGTTTTTATATGAAAATATTGCATATATAAAGAGAAAAACATGGTTGCTGTACTAGAGTATCTCAGTTCATTCGGATTAAAGCAGAAGCGATTTCCATTGCAAACAAACAAATCAGATATAATTTAAATAGGGATAATAAATGTACAGCTCAAAACGTATGCATTATTGCTTAAAAATTGCGGTTACCATTTAATTTGTATCTATTTGCGTAGGCCAAATTCTTCAACAATCTTTAAAACTCTAGAATACTCTCTTATACTTTCTGAATTATAGGCGATCACAGAAACAGACGACAAATTCAGGCACACAGACGGTCACGCACACCACATATACATTCAGGTAGATGTGAGTCAGGTTTCTCAATTATCAAGCCGCTTAAGAGATTCGCAAATTTATTTCTTGTTTAATTGTTCGCTTTTATTAATATTAAATGTAAAATAATATAACTAGTGCGTTACCTCTATGTCAATTTCCGGCTCCAAACAATGTTCAAATAAATGATGTTCCTCTTCGATGAAATGGTCGGCTATTTTATTAACTATAATTTCATTACTACTATCTGGAGGATGAAGAGAGTCTTCTACGGTTTGGGTTTCCTTTGACTGGGCAGATGGAGCAATATCATCCAGAACTGAGACATTATGATCGGAATTAATAATTGCTCGTAAAGTTAAAACAACTTTACTTTTTTTTTGCGACGGATACTCGTTGGAATTAGAATGAACATTTGCTGAGGCACAGGTTGCTTTAGAATTAAAAACTTCAACGTTATCTTTAAATTTCTCACAGATTGCGGCTTCCTCAGACTTTTTGCAGGATGGTTTGGTATCAATTAAGTCGTTTGTATTTTCCGTAGAACTTTTTTTTCGAAATATTTCAACTATCAGATTTTCTTTAGCTTGAAGGAACATTTGAACCGCTTCACAATTTGATAACGATGTTATGTCGCTACCATTAAGCTGTAATTAAAAAACCATTTAAAATCATTAATAAAAAATCAGATCCGATAATTCGTCAAAAATAAATATGTATACTTTAATTCATATCGACATTTTCCTCTAGCCCTAAATTAATACATATGCATTCCAGCACACTGACCATACAAATGATACACAGCTCATATTTATGTGTTTACCATTATTCTTATTACTTAGTTATCGCATACTTGAACGCACCTTTAACACAACATAATCCAACTCAACAACACTAACACCGTTATTAGAACACATTTTTAGAGCAAGTTACATATTTTTTAAAAATTGTATTCAGTAAGTTTTATGCACACAAACACAACCGAAAATCTGGCATTAGTGATGGAACAATTGATATTGCATTAAAAACCATCGATAAATTGGGGAATCGCCGACTGTTTAATGTACCTATCGATTAATTCATAGACAACAAAATCTGATACAATGCATTACTATGTTACTTGTCCGTGTTAACATAATGTTAAAATTTGGTGCAGGCATTAAGTTGGTAATATAAATTGCATCGCCGAACCATTTTTGTGTTCGGAGGGGTTGAGTTCAAGGGGTATGCTTTAGCAGCTCTTGTTATTTAACAGAGTCAGCTAACAGAGAGGTAATTATCTCATAGGGGTTTTATTAGTCTGTGAAGTTATGCATAGTGGGATCAGTATTGCCAGAACTTTATGAGCTGAAATGGCTAAATAGGAAAAACAAATTGGTAAATGGCTAATGCCAAATTTAAGAAAATCTTTAACTTTTTGACCATGTACAAAATAACTAGCAAAATTAGGTCAGTAAAAATAAACCAAATATTTTGTTTTATGTATTTTACACTATTTAATCTTTTTGTTGGAAGCGCCGGTCATTGTCAAAAGTTTGATAATTGTCTAGAAAACGGGCTTTTCCGAAATTTAAAATTTGAACTAGTGTACCAAAGAAGAAAAAATTTTGAAAAACGAAAAAATCGACGATTTTTATACCCTTCGACCATTGAAAATGGTCAAAAAAGGGTGTACTAACTTTGTGCTAATGTATGTAACAGGCAGAAGTAATGTAACAGTCATGTCCGTCTGTCTGTCCGTCTGTCCGTCCGTCCGTCTGTCCGTCTGTTTGTTTGAGACAAGAGATCTCAGCTATTAAAAAAGCTAGAGACACCAAATTTAGTATGAAGGTTCCTATCAGAGAACTGCAACACGCATGCATACACAACACTCAAAAATGAATGAGACTTTTGCCACTCGGTGTTCATTTTGCACAGGCCGCACATAGCACAAGCCTCAAGCCACTTAAGCCTCTAAAAGCGGGAGACTCTAAAAGCAAGAGACGCAAAAGGCAGGAGACGCAAAAGGCTTGTACGTTTTGGCAAAAAACACTAGTAGTGCGGTACGTTTTGGCAAAAAACACTTGTAGTGGTGGTACGTTTTGGCAAAAAACACTTGTAGTGCAAGAACATTTTGGTAAAAAAGACAAGAGACGCTTGTCCAAAGGCTCGGTAGGTAGAGACAGCAGCATAAGGGTCGGGGCATTCAAATTTGTTCGAGAACGTTCGGTTTTCCCTTTCTCTAGCGCGTGCCTCGCTTATTTTGTGGAAGGGGTAAAGGAACAAGTAGAAATTGAAATGCATCGGCCTCGGGTTTTTTTTTTCTATACCTACTTATGTGTCTATTAATAGAACAGAAGTAGAAGGGGTAACCCAAAAACGCACTAGCAGAAACGGAAAACCGAACGTTCTCGAACAAATTTGTATGCCCCGACCCTTATGCTGCTGTCTCTACCTACCGAGCCTTTGGACAAGCGTCTCTTGTCTTTTTTACCAAAATGTTCTTGCACTACAAGTGTTTTTTGCCAAAACGTACCACCACTACAAGTGTTTTTTGCCAAAACGTACCGCACTACTAGTGTTTTTTGCCAAAACGTACAAGCCTTTTGCGTCTCCTGCCTTTTGCGTCTCTTGCTTTTAGAGTCTCCCGCTTTTAGAGGCTTAAGTGGCTTGAGGCTTGTGCTATGTGCGGCCTGTGCAAAATGAACACCGAGTGGCAAAAGTCTCATTCATTTTTGAGTGGCTTGTTGTGCATGCATGCATGTTGCAGTTCTCTGGTTCCTATATATCCGGGGCAGATGAAGTTTATGTCAAATGTTTGACACCACGCCCACCTCCGCTAATCGGTAATTTACGATTATTAAACAAAGTATTGAACTTATAAAGTTATGCTTTTGGTATTTAAAGCTGAATGCAATATGAACAATCCGACTGGAATCATAACGCAAAAGTTATTTATGTCAACGTTTTCAGTATAAATGTTCGGTACGAGCAGCAGCCTGCGCGCTGCTTTGAGCAGTTGACGTCCTTAAAATTACAATCCGATCGGACCAAGAGCACACGTTTTCAGTACATACATATGTTTTGTACGAGCAGCAGCCTGCACGCTGCTATGAGCAGTTGACGTCGATGTCGCGATGCGTCGCTTTATTTTTTGACAAGTTTTCATATGTTTTATAACTCAAATATCACCGACACTAGATTTAGAACTAGTATTCCATGTAAGTATTTTGCATAATATATTCATAGTGTTTTTGAATTAATTTTTTTTTTTGTGAATCCGAATTTACCCAAATTGAACGACCAACAAAAACATGCCTACGATACCATTATGTAAGCAGTACAAAATGATGCTGGTGGATTGTATTTCTTGAATGAGCCTGGAGGTACGGGTAAAACATTGTGGTATCATTCATTTTGGCATCCATTCGGTCACAACAAAAAATTGCATTGGCACTTGCTTCGTCTGGAATTGCTGCTAAGTTATTGGATGGTGGACGAACAGCACACTCAGCATTAAAATTGCCGTTAAATGTGCAGGTTTGTTTGTATTCATTGATTGATCGATTTAAAATACATAAGTGCTAATTACTATGATATTATTTTAAACGTACAGGTGATTGACAATCCCTCATGTAACATATCTAGAAATTTTGCAATGGCAAAAGTTTTGCAGCAAGCAGCAATTATTTTATTGGATGAATGTACAATGACCCATACAAAATCTCTGGAAGCATTAAACCATACAATGCATGACCTACGTTCCAATAAACAAATTTTTGGCGGTGTACTAATATATTTGTCAGGTGATTTCCGCCAAACATTGCCCGTGATTCCACGAGCAACATTAGCGAATGAGGTCAATACGTGCTTGAAGTCATCTTTCCTGTGGTGATATGTTCAAAAATTGACATTGAACATAAACATGTGTGTTCAATTGCACAATGATCAATCTGCAGAACGGTTTTCGAAGCGATTGTTAGAAATCGGAAGTAGCAAAGTTCCAAATACAAATGGCTTGATCACTTTGCCAAACAATTTTTGTACAATTATACAATCCAAAGGCGAATTAATTTAACGCGTGTTTCCAAATATTATTAAAAATCACAAAAATCATGATTGGTTGACAGAACGAGCAATATGTACATATCAATGAAATCAATTATCACATTCAAAAAAAATTGCCAAGCGTACTGACAAATACGCTTAAATCTTTTGATAGCGCAATGAATGAAGATGATGCAGTTAATTATCAAATTTAATTTTTAAATTCCCTAGAACCGCCTGAATCGTTTGAATTTAAAAATCGGCTCATCAATAATTTTACTACGGAATTTAAATGCACCGAAATTGTGCAATGGCACAAGATTGGTTGTAAGATAATTGATGCCGAATTTAATTTAAGCCACAATATTGACTGGCAAAGCGAAAGGAGAAATTGTGCTCATACTGAGCATTCCGATGATACCAACAGACATGCCATTTGAATTCAAGCGAATGCAATTCCCTGTGCGTCTATAATTTGCCATGTCCATCAATAAGGCACAAGGACAAACGCTACAAGAATGCGGATTGAATTTGGAAGAGCCGTGTTTTTTTTTCAAGGGCAGCTATACGTGGCCTGTTTAAGAGTTGGCTTTCCAAATTCTTTAATTGTGTACGCTCCAAACGGACAGACGAAGTATATATCTAGAGTTATAATCTTATCCTTATCTCCTACCCGATGCAAGCGGTTTTTTTGGATAATAGCTTTTTTCAAGCATTGAAAATTTTTCAAATTTAGCTATTTATTTATCGACCATTAAAAATGGTTAAAAAAGGGTATACTAACTTTGTGCAAAATGTATGTAACAGGCATAAGGAGGCGTGGCAGACCCCATAAAGTATATATATTCTTGCTCAGGATCACTAGCCGAGTCGATTGAGACATGCCCGTCTGTCCGTCTGTATGAGACAACAGATCTCTGCTATTAAAAAAGCTAGAGATACCAAATTTGGCATGAAGGTTCCTATAAACCATAGGCAGATCAAGTTTATATCAAATGTTTGATGCCACGCCCACCGCCCACGCAAATCGGTTATTTGCGAGTATTAAGCAAAGTATAACGTAACCCATAACGTTCTGCTATGGTATGTATAAAGCTAAATGCAATATAAACATATTCTCCAAATTACAATCCGATCGGACAAATAACACCAAATTTATTCAAGTCAACGTTTTCAGTAAAAATGTTCGGTACGGGCAGCAGCCGACGCGCTGCTTTGTGTAGTTGACGCCGACGTCGACGTTGCGTCGTGTCGCTTTACTCATTACGCGCGTCGCTGTGTGAGTGCGAGCGAGTAAGCTATATTTGTTAGAAGTTTTTATGCAGAATTCTCTGTTTGAAACTATGAAAGTGGTTAGACGTTTGTAACGGATTAAGAAAATTGGGAGAAGGGTTTCTTACTGTCGGGCGCCCGACTGTAGCCTTATCCAAATTATCTAAATGAATTTGATTAAACAACATTTTAGGGGGTGTAAGTTGGTATTGTTGTTCACACACACGACATAATAATAATTTGTTTCTTTTGTATTTTCTGAATGGTCTCATAATGTAACTTTTCAGAATTAATTCATCATGCTCTAATTTTGTAGTGGTTATAGTTGCAGACTGCGTAGTCCGTGTTTTTTGAAAGGTCCATGGTTCAAATCCCACGTGGGACTAAATTTTAAATAATATTGTTGTTCTGTTTTTTCTATGTTCTTATTTCTATTTTGAAATGGTCAAAAAAGTATACTAACTTTGTGCAAATGTATGTAACTGGCAAAAGGAGGCGTGTCAGACCTCATATAAAATTTGACTACAAGTTTCATGTGTTTTCGTAACTCAAATATAACCGAACCGATCGCCTTGAAATTTTCTGGAGCATTTCTGCCCACTAGCAACAACATTAACTGCATTGTTTCAATTTTAAAAAAATGTACAACAAGATTTCATGTGTTTTATAACTCATATCACCAACACTTGATTTGGAAAACGTATTCCATGTAAGTATTTTGCACCATATATTCAATTTTTTTTTGAATTCGTAATAAACCGTATTTGCTACACACGTGCTTTATTGATTCAAAAAGTTACACCAAATGAGATTGATCGCATTATACAGCAATCCACAATTATTTGAAGTTGTTACGAAAAACATGATTCACCGCCCATGCGGTGAACTAAATTTAAATTCGCCATGATTGATCGATGGAAAATGCCCAAAGCGGTATCCAAGAGCATTGATCTCCGAAACAATGAGAGGCAATGACGGATACCCATCGTATCAACGTCGGTCACCAAACGATTTTGGCCATACAACAACAATTAAAGTTCATAATCAAGCCACTATCATTGATAACACAGCCCCACAAAAAATTTGTTTTTATGATCTGGGCATGCGGCATAACTGCATACTGCATATATGTATTTTGGGTCGCTGAATTCGAATCCGGAGTCGGAATTACGTCAATACGTCTGGATTTCAACATAACCTCACAAAACTGAAAAATTTTAAAATTTCCACAAAAAGATATAGAATCATGATTGGTCATGCGATATATGTTTTCACATGTATTTTGACCTTCTAAACCTGATTCTTCAATCAAAATGACCTGGTCATGTGATATATGTTTTCATATGTTTTTGGACCTCCTTAATCCGAATCCGAAGTCAAAATATTTTCATGACGTATACTTTTCTACATGACCTAAAACTTTTTTCAAAAATTTTTGAAAAACTGGATTTTTTTGTTCTGGATTCAGCCAAAATATTTTTAATATATATATATAATATTTTTAATGATCATTCATGGACTAACCTATCATATAAATCTTTTGATAGCGCAATGAATGAAGATGATGCAGTGAATTATCGAGTTGAATTTTTAAATTCCATAGAACCGCCTGAATCGTTTGAATTTAAAAACAAGAAAGCACGGCTACCTTCGGCTTGCCGAAGGTTTCATACCCTTGCAGTTATACAAAATATAAAATATCTATGGATTGCTGCTGGTTTCTGTGGTATTTATTGAAGAATTATAAGAGTACATCGATTATATCAACCTCTTATAATTTCGAATACTCAGCCTCCTCACCACGGCAAGGTCGCAATCCTCGAGGAGGAATATTTACAATACCTTAAACGACATTGCACATATATTCTTTAGTTACAATAATAAAATAAATTAATTAACTAAATATTTAAAAATAAATTATTAAATTAGTGATTATAGCTAAGGAACACGCCGTCATGGTGACTATATGGAGTTTGATAAGTAATTGTGGCAGCACCGCTTACTGTGTTATCACAAAATATCCAATCAATTTAAGTTAAATGTTTTTTTGTTGGCACATTTAACAATGGACATAACCCCTTATTATTTAAAGTAGACTCGAGCTGATCAGTGGTTGTTGATCGGCAAATGTTAAAATCTCCTAATATTACCAATTTTGTATTATTTTCAGCTGACGTTAGCCTTTTAACATCATTTCTGATTTCATTTCGAAACCTTGTAATAGGAAAAGCTGCATTCATATAAACAACTATAACTATTGTATGCAAGTATTTAAATGTTATGGACTGGTATATATTTCTTACATTATCAACTGTAACTGCGTCACATAAGAATGTTATGTTTTCCGATATATTTTGTTTTGCATATATCAGAATACAATTCTTAGAAACAGCATTTGGTCGAATGTCTTTGTGTTGTAAAGGATCTGTTGGTCATAAAATCTAAATTTGGAAAGTTATCTTTCAAAAATGCATTGGAATAACAGCTATATGATTTTTTGTTTAACAACTACATGTAATAGTACTCAGATTTCCATAAAATTGCAACAAGAACCTTCATTAGGCCGATCGTTGATCGTTATAAGTTATAAAAGTTCGATTTGGATGTGGTAAGCCTGATAGCTATATCTTGAAATATAACGAAAATCGGCCGATAGGCTCCATGACGGCTATACGATATATCAGTCCGATCTGGCCCGTTCCGACTTATTTACAGAGGGCAGAAATAAGAAGCTTCTGAGCAAAGTTTCATGAAGATAGCTCAATAACTGGGGGACTAATTTGCGTTGCAACAGACAGACGGACTGACTGATTGTTCCTATAACAGCTATAGAATATAAACGTCTAAGATATTTATATGGAAAAACAAAGGGCGGGTAACTGTATAACATTAAAAAGTATTGATAATGTGCGGTATTTCCAAAAACAAAACAGGTTTGCATACAAAAACCCTGATTTCAGCCGATTGTTCCTATGGCAGCTATATGTTATAGTGGTCCGATTTTGATACAATTTTGACAGCACATTAAGAACGTAATAAGAATAAGATTTGCCAAATCTTGTTGCAATATCTTGAAAAACAACAAAAATCGGCCGATAGCTTCTATGACAGCTATACGATATATCGGTCCGATCGGGCTCGTTCCGACTTATTTACAGCCTACAGCAATAAGAAGCTTGTGTGCCAAGTTTCATGGAGGTAGCTCAAAAACTGAGAGACTAGTTTGCGTTGCAACAGACGGACGGACGGACGGACGGACGGACGGACGGACGGACAGACGGACATCCATTTTTAGACTCCTCTGGTGATGCTGATTTAGAATATATATACTTTATAGTGTCGGAGATGTCTCCTAAGGTGCGTTGCAAACTTCTGGCTAAAATTAATATACCCTCTGCACGGGTATAATTAGGTTTGTCGGAATGTGCGTAACAGGCAGAAGGAGATATCTGCGACACCATAAAGTATATATATTCTTACTCAGGATCATCAGCCGAGTCGATCTAGCCATGTCTGTCTGTCCGTCTGTCTGTCTGTCAGTCTGTATGAGCGTCTGATTCTCAGCTATTAAGAAAGCTAGACTCCAAATTTGGCATTAAGATTCCTGTATATCCTAGGCAGTAAACGTCGTTTTCAAATTTCGGGTACCACGCCCACCGCCGCCGTAAATCAGTAATTTGTGATTATTAAGCAAAGTATTAAGTTCATAACGTTCTGCTTCGGTATATGTAAAGCTGAATACAATATGAACATATCCTCTAAACTACAATCCGATAGGAGATATATCACAGAAGTTATTCAAGTCAACGTTTTCAGTACAAATGTTCGGTGCGAGCAGCAGCCTGCGCGCTGCTTTGAGTAGTTGACGTCGACGTCGACGTTGCTTTACTATTTACGCGCGTGTATGTGTGTGTGTGAGCGAGTAAGCCATATGTTTTAAAATAAGTTTGGAAGAATTCTCTGTCAGAAGTCATGAGTGTGTTTACATGTTTGGTACGGATGTTAAAGGGTATCTGTCTGTCGAGCGCGCCCGTCTGTAGCATTGCGCATTTGTTTTTGTTTCATTATATTAAAATTTATATAAATATAAATTTATATATATTTTATGGTATATAAACGTTAACTAAAAATCCATGGCCTCTTACGTGACTGTAGCCTTTCCGACTAGTTTCTAAGGAATTTAAATACACCACAATGGCACAATATTGGTTGTACAAATTTAATTGTTGTACACACACACGACACGACATAATAATAATTTGTTTTTTTATACCCTTGCAGAGGGTATATTAATTTTAGCCAGAAGTTTGCAACGCACCTTAGGAGACATCTCTGACCCTATAAAGTATATATATTCTGAATCAGCATCACCAGAGGAGTCGAAAAATGGATGTCCGTCTGTCCGTCCGTCCGTCCGTCCGTCCGTCCGTCCGTCCGTCTGTTGCAACGCAAACTAGTCTCTCAGTTTTTGAGCTATCTTCATGAAACTTGGCACACAAGCTTCTTATTGTTGTAGGCTGTAAATAAGTCGGAACGAGCCAGATCGGACCGATATATCGTATAGCTGTCATAGAAGCTATCGGCCGATTTTTGTTGTTTTTCAAGATATTGCAACAAGATTTGGCAAATCTTCTTCTTATTACGTTCTTAATGTGCTGTCAAAATTGTATCAAAATCGGACTACTATAACATATAGCTGCCATAGGAACAATCGGCTGAAATCAGTTAACCTGTTTTGTTTTTGAAAATACCGCACATTATCAATACCTTTTAATGTTATACAGTAACCCACCCTTTGTTTTTCCATTTAAATATCTCAGACGTTTATATTCTATAGCTGTTATATGAACAATCAGTCAGTCCGTCTGTCTGTTGCAACGCAAATTAGTCCCCCAGTTATTGAGCTATCATCATGAAACTTTGCTCACAAGCTTTTTATTTCTGCCCTCTTTAAATAAGTCGGAATGGGCCAGATCGGACTGATATAGCTGTTATGGAGCCTATCGGCCGATTTTCGTTATATTTCAAGATATAGCTATCAGGCTTACCAAATCCAAATCGAACTTTTATAACTTATAACGATCAACGATCGGCCTAATGAAGGTTCTTGTTTTAATTTAATGGAAATCTGTGTACTATTACATGTAGCTGTTAAACAAAAAATCATATAGCTGTTATTCAAATGCATTTTTGAAAGAGAACTTTCCAAATTTAGATTTTATGACCAACAGATCCTTTACAACACAAAGACATTCGACCAAATGCTGTTTCTAAGAATTGTATACTGATATATGCAAAACAAAATATATCGGAAAACATAACATTCTTATATGAAACAGTTACAGTTGATAATGTAAGAAATATATACCAGTCCATAACATTTAAATACCTGCATACAATAGTCATAGTTGTTTATAGGAATCCAACTTTTCCTATTACAAGGTTTCGAGATGAAGTCAGAAATGATGTTGAAAGGCTAACGTTAGCTGAAAATATTACAAAATTGGTAATATTAGGAGATTTTAACATTTGCCGATCAACAACCACTGATCAGCTCGAGTCTACTTTAAATAATAACAACAAAATGTGCCAACAACAAAACATTTAACTCAAATTGATTGGATATTTTGTGATAACACAGTAAGCGGTGCTGCCGCAATCACTTAACAAACTCCATATAGTCACCATGACGGCGTGTTCCTTAGCTATAATCACTAATTTAATAATTTATTTTTAAATATTTAGTTAATTAATTTATTTTATTATTGTAAATAAAGAATATATGTGCAATGTTGTTTAAGGTATTGTAAATATTCCTCCTCGAAGATTGCGACCTTGCCGTGGTGAGGAGGCTGAGTATTCGAAATTATAAGAGGTTGATATAATCGATGTACTGTTATAATTCTTCAATAAATACCACAGAAACCAGTAGCAATCCAAAGATATTTTATATTTTCTATAACTGCAAGGGTATGAAACCTTCCGAAGGTAGCCTTGCTTTCTTGTTTTTTTTGTATTTTCTGAATGGTCTCATAATGTAACTTTTCAGAATTAATTCATCATGCTCTAATTTTGTAGTGGTTATAGTTGCAGACTGCGTAGTCCGTGTTTTTTGAAAGGGTCATGGTTTAAATCCCACGTGGGACTAAATTTTAAATTATATTGTTGTTTTGTTTTTTCTATGTTCTTATTTCTATTTTGAAATGGTCAAAAAAGTATACTAACTTTGTGCAAATGTATGTAACAGGCAAAAGGAGGCGTGTCAGACCTCATATAAAATTTGACTACAAGTTTCATGTGTTTTCGTAACTCAAATATCACCGAACCGATCGCCTTGAAATTTTCTGGAGCATTTCTGCCCACAAGCAACAACATTAACTGCATTGTTTCAATTTTAAAAATATGTACAACAAGATTTCATGTGTTTTATAACTCATATCACCAACACTTGATTTGGAAATCGTATTCCATGTAAGTATTTTGCACCATATATTCAATTTTTTTTTTGAATTCGTAATAAACCGTATTTGCTACACACGTTTTTTATTGATTCAAAAAGTTACACCAAATGAGATTGATCGCATTATACAGCAATCCACAATTATTTGAAGTTGTTACGAAAAACATGATTCACCGCCCATGCGGTGAACTAAATTTAAATTCGCCATGATTGATCGATGGAAAATGCCTAAAGCGGTATCCAAGAGCATTGATCTCCGAAACAATGAGAGGCAATGACGGATACCCATCGTATCAACGTCGGTCACCAAACGATTTTGGCCATACAACAACAATTAAAGTTCAAAATCAAGCCACTATCATTGATAACACAGCCCCACAAAAAATTTGTTTTTATGATCTGGGCATGCGGCATAACTGCATACTGCATTTATGTATTTTGGGTCGCTGTATCCGAATCCGGAGTCGGAATTACGTCAATACGTCTGGATTTCAACATAACCTCACAAAACTGAAAAATTTTAAAATTTCCACAAAATGATATAGAATCATGATTGGTCATGCGATATATGTTTTCACATGTATTTTGACCTTCTAAACCTGGTTCTTCAATCAAAATGTATTCTGCACGTCTAAGTTTCGACTTAACCTCAAAAAAACATGAAAAATCTTCAAAGCGCCAACAAATAATGGGGGGTCATGACCTGGTCATGTGATATATGTTTTCATATGTTTTTGGACCTCCTTAATCCGAATCCGAAGTCAAAATATTTTCAGGACGTATACTTTTCTACATGACCTAAAACTTTTTTCAAAAATTTTTGAAAAACTGGATTTTTTTGTTCTGGATTCAGCCAAAATATTTTTAATATATATATATATAATATTTTTAATGATCATTCATGGACTAACCTATCATATAAATCTTTTGATAGCGCAATGAATGAAGATGATGCTGTGAATTATCGAGTTGAATTTTTAAATTCCATAGAACCGCCTGAATCGTTTGAATTTAAAAATTAGGTTTGTCGGAATGTGCGTAACAGGCAGAAGGAGATATCTGCGACCCCATAAAGTATATATATTCTTACTCAGGATCATCAGCCGAGTCGATCTAGCCATGTCTGTCTGTCCGTCTGTCTGTCTGTCCGTCTGTATGAGCGTCTGATTCTCAGCTATTAAGAAAGCTAGACTCCAAATTTGGCATGAAGATTCCTGTATATCCTAGGCAGTAAAAAAATTTTGGGTACCACGCCCACCGCCCCCGTAAATCAGTAATTTGTGATTATTAAGCAAAGTATTAAGTTCATAACGTTCTGCTTCGGTATATGTAAAGCTGAATACAATATGAACATATCCTCTAAATTACAATCCGATAGGAGATATATCACAGAAGTTATTCAAGTCAACGTTTTCAGTACAAATGTTCGGTGCGAGCAGCAGCCTGCGCGCTGCTTTGAGTAGTTGACGTCGACGTCGACGTTGCTTTACTATTTACGCGCGTGTATGTGTGTGTGTGAGCGAGTAAGCCATATGTTTTAAAATAAGTTTGGAAGAATTCTCTGTCAGAAGTCATGAGTGTGTTTACATGTTTGGTATGGATGTTAAAGGGTATCTGTCTGTCGAGCGCGCCCGTCTGTAGCATTGCGCACTTGTTTTTGTTTCATTATATTAAAATTTATATAAATATAAATTTATATATATTTTATGGTATATAAACGTTAACTAAAAATCCATGGCCTCTTACGTGACTGTAGCCTTTCCGACTAGTTTCTAAAGAATTTAAATACACCACAATTGTGCAATGGCACAAGATTACCAGTGCGTGGTTGTACGAATTTAATTGAAGCCACAATATTGACTGGCAAAGCGAAAGGAGTAATTGTGCTCATACTGCGTATTCCGATGATACCAACAGACATGCCATTTGAATTTAAGCGAGTGCAATTTCCAGTGCGTCTATAATTTGCCATGTCCATCAATAAGGCACAAGGACAAACGCTTTAAGTATGCGGTATTGAATTTGGAAGAGCCGTGTTTTTTTCACGGGCAGCGTGGCCGATTCAAGAGTTGGCATTCCAAACTCTTTATTTGTGTACGCCCCAAATGGACAGACGAAAAAAAGATTTATCCAAATGTTTTGGATTGAAAATTCTAGGAGTTCTCATTGCATTTTATGACTGCATGGTGCGATGCGGCGAAGCGCTCAGGATCTCTAGCCGAGCTTGTCCGTCTGTCAGTTGGAAACAATAGATCTCAGCTATTAAAAAAGCTAGAGACACCAAATTTGGGATGAAAGATCCTCCAAATTACAATCAACGTTTTCAGTAAAAATGTTCGGTTCGAGAAGCAGCACTGCTTTGAGCAGTTGACGCCGATGTCGACGTCGCGTCGTGTCGCTTTACTCTTGAAAATGGTCAAAAAAAAGGTTGTGCAAATGTATGTAACAGGCATAGGGAGGCGTGGCAGACCCCATAGAGTGTATATTCTTGCTCAGGATAACTAGCCGAGTCGATTGAGCCATGTCCGTCTGTCTGTCCGTTATATACCACACCAGGTGATAAGTGCACAAAGATGGGTATCAATCGCCGATCACCATCATCGTGGACATTTGTCACCATGGGTGTCATTTGGTGTAATCATTACATATCAAAAATCGTGCATTATCCAAGATGTCTGTGTAGAATCGAACGTGATAACTACCGCCACGACTATATGTCAGGCCAAGCATAGTAACGCACAAATACGAAATCCCCAGAAAGAACACCTAAAACTCAATTCTCATAATGTATACGTCGGCGTAGAATCAAACGTGACAACTACGGCAGACTATACAGCAAATTAGATACATACATTCATACAGCAAAGAATTTTCCATACAAATACAATGTATGTATATATACATACGTCGGCGTAGAATCAAACGTGATAACTACAGCGGGCTATACACTAAATTGCATTGTACATTATACATTCATACAAAACAAAACGCACACATCAAAGTATTATGCCAATATATGTATGTAAATATGCCATCGTGATATCAAACGGGATAGCCGCTGCCCCGACTCCGCCCTGCCAGGCGTCATAGTGCATAAAGTACTGCATAAACAAATCTCACGCATACACAGCGCCTTGCGCAACAAAGTAATGACCTATTGGGTAGGTTAGACACATCATCACACACATACGCAACGGAAAGACAACATTGTTGCAAAAGAAACCAAACCATACACAACGGCTACCACTCTATTGTTTTCAACTTCAAAACAAAATAAGAACAAGTCGGAAAGGCTACAGTCGAGCGCGCCCGACTGTGGTATACCCGCTACCACCATGCGAAAAAAACACGTCTCACAGTTTCAAATTTGTTTTGACTTTGAAAGTTTCACGTGGTTTCTATTATATGTTGCCGCATTGCTCTCAGTGCTTTGCAATAAGAACTCATCAGAGGGCTTTTAATTGTGAATGTGTAAAAGAGACGCCTATATAATGCTTCACATATTTATTCAGAAATTTAATAATCCCACCAGATTTGTCGTTTATGTTTTACATATATTGCTGTATGCTGCGAAATATGACTAAATATTCTAAATTTCTTTAAATATAGTAAAAACTTCGTTAACATTGATTTTAAATAAAGATAACGCATATGCAAAAAAAAAAAAGGAATACATACAATTTTTTACCGACGCGAGGTCTTGAACCATGGACCTCCAAAAAACTCGGCCTATGCAGTCTGCAACTATAACAGCTCTGCCATTAGCGCATTTTGAATTTGGTCGGTAAAGTTGCATTATGAGACAATTCAGCTTGTCGTACAGGCCAAAAAGAAATTATTATTGTGTCTCGTGTGTGTGTGTGTAAGACAATACCAACTCACTTCAGTTTAATAATTTTAAATGCTTGAAAAAAAAGCTAACATCCAAAAATATCAACCACTTGCATCGGGGTTGGGTAGGATTAGAACTCGTGCCCTTCCGCTCGTCAGTCGGCGACCACATCCACGCAGCCACTTCAGCTATCTGTCGACCGATATAAAATTGCAATGATGACAGTGCAATAATTTTGGTACATATAATTGAAAAACAAGTGGGTAAGGCTACAGTCGGGCGCCCGACAGTAAGATACCCTTCTTCCAATTTTCTAAATCCGTTACAAACGTGTAACCACACTCATAATTTCAAACAGAGAATTCTGCACAAATACTTCTAGTACATATACCTTTCTCGCTCGCACTCACACAGCGACGCGCGTAAAGAGTAAAGCGACACGACGCAACGTCGACGTCGGCGTCAACTGCTCAAAGCAGCGCAAAAGCTGCTGCCCGTACCGAACATTTGTACTGAAAACGTTGACTTTAATTACTTCTGTGTTATTGATCTGATTGTAATTTGGAGAATATGTTCATATTGCATTCAGCTTTATACATACCAAAGCATAACTTTATAGGTTCATTACTTTGCTTAATAATCGTAAATAACCGATTTGCGGGGGCGGTGGGCGTGGCATCAAACATTTGACATAAACTTCACCTGCCCCGGATATATAGGAACCTTCATACCAAATTTGGTGTCTCTAGCTTTTTTAATAGCTAAGATCTGTTGCCTCAAACAAACAGACGGACAGACGGACGGACGGACAGACGGACAGACAGACGGACATGTCTCAATCGACTCGGCTAGTGATCCTGAGCAAGAATATATATACTTTATGGGGTCTGCCACGCCTCCTTATGCCTGTTACATACATTTTGCACAAAGTTAGTATACCCTTTTTTGACCATTTTCAATGGTCGAAGGGTATAAAACGCTTGCCGCCGGAGTTGAACCTGGATCTTGCAAATCTAACATAATAAACAAGTGGGTAAGGCTACAGTCGGGCGCCCGACAGTAAGATACCCTTCTCCCAATTTTAAAAATCCGTTGAAAGCGTGTTACCACACTCATAATTTCAAGCAAAAAGTTTGCACAAATTCTTCTACTACATATAGCCCTCTCGCTCGCACTCACACAGCGACGAACGTAAAGAGTAAAGCGATACGACGCAACGTCGACGTCGGCGTCGACTGCTCAAAGCAGCGCGCAAGCTGCTGCCCGTGCCGAACATTTGTACTGAAAACGTTGACTTAAATAACTTCTGTGTTATTGGTCCGATCGGATTGTAATTTGGAGGACATGTTCATATTGCATTCAGCTTTATACATACCAAAGCAGAACTTTATAAGTTTAATACTTTGCTTAATAATCGTAAATTACCGATTTGCGGGGGCGGTGGGCGTGGCATCAAACATTTGACATAAACTTCACCTGCCCCGGAAATATAGGAACTTTCATACCAAATTTGGTGTCTCTAGCTTTTTTAATAGCTGAGATCTGTTGTCTCAAACAAACAGACGGACAGACGGACAGACAGACGGACATGTCTCAATCGACTCGGCTAGTGATCCTGAGCAAGAATATATATACTTTATGGGGTCTGCCACGCCTCCTTATGCCTGTTACATACATTTTGCACAAAGTTAGTATACCCTTTTTTGACCATTTTCAATGGTCGAAGGGTATAAACAGACAAAAACGACCACGTGTTGCACATGGCACTACTATTTCCCTAATATCTTCCACATTTATAGTCTAATCTTACTGAAATTTTTAGGAAACGTCCGCAAGATAGTATTTATAATGTGTTTATAAAACTGTTGCTGTAAAGCTAATATTGCGGCTGTAATCAATTTTTTCACTTTATGGAGGCGGATGGGGGCGTGGCTAAAATCCAAAATAAACTTGATCAGCCTGCAGTAATAACACATGTTGTTACCAAATTTGGAAACTCTAGCTCTTATAATAGCTGAGATCCAGGTGTTCACACGGACGGACAGACAGACAGACGGACAGACGGACATGGCTATATCGACTCGGCTATTGATACTGATTCAGAATATATATACTTTATGGTCGGAGATGTCTCCTTCTGCCTGTTACATACATTTTCGGGTCGAACAAAGTTATGATACCCTTCTACTCTATGAGTAGCGGGTATAAATACATACACACTGCCCGCTGCTCGAGTCCGACCTCGCTCGACCAAAAAATGTGTATATGTGATTCAAAAGCAAATGTGTGTAAATGTCGATTTACCCAAACCAAGTATTTGGGTAAACGGACCGGCGCGTCAGCTAACAGACGCTAAATTCGTTAATTTGTAGATTCGAACCAACTCGATTTAAAAAGATTGGGTCGAATTGGGTCGATGACGCGCGAGTGAAACGATTTGTGGACCAATTCGTTTCGTTTCACCGCCGCTGTTGGATTCAGTGAATTGAATTGATCATGAAATTTCGTGTTTGATGCGATTCAAGAAAAATGTGATTTTTGCAGTTCTCCGCTTCATACCAAATTTGGTGTCTCTAGCTTTTTTAATAGCTGAGATCTGGTGTCTCAAACAGACAGACGGACATGTCTCAATCGACTCGGTTAGTGATTCTGAGCAAGAATATATATACTTTATGGGGTCCGCCACGCCTCCTTATGCCTGTTACATACATTTTGCACAAAGTTAGTATACTCTTTTTTGACCATTTTCAATGGTCGAAAGGTATAAAAATTGTTTTTGGACAGACTGTTAATCAGCTGTGTTTGTTGTCAGTTTGCATTCGAAAATTGATAACGCTCTGTTTGTTTGATCGTTTAATAATGTAATCCGCAGGCGAACAATTTTTGAAAAAAAAAATCGCGCTGATTAACAGTGAGACCATGATCATTTATCAAAATATGGGCGATTATTCTTTTTGAGATCTGGTCACACTGGTCAATTCGGCCTGCAAAATGTATGGAAAGCGGCCAGTTATCGGAGGCTATATCTCCTAAACTAAGCCGAAAATCAAAAATTTTTACTTATTATTTTCGTCTTATCTCGTCGAGTTCTATAAGGATCCGTCGTCAGATCTTGGCGCCCCAGTTACCGCAATATCCCCTACAAATGCATAAATAAAGATGCAGTACTAAAGGCAGAAACATTAGAAAATCATATAGATATAGTAGTCAGAGAATATAATAATATAGTTATTTTAGTAAATAGTTATGCAGATAGACTCACAGCTGAGCACAGTAATAAGTGTCAAAGGGTAATAAAATCCCAAAACACAAGATTAACCAATATCAGAAAATGAATACATATTCTGATTAACATACCAGAAAGTCTAAGTCAACTGGTGGAATCTATTCGAATCTATTCAATCAAGCGACGCTGAATCCGATAGTGATATTGAAACACTAGAAGGAAGCGATCGAATTGAAAGTAAGCCAGAAATAATAATAATGGCGCAGACATTAATTGATTTTATCAGAGTAGCCACATCTCTGCTACCAGAGTTTAATGGTAAGCATCAAACCTTACAAAGCTTTATAGATGCTCTAGATCTACTAGAAACCTTAAAAGGCACGCATGAAATTGCAGCGATAAGCCTTATAAAAACTAAATCTAAAGGCCATGCGAAGAATCTTATAAGTAATGAGCAGACAATTGCTGCAATCATTACCCAACTGTCAAGTGCAGTAAAAGGAGAAACGGTAGAAGTTTTATCTGCCAAGCTTCTCAATCTGCAACAGAAGAATAAAACGGCTAATCAATACACTCAAGAGGTGGAGAAACTGACAAAGGCCCTTGAAGGCGCCTATATCAGTGAAGGTCTAAGCCAATCCTTTGCTAATAAATACAGCACTAGAACAGCTGTAAAGGACATGACGCAAAATTGCTCCATTGATAGAGTAAAACTTATCATGCAAGCAGGTACATTCACAAACATGAATGATGCCATTTCCAAATTTGTAAACAGTTGCACGGAGATAACAGGGCAGAGTAACACTGTACTCTATTATCGACGAGGTGCAAATAACAATAATAGAGGAGGTCGAGGTTATAATCGTGGCAGAAATGGCAACCACAACAATTACAACCGAAATAACAATAATAACAACTTCCACATGAATTTCATTTGGTAGACTCAAACTTTTCAATACCATGCGATGGAATAATAGGCATTGATTTTATAAAAAAATTCAATTGCCAACTAGATTTCAAACCAAGTGAAGACTGGTTTATAATTAGCCCCAAAATTTAAATTATCCAATATTTGTTCCAATAACATATAGCGCTGGCAACAATACAATTCTTCTGCCAGCCAGATCACAAGTAATTTGGAAAATAGACATTGATATTGTAGATGACTACATATTTATTCCTAATCAGGAAATACACAATGGAATTTATGTTGCAAATACGATAACAGCATCCAAACATGTATACATTCGACTTCTAAATACAACTAATTTCGACCAAATGGTCAAGGTAAACAAAGTCACATATGAAAACCTTAAAGATTATGACATTCAAAGCACTAATCTAGAAGATAGAAGCGAAAAAGTACTTTCCAATATCAACAAGTAATTTTTATAAACAAACATTAAGACTTAAAGATGATGAACCCATTTATATAAAGAACTACAGAAGCCCGCATAGCCATATTGAAGAAATCAAAAAACAAGTAGAGAAATTAATTAACGACAAAATCGTAGAACCGTCTGTATCTGACTTTAACAGCCCACTCTTGTTAGCTCCGAAAAAATCATTACCAAATTCAGAACAAAAGAAATGGCGATTAGTAGTCGACTATCGTCAAATTAATAAAAAACTTCTTTCTTTCTCTTTGATAAATTCCCACTCCCTAGAATTGATGATATTTTGGATCAACTAGGTCGAGCTAAATACTTTTCATGCATTGACTTGATGTCAGGATTCCATCAAATAGAACTTGAAGAAAACTCAAGAAACATAACATCTTTTTCAACGAGCAATGGCTCATATCGCTTCACGCGATTACCTTTTGGTCTGAAAATAGCACCAAATTCATTTCAGATAATGATGACTATATCATTCTCCGGTTTAGAACCTTCTCAGGCATTCCTTTATATGGATGACTTAATGGTGATTGGATGTTCCGAAAAACACATGATTAAAAATGTTTTTAATGTATGTAGGAAATATAACCTAAAGTTGCATCCGGAAAAATCTTCATTTTTCATGCATGAAGTGACATTCCTAGGTCAAAAAGGCACAGACAAAGGAGTATTGCCAGATGACAAGAAATATGACGTCATTAAAAATAATCCTGTTCCTCATGACGCGGATAGCGCAAGACGATTTGTAGCATTCTGCAACTATTATCGTCAGCAATTGACAGCTGATTAACAGTGAGACCATGATCATTTATCAAAATATGGGCGATTATTCTTTTTGAGATCTGGTCACACTGGTCAATTCGGCCTGCAAAATGTATGGAAATCGGCCAGTTATCGGAGGCTATATCTCCTAAACTAAGCCGAAAATCAAAAATTTTTACTTAATATTTTCGTCTTATCTCGTCGAGTTCTATAAAAGTGCGTTTTCAGATCTTGGCGCCCCAGTAACCGCAATACTGCCCATTTGTAAGATTTATCAAATTTGTATCGAAAATCGTATATATGTTTCGCCATTTCATTCCATTCCATTCTTGGATCGATTTAAAGCTTTCCCATTGAAAATGGTCGAAAAAGGGTATACTAACTTTGTGAAAAATGTATGTAACAGGCATAAGGAGGCGTGGCAGACCCCATAAAGTATATATATTCTTGTCCGTCTGTCTGTCCGTCTGCCCGTCTGTATGAGAAAACAGATCTCAGCTATTTAAAAAGCTAGAGACACCAAATTTGAAATGAAGATTCCTATAAATCATAGGCAGATCAAGTTTATACCAAATGTTTGATGCCACGCCCACCGCCCCCGCAAATTGGTAATTTGCGATTATTTAGCAAAATATTAAACACATAACATTCTACTTTGGTACGTATAAAGCTAAATGCAATTTGAACATATCCTCTAAATTACAATATGATCGGACCAATAACACAGAAGTTATTCAAGTCAACGTTTTCAGTACAAATGTTCGGTACGAGCAAGAGCCGACGCGCTGCTTGGAGCAGTTGACGTCGACGTCGACGTTGCGTCGTGTCGCTTTTCTCTTTACGCGCGTCGCTGTGTGAGTGCGAGCGAGTAAGTTATATGTATTAGAAGTTTTTGTGCAGAATTTTCTGTTTGGAATTATGAGTGTGGTTACACGTTTTTAACGGATTTAGAAAATTGGGAGAAGGGTATTTTACTGTCGGGCGCCCGAATAAAGCCTTGCCCACTTGTTTAAATTTGATAAATAAAATCAAATTTTATGATGATGAAAAAAAATCTTCTAATAGTGCAAAAGTAAATAAAATCAAACCGCCTTTCCGAGGGATTGTACCTCCATCCCCCTTTGCTTGATTGCCGGCTGCACTACACATTTGACTATCGCTGCACTGATTCGCTGTGCGGCTAAGTTACTATTTCGATCTCATACACACACATAACCATTTTCGCATTAAAAAGATCGAAAACGCACATGGCTGGCAGCAGCTTGCAGGCAAGGCATCACAAATCAACAGAAAATGTTAACTCGCGTAACTTCTATGTTTACTAGCCGATCGGGTTGCAAATCATAGAATAAGTTCACAACGTATTTATCTTGATGTATACCAAAGCAGATAGTTAAGACTTCAATAATTTGGTTAATATTCGCATATGAAACTAAATTTCTGATTTACGGGGGGCGGTGGGCGTGGTACTCGAAATTTAAAAATTACGTTTACAGCCTAGGGTATACAGGAATCTGTATGCCGAATTTGGAGTCTCAAGCTTTCTTAATAGCTGAGAATCAGACGCTCATACAGACGGACAGACAGAGAGACGGACAGACAGACATGTCTAGATCGACTCGCCTAGTGATCCTGAGCAAGAATATATATACTTTATGGGGTTACAGATGTCTCCTTCTGCCTGTTACGCACATTTCGAGAAACCTAATAGACCATGTATTTTTTTAAAATCCATGGCCTAAAAAGACATCACCTTGCACTTCAAACAGTTTAAATATAGCAATTTACGGCTACACCAGTATTGACTTGAAGTGAATTAGCGGTCAGTTGATTGTATGTTAAGCAAAGTTTCACATCATCAGCATACATTAGAATATTAGAATAGTGTAGAACAGAGGGAAGAAAGGCCAAAATGACTGCCTGAGGAACACCAGAGAATACAAAGATAGGCTTAGATAGCAAACATTTGAATAATATCCTTTGTGACCTACAAGTTAAGTAACTGGAGATCCAAAGGAGCAATGGGTAGGAAACACCAATAAGATTAAGCTTATGAAGCAGAAGTTAGTGATTTACTGCTAAAGCCTATGTAGACCACATCAGTTTGCATTTTCTTCTGAATACCTTTATTAATTAGTGAGGTGACTTTCAGAAGATTCGTGGTAGTAGATCTAGATTTTACAAAGCCATGTTGATGTGGCGCAATAAGTGACTTGCACTTATGTGTTAACTCCACAGTAATAATTTTTTCCTACAATTTTGGAAATACATCTACAGGGTCCGCCACGTAACTTTTTTTTTCCGAAAACAGTGCGCACAAGATCGATCGTGACGTTGGCTGTGTGGCACGGAGCGCCGTCTTGCTGGAACCAAATGTTGTCCAAGTTCTCCTCTTCGATTTCCGGGAAGAACCAATCCGTTAACATGGCGCGGTAGCGTTCGCCGCGGCGGCTCCTGCTGCATTTTCGAAGAAAAATGGGCCAATGATGCCGCCGGCCCAAAATCCGCACCAAACAGTAACTCTCTGAGGATGCATTGGCTTCTCTTCGATCACGTGCGGGTTTTCCGTCCCCAAATACGACAATTTTGTTTATTGACGTAGCCGCCAAGATAGAAATGAGGTTCGTCGGAAAAGATGATTTTTTTGGTAAAATTCCGGGTCTTCGGCCAAAGTAACACTGCACTATTTTAACGCGTTCCTCAATCGTATACACAACCATTTTCGGTCAGCGGAAGGATAAAACTAACTTTCTGTCAAATCAGATGTAACATCAGTGTTACCACACTCAAAATAACCACTAGTTAAAAAAAAACAAGAAAGCAAGACTACCTTCGGCTTGCCGAAGGTTTCATACCCTTGCAGTTATACAAAATATAAAATACATTTGGATTGCTGCTGGTTTCTGTTTGCATACAAAAACCCTGATTTCAGCCGATTGTTTCTATGGCAGCTATATAGTGGTCCGATTTTGATACAATGACAGCACATTAAGAACGTAATGAAAATACGATTTGTCAAATATTGTTGCAATATCTTGAAAAACAACAAAAATCGGCCGATAGCTTCTATGACAGCTATACGATATATCGTTCCGATCTGGCTCATTCCGACTTATTTACAGCCTACAGCAATAAGAAGCTTGTGTGCCAAGTTTCATGAAAATAGCTCAAAAACTGAGAGACTAGTTTGCGTTGCAACAGACGGACGGAAGGACGGACAGACGGACATCCATTTTTCGACTCCTCTGGTGATGCTGATTCAGAATATATATACCAGAGAACTGCAACATGCATGCATACACAACACTCAAAAATGAATGAGATTCTTGCCACTCGATCTTCATTTTGCACAGGCCGCACATAGCACACGCCTCAAGCCGCGCAAGCCTCTAATAGCAAGAGCCTCAGATAGCGGGAGACTCTAAAAGCAAGAGACGCAAAAGGCAGGAGCCTCAAAAGGCAGGAACGTTTTGGCAAAAAAGGCATGTAAGGCAGGAACGTTTTGGCAAAAGGCTCGGTAGGCTCGTAGGAGGAAACGTACAAGATGCTAAAGACAATAACTTGGAAATTGGTCTATATCAGAGAACTGCACAAATCACATTTTTCTTGAATCAAACACGAAATTGCATGCTCAATTCAATTCACTGAATCCAACAGCGGCGCTGAAACGAAACGAATTGGTCCACAAATCGCTTCACTCGCGCGTCATCGACCCAATTTGACCCAATCTTTTTAAATCGAGTTGGTTCGAATCTACGAATTTACGAATCACCGTCTGTCAGCTGACGCGCCGGTTCGTTTATCCAAACACTTGGTCTGGGTAAATCGACATTTACACACATTTGTTTTTGATTCACCGATACACATTTTTTTGGTCGCACCTTAGGAGACATCTCCGACCCTATAAAGTATATATATTCTGAATCAGCATCACCAGAGGAGTCGAAAAATGGATGTCCGTCTGTCCGTCCGTCCGTCCGTCCGTCTGTTGCAACGCAAACTAGTCTCTCAGTTTTTGAGCTATCCTCATGAAACTTGGCACACAAGCTTCTTATTGCTGTAGGCTGTAAATAAGTCGGAACGAGCCAGATCGTACCGATATATCGTATAGCTGTCATAGAAGCTATCGGCCGATTTTTGTTGTTTTTCAAGATATTGCAACAAGATTTGGCAAATCTTATTCTTATTGCGTTCTTAATGTGCTGTCAAAATTGTATCAAAATCGGACCACTATAACATATAGCTGCCATAGGAACAATCGGCTGAAATCAGGGTTTTTGTATGCAAACCTGTTTTGTTTTTGAAAATACCGCACATTATCAATACTTTTTAATGTTATACAGTAACCCGCCCTTTGTTTTTCCATTTAAATATCTCAGACGTTTATATTCTATAGCTGTTATAGGAACAATCAGTCAGTCCGTCTGTCTGTTGCAACGCAAATTAGTCCCCCAGTTATTGAGATATCATCATGAAACTTTGCTCAGAAGCTTCTTATTTCTGCCCTCTTTAAATAAGTCGGAACAGGCCAGATCGGACTGATATATCGTATAGCTGTTATGGAGCCTATCGGCCGATTTTCGTTATATTTCAAGATATAGCTATCAGGCTTACCACATCCAAATCGAACTTTTATAACTTATAAATTTCAACGATCGGCCCAATGAAGGTTCTTGTTGCAATTTTATGGAAATCTGAGTACTATTACATGTAGCTGTTAAACAAAAAATCATATAGCTGTTATTCAAATGCATTTTTGAATGAGAACTTTCCAAATTTAGATTTTATGACCAACAGATCCTTTACAACACAAAGACATTCGACCAAATGCAGTTTCTAAGAATTGTATACTGATATATGCAAAACAAAATATATCGGAAAACATAACATTCTTATATGAAAAAGTTACAGTTGATAATGTAAGAAACATATACCATACAAATGATGTTGAAATGCTAACGTCAGCTGAAAATAATACAAAATTGTTAATATTAGGAGATTTTAACATTTGCCGATCAACAACCACTGATCAGCTCGAGTCTACTTTAAATAATAACAACAAAATGTGCCAACAACAAAACATTTAGCTCAAATTGATTGGATATTTTGTGATAACGCAGTAAGCGGTGCTGCCGCAATCACTTATCAAACTCCATATAGTCCCCATGACGGCGTGTTCCTTAGCTATAATCACTAATTTAATAATTTATTTTTAAATATTTAGTTAATTAATTTATTTTATTATTGTAAATAAAGAATATATGTGCAATGTTGTTTAAGATATTGTAAATATTCCTCCTCGAGGATTGCGACCTTGCCGTGGTGAGGAGGCTGAGTATTCGAAATTATAAGAGGTTGATATAATCGATGTACTGTTATAATTCTTCAATGAATACCACAGAAACCAGCAGCAATCCAAAGATATTTTATATTTTGTATAACTGCAAGGGTATGAAACCTTCGGCAAGCCGAAGGTAGCCTTGCTTTCTTGTTTTTTTTTGTCATCATCTGGGCATGCGGCATATGCAGTTATATGTATTTTGGGTCGCTGAATCTGAATCCGGGACATAACTCAAAATTTGTTTTAAAAATTGTTCAAAAACTGGGTATTTGGTATGAAAACTAGGTTTTTAATGTAATTAATATAGGTTTTGAAAATAAAAAATGTTTCCATTCTAAAATACCACTTTAAATACTCTTTCAACGGCTTTTGCAATAGGCCTTTTTAAGGTGTCATTGTTTCTCCTGTAATTTTTTTTCTAATGCATTTATATTGTAGGTTAGTGCATGAATGATCATTACAAATATTTTAGCTGAATCCAGAACAAAAAAACCCAGTTTTAGAAAAATTTTAAAAAAAATTTTTAGGTTATGTCGAAAAGTATACGTCTTCAAAATATTTTGACTTCGGATTCGGATTAAGGAGGTCCAAAAACATATGAAAACATATATCACATGACCAGGTCATGAACCCCTATTATTTTTTGGCGCTTTAAAAATTTTTCATGTTTTTTGAGGTTAAGTCGAAACTTAAACGTGCAGGATACATTTTGATTAAAGAATAAAATTAAGAAGGTTAAAATACACGAGAAAACATATATCGCATGACCAGATCATGATTCTATATCTTTTTGGAGAAATTTTAAAATTTTTCAGTTTTGTGAGGTTATGTCGAAATCCAGACGTGATGACGTAATTCCGACCCCGGATTCGGATTCAGCGACCCAAAATACATATACATATGCCGCATGCCCAGATCATGACAAAAAAAAAATTTTGTGGGGCTGTGTTATTTATATATGCAAATGCATTTTTAACAAGTGGGTAAGGCTACAGTCGGGCGGTCGACAGTAAGATACCCTTCTCCCAATTTTCTAAATCCGTTACAAACGTGTAACCACTTTCATAGTTTCAAACAGAGAATTCTGCATAATTACTTCTACTACATATAGCTTACTCGCTCGCACTCACACAGCGACGCGCGTAAAGAGTAAAGCGACACGACGCAACGTCGACGTCGGCGTCAACTGCTCAAAGCAGCGCGTCGGCTGCCGCTCGTACCGAACATTTGTACTGAAAACGTCGACCTTAATAACTTCTGTGTTATTAGTCCGATCGGATTGTAATTTGGAGAATATGTTCATATTGCATTCAGCTTTATACATACCAAAGCATAACTTAATAGGTTCATTACTTTGCTTAATAATCGTAAATAACCGATTTGCGGGGGCGGTGGGCGTGGCATCAAACATTTGACATAAACTTCACCTGCCCCGAATATATAGGAACCTTCATACCAAATTTGGTGTCTCTACCTTTTTTAATAGCTAAGATCTGTTGTCTCAAACAAACAGACGGACAGACAGACGGACATGTCTCAATCGACTCGGCTAGTTATCCTGAGCAAGAATATATATACTTTATGGGGTCTGCCACGCCTCCTTATGCCTGTTACATACATTTTGCACAAAGTTAGTATACCCTTTTTTGACCATTTTCAATGGTCGAAGGGTATAAAAAGTGTGCCGAAATTGGGATGCCTTGTATTATCTATGTAGCAATGCAATTCATGGCGGGAAATATAATAACGGAAAAAAGAAATCGTATAGGTCCGAAATCCGTAGACAGTTTATTATTTCTAAGGTCTAATCTTATAATATTACATAATAATTTATTTCATGTTTTTTTATATTAAATTGCTATTAATTATCAATTATTCAATTTGAATTCCTTTTTTAGTTAAATTAGTTCCCTTCCAGCATTCACCAGCATTGCACGCGCTCATGCATACATACAAAACCAGATAGCTCTAATAAATGTTGATGCGCTTCCTTAGGGATAATTTGTGTAGAGGCGCGCTATTTGTGTGTAAAACCGAATCTTAGTATACATACCCTGATAGCCCAAATGAATCAAGACGAAAATGAAACACACGAGGCAGCGAATCGGCAAGCGAGAAACGAAACGAAACGAAAAGTGGAATGGGGGATTCTGTAACGCTGTCGCTTAAGCAGCGAATGTTTTGACGCATACACACTTGACGCTGTGCGACGAATAGCGTGATTTTCCATGTGATTGATTGTGTTTACACACTTTTGGTTGAACCGAGGCCGTTCTCTGGTCTATATAAGCTTTTGGCACAAAATCTAAGTACGCATCCTGGTACTCCGTCAGGGCCGGGAGAGAAGATGGATTAATAGAGCAGAGATTAGTCCGTAATGATTCATCATCGATCATATCACAAGAAATAGAATTTGATCTCTGAGTTAAATACGGATATGGAAGATTATTGTCGTAGTTAGTAGAGGAATAGGTATATTGAAAGGCCCAAGGTTCCCGTTGGGCCAAGCGCCGTTTGAACCGTCGGTAGATGCCCGAACGCCTAGGCATATGACCGCCAATATCTCTTTCAAGGGCGGCCGACTCTTCAGTTGCCTTTGAGCGAGCGGTCAGCGCAGATTTTTTTTTTTGTTGTTTAAAGTTAGAATTATTTATTAAATTAAATATTTTTGTGTGTGTGTAGAAGCAGCGGTTCCTGGACCTCTCGGCAACGAACGCCTACCTGCCCTGGTGAGTCTGTTCCTTGCGAGGATCCGCCAGTGCCTATATTGTCCACCGTGCAAAGTCTTTGCAAGACGTGCAGCACCAGCAACGACTGCCGCAGTGATCCTGCTTTGCCACTGCAGCACCAGCAACGGCTGCCGCGGGCATCGTCCTTGGTTGCAGGCCATACATTTTTCCTGCCAGGCGGCTCTCCACGTCCGGGAGCAACACCAAATATAGAAATGTCCCATTAGTTATAATTATTTAAATAATTATTGTTATTAGTCTTACAATTTTCAGTTTGTAGGCCAGGACGGACTCCACGATTTAGGGCGATGCTCCGAAACTCCTGAGCAGGAGCATCACATGGTTGGGTGGGTGCACGGTGACTTGGCAGTCAACAATGGCCTTTGTTGAGTGTTGTTTGTCCCACGTAGAGTAGCTGTTCCTGTGAATAAATCAAACAATGTAAAAATGTGTGCAATATCTGTTTTTACTGTTTGGTTTGTTTACCTTTTTATACCCTTGCAGAGGGTATATTAATTTTAGCCAGAAGTTTGCAACGCACCTTAGGAGACATCTCCGACCCTATAAAGTATATATATTCTGAATCAGCATCACCAGAGGAGTCGAAAAATCGATGTTCATCTGTCCGTCCGTCCGTCTGTTGCAACGCAAACTAGTCTCTCAGTTTTTGAGCTATCTTCATGAAACTTGGCACACAAGCTTCTTATTGCTGTACGCTGTAAATAAGTCGGAGCGAGCCAGATCGGACCGATATATCGTATAGCTGTCATAAAAGCTATCGGCCGATTTTTGTTGTTTGTTTTGTGCCGTCAAAATTGTATCAAAATCGGACCACTATAACATATAGCTGCCATAGGAACAATCGGCTGAAATCGGGATTTTTGTATGCAAACAGAAACCAGCAGCAATCCAAATGTATTTTATATTGAGTATATTATATTCGGCAAGCCGAAGGTAGCCTTGCTTTCTTGTTTTGTTAGTGATGTGTGTTATGTGTTGAATACCGATGTTAGTCGATATTTGGTGCGGACTGCAGGGCTGGAGGAAAAACCTCTCCCCAAGTGCTGCTGAGCTAGCTGGCGCGGCCCTGTCAAAAAAAGCAGTCCGTAACATAATGGCGCCCAATTTCAAAAAGGAGCAAAGATGTAAGCCAGTTAATTCTGCGCCGAAATCATTGCTAAAAATCGACTGACAGCGGTATTTAGACACCTCACTACCGCTTGGCTGATGTGACTTAGTCTACAGCAAACTGCGGCACGTTGAATTTGAATTCACGTTTGCGCAGGGAGTTGTAGACTGAGAAACATCAGTAAGTAGAGATATTTGGATGTTGAGGCATGTTGCCAGGCAGGCCGCGAGTCGTGTTCTACCAGTGGTGGTGAAAATACTGTGCCGCGGAGTGGCTCTGGGCCGTGTCCAATATCCAGATGTGTTGCATGTAAATGTGACTTTTTCGTTATTTTTTTCCCCTTTGTAAAGCAGTTGATCGCCTGCCTTCGCTGGTTGCCAGTACCATTAGTCCGGCCAACGTGGCTTCATGAGGGATAGGTGACCCGTAATTGCCTTAATGAGACGCACGCCCAGTGAAAGCAGAGCCGATCGAACACCAGCTGCGTCCTTAACTGGCAACTGTCAACACGCGTGACAGTTAGACCAGTTGACGAACGGCAGTGTGTTTTGTTTTGTCCAACACAGCAAGGCCAATAAGCGCAAATATCGTTATAGAGTCCACCGGCGACAAGTTGTTCCGTCTCCCTATTTTTGATCTGTCGGAAAACATAAAAAAAACTTAAAATTTGTTTACTATTCTTTTTTACATTATATTTTTGCATTTATTTAATTAAATTATTTTTTTGTTTCATGTTATTTATATTTATTATCACAATAATTACAAAACTTTTCTAATAATAATTTTAGGTCAACATATTTATTATTTAATTATAGTAATTCTTAGATATAAACATTGAAATTACAAATTATTAATATTAAGATACACACATATACATTTTTTTCTTATACACACACACACACAAGTATTACAAAGTTAAAGTAATAGTAACGTAAAAGTAATTTTGGGTTGTCCGCTAACCTGGAACGAAACAAAAAGAAAAATGAGTACGAATGAAGAGAGAGATGTTGGCGGGCATCACCTGCGGTCTAGGGGGCCAGTGCCAGAGGCGTGGGACGTGACATGGTCCACTGATGGAGACGGGGCAGTTGATCCTCAGATGGCGTTGGCAACGGGAGGGCTCAGTCGGACACCAAGCAGGATAGCCCAAATCCAGAGCCAACTGCGCGTAGAGCTTCCGACGGAGAGCAAGGAAGGCGCAGTTCCAGAATTATCCGGGAAACAGCCAGACGCCCTGAAAGAAAATTTGAACAGCGTGGTGAAATCAGCAATCAATGTGGCATTAACGACAGCAACAATTTTTGGACGCGGAAATCGGGCAAGCCTTGAGGGATCATCTCCGTCAGAGCAATCTTGAGCTTATGAAAATGGTGAACGACACCATCAGGCCATTGATTGCCGCGGCGCCAGTTGAGCGTCCTGCGGAGCGGGATCAGATATGGTATAAGCACGACAGATCCAGAAAGGGAGCGCAAATTCTTCAAGGAGCCATTCCCAAGAGCAATGCACCCCAAGACGCACGCGCACCGATGTGGCCACCCAAGATTCCGCCAAAAGAGTTCGCAAGAGACAGCGGCAGCCCGGAACCGTGGCCAAGATACACGGATAGACACCGAGAGGGCCAACAGCGCGTGTCGCCAAATGAAAGGATAGCGCCAGACTATCCACGCGGCGAGCCAACATACGCGAATGTTCCGCATCCGATGCCCTACGCCCGAGTGGAGCGGTGGGGATTATCCTTCGACGCGGAGGACCGATACAACTCCGTGGTAGACATCATCTTCCGTCTGGAGTTCCTGCAGAGGCAATATCGGTGTCCATGGGCGGAAATCCTGCGCACTTTCCACATCTTGCTTGCTGGGAGGGCGAGAGAGTGGTATTGGGTCCACATAAAACACTCCACAATCACCAGCTGGACACAACTGCGTCAGGCTCTGCTTGACCGATTCCGCAGCCACCAAACGGAACATGATCGGATGCACGAGCTCCTGCAACGGGAACAGCAGGCCGGAGAGAGTGTAGAGGACTACATCCACCACATGCGGAGACTGGCGTCGTCCAGAAGGCGAGGCTACGCTTCAAGCAGCGGCAAACGACGCGTAGAGAGGTGGCTGCTGCCGTGACCGATCCCAGACCATTTGCCATTTCTGGACTCCGGAGCATCCGTAAGCATCCTTGGACGCGGAACTGGTGGATCAATTGGGAGTGCCAATGACGCATTATTTTTCCAAGGTGCGTACAGCAGGAGGAGAGGACCGGTCTATAATCGGACGTATTAAGTTGCCTGTGGAGTACAAGGGGACGAAAAAGACAATAACATTTTATATATGCCCATACTTGGACCAAAACGCATACCTCGGCATTGACTTTTGGCGAACATTCCAGTTGGCCCGCGACGTTACCGACCCAAGGCCGAGAGGAGGCCAAAACAAAATCGAAGCAGGACGGCAAGCCAAAGACCTCAGGTGAATTCCACCGGAACAGCATAGACTTGGTGGGGTCTAATTGAGAGCGTGGGCCCCGCGTTGGACGCCTGTTGGACTGCTTGGGATAAGTAGGCCGCGCAGCAAGAGGATCGAATGCCCCAATCAATGCTCGAAATGTTGGGTGCTGTTGCATTCCTTGGAACAGCTGTGTTCATTTGGAGCATCGATAGGCATGTATCGATGAACACAGCTGCCCTGGTACAAAAACATCGGCTGGCGGAGCAATAGAATAAAGAAATGTCCTATTAATTATAAATATTTAAATAATTATTGTTATTAGTCTTAAAATTTTCAGTTAATATTTTTGTCTTTATGTTAGGTCCACGTGAATAGTATGATAGGTACCAGAGAACTGCAACACGCATGCATACACAACACTCAAAAATGAATGAGATTCTTGCCACTCGATCTTCACTTTGCACAGGCCGCACATAGCACACGCCTCAAGCCACGTAAGCCTCTAAAAGCAAGAGCCTCAAATAGCGGGAGACTCTAAAAGCAAGAGACGCAAAAGGCAGGAGACGCAAAAGGCATGTACGTTTTGGCAAAAAACACTAGTAGTGCGGTACGTTTTGGCAAAAACACTAGTAGTGCAGGAACATTTTGGCAAAAAACACTAGTAGTTCAAGAACATTTTGGCAAAAAAGACAAGAGATGCTTGCCCAAAGGCTCGGTAGGCTCGGTAGGTAGAGACAGAAGCATAAGGGTCGGGGCATACAAATTTGTTCGAGAACGTTCGGTTTTCCCTTTCTTCTAGCGCGTGCCTCGCTTATTTTGTGGAAGGGGTAAAGGAACAAGTAGAAATTGAAATGCATCGGCCTCGGGTTTTTTTTTTTCTATACCTACTTATGTGTCTATTAATAGAACAGAAGTAGAAGGGGTAACCCAAAAACGCACTAGCAGAAAGGGAAAACCGAACGTTCTCGAACAAATTTGTATGCCCCGACCCTTATGCTGCTGTCTCTACCTACCGAGCCTACCGAGCCTTTGGGCAAGCATCTCTTGTCTTTTTTGCCAAAATGTTCTTGCACTACTAGTGTTTTTTGCCAAAATGTTCCTGCACTACTAGTGTTTTTTGCCAAAACGTACATGCCTTTTGCGTCTCCTGCCTTTTGCGTCTCTTGCTTTTAGAGTCTCCCGCTATTTGAGGCTCTTGCTTTTAGAGGCTTACGCGGCTTGAGGCGTGTGCTATGTGCAGCCTGTGCAAAATGAACATCGAGTGGCAAAAATCTCATTCATTTTTGAGTGGCTTGTTGTGCATGCATGCATGTTGCAGTTCTCTGATAGGTACCAATAGGGAATAAATGTACAAATTAATCATAATGTACTAAATTACCTTTTTGGGGGAGATGGGCGGCCTTTGTAGGCCAGGACGGACTCCACGATTTAGAGTGATGCTCCAAAACTCCTGAGCAGGAGCATCACATGGTTGGGAGGGTGCGCGGTGACTTGGCAGTCACCAATGGCCTTTGCTGAGTGTTTGTTAGTGATGTGTTTTATGTGTTAAAGACCGATGTTAGTCGATATTTGGTGCGGACTGCAGGGCTGGAGGAAAAACCCTTCCCCAAGTGCTGCTGAGCTAGCTGGCGCGGCCCTGTCAAAAAAAACAGTCCGTAACAATTTAAATATTTTTATAAGATAAACTGTTGCAAGTGCCAAAATTTGTCTTTGCAACTATGTATCGGGTTTAATAAGAGGGATTACCCGAAGAAGTTAATTTTTTATAATGCCGGGACTTCACATTTTTTAACCTTAGTAGTTCACGTGTATAACACGGAAGCCAATTAGACTTTGCCGGATATGCACACGGAACACAAACATCAAATAATGTATTTAAGGATTTATAAAAATATGCGATGCAAGAATTTAAATCTGAACACGAATAAAATAAATACCAATCATGAGTAGAAATAAAATAGTTAAGCTTTACAAAATCAGTAATCAATCAATCAAATTGCGAAAGCAACGCGATTTTAAGTCAGGCATAACTATTGACGTGTGCTCCAGTGCAATTATGTTATGTCAAAAAGTATACGTTCTGGAAATATTTTGACTTCGGATTCGGATTTGGAGGTCCAAAAACATATGAAAACATATATCACATGACCAGGTCATGACCCCCATTATTTTTTGGCGCTTTGAAGATTTTTCATGTTTTGAGGTTAAGTCGAAACTTAGTCGTGCAGGATACATTTTGATTAGAGAATAAAATTAAGAAGGTCAAAATACATGAGAAAACATATATCGCATGACCAGATCATGATTCTATATCTTTTTGGGGAAATTTTAAAATATTGCAGTTTTTTGTGAGGTTATGTTGAAATTCCGACGTGATGACGTAATTCCGACTCCGGATTCGGATTCAGCGACCCAAAATACATATGACTGCATAAGCCGCATGCCCAGATCATGACAAAAAAAATTGTTTGTGGGGCTGTGTAATTCGTAAAGGCTATTAATAACTGAATTATACACTGATGGAATCAAACAATTGGCTTGAGAGGACTATGAGACTTGGCGCAAGTTATAGACGGTCACACGTTATGGTAGGTTTCAGTAAGTATTAGTATTTTAAAATCAAAAGATGAGCTATCAACAAAAAGAAGAGAAATCTTAGTGTTAAGACCTATAACGTTTTGATAGGCAATAGAAAGATGCGAAATTAGTTTTTTTGCATGCATTCCATCTTTTGGAGTTCTGAGGTTTTAGTTGGTGACGAAATTGTTAACGATGACAGGGAAACGGCGGTTCGACTTCTTTGTTTTGGAGTGAACTCCTTAGCAATTAGATCGGGCGGCCAAAAAGTTCCACAACAAACAGCTGGAAATGCTCTGCTGGGAGACTTATCTTGAATGAAGATATGTCCCGCGAAAATTTGAAGTTAAACTTCTCAACCAACATATTTGGTATATGTAATTTTGAGAGGATGTACGATTCTACGAAAAGAAAATATGAATAAGCAGAAACAATAAATGAGAGAAACAGTTAGTTGGTACCCAACGCAAGTGCACAAGCTAGAATACAAGCACAGCTGTTACGATCTGAGCAGTTGAGATTGAGAGAGAATGCACTCAACACAAAACAACAACAGAGCGAGAGCGTAAATAAAGTGAGAGCAAGAGCGCGTGGGAATACAAGAATGTAAGAGTAAGTACTCAAACAAAAACAACAAATGACGCCAAAGAAGCGCAAGAAAAATTTGATCGTCTGATTTCGGCCAATTCAGAAGGAGATTTAATATGATATTGAATTAATTTGTGTATAATTACACTTTCCCGGCTTTCACGTACATCTTATCCTCCTCAGATATTCCTATCTACACTCAACGCAGTAAACTTGTTAGCTATCAAGGGCCAACTTATAGTTCTTGGCGACTTAAATAAACCTGCGTGTAGTTGATGCCCAGATATCCTCAAGCCAACATGATCTTATTGACGGCCCGCATGGCATTTCCAGTTGCAGGTCAGTCATGTTCTAATTTTACTAAATCGAAATCTGTAAGTCTGCCTAGAGTCCACCCACTTTCTCCATTCAACGTTTGAAAAAAGGAATGACTGTGTGGCCACTAATTTATTTTATAACTAGCGGATTCCTATGCGCTTCGCCGCATGCAGTCATAAAATGCAATGAAAAAAAAACGGCTCTTCCAAATTCAATCCGCATATTTGAAGCGTTTGTCCTTGTGCCTTATTGATGGACATGGCAATGATTGATGGACTGGGAATTGCACTCGCTTGAATTCAAATGGCATGTCTGTTGGTATCATCAGAAAACGCGGTATGAGCACAATTTCTCCTCTCGCTTTGCCAGTCAATATTGTGGCTTCAATTAAATTCAGCATAAATTTTCTTACAACGAATCTTGTTGCATTTAAATTCCGTAGTAAAATTATTGATAAGCCTATTTTTAAATTCAAACGATGCGGTGGCATACAAGGCGGTTCTAGGGAATTTAAAAATTCGACTGCATAATCTTCATTCATTTCGCTATCTAATGATTTATATGATGTCAGTGCGCCTGGCAATTTTTCATGAATGTGATAATTGATTTCATTAACATGTACATTTGTATACCCTTGCAAAGGGTATATTAATTTTAGCCAGAAGTTTGCAACAAACCTTAGGAGACATCTCCGACTATATATATCTATAAAGTATATATATTCTGAATCAGCATCAACAGAGGAGTCGAAAAATCGATGTCCGTCCATCTGTCTGTTGCAACGCAAACTAGTCTCTCAGTTTTTGAGCTATCTTCATGAAACTTGGCACACAAGCTTCTTTTTGCTGCACGCTGTAAATAAGTCGGAACGATACATCGCATAGCTGCTATAGAAGCTATCGCCCATTTTTGGTGTTTTTCAAGATATTGCAACAAGATTTGGCAAATCTTATTCTTATTACATTCTTGTTGTGACCGAATCGCTGCCAAAATTAATGATACCACAAATGTTTTAGCTGTTTACCTCCGAGCGAATCCAAAAAATACAATCAACCAGCATCATTTTGTACTGCTTGCATAATGGTATCGTAAACATGTTTTTGTTGGTCGTTCAATTTGGGTAAATTCGAATTCATGAATTTTTGCAATTCATTGATATTGTACTGTTGTTCACGTTGCAATTCTCGATCAAATAAATCATGCATTGGACGATTGGGTGAAGGCATACCTAATTGACGTCGGCATAAAATTGTCTCTTACAATTTTTGTGTAACCAAAAGAAGTCATTTGAAATGATGCATTGTATTCCTGAATATGAGACAAAAAATATGTCGACGTTGATGACATTCCAAAAATCAGCGAACGTAGTGAATCGGGTGGAGATTCAAATTTTGGCCATTTCACTTTGCCGTTAGCACAGCACATGCCATCTGTTTCATTTGGAAATTTGGCTGCATCACAATGTGCACATCTCACCGTCATTCCACCAATACAGCCATATGCACTGTAATCAATCGCACTATCGTAATTAAAAGCAGCAAGGAGCGTTTGTTGCAAAACACTAACTCCCACTCGCATTTGCCGATTTCGAGATGGCCGATTATAAGAGATCGATTAGGTCAATTCCCATTTCGTGCATATCGATCTCTGTTATCGGCATTAATTTGTCCACGCTGTTCCTCACTTTGCAATCTTCTATTCGACAATAAAGAAGAAGCATTACGTGTACGGCGACCAATATTAGCACGCCTTAGTCGTGGCATTTTTTTTTTGCTGTATAATGAAATTTTTTTTTTTTTTTTTTTTTTTTCTTTTTTTTATTATTTATTGAATCTTCCCTTTGTGTTAAGAGACTAACAATAAGTGTTCAAATCTTAATCTAACTTAATTAACTTTCACTTAGTGATAGTTTTTTCATTAGTGCCCTAATAAGTTTATTGCTGGGCTGGGAGGTCGTTGCGGTGCAGCCGGCTTTGACTGCATACTCGGATTAGTTTTCTTGCGAGGGGATTTGTATGGGTGGTCAGCTTTTCTTTATATTTCATTTTTTTCTCAGCTATTACTTCGATTACTAATTTGATTTTTAGGTCTCTGTGTATGTCTTCGTTCCGAAGGTACCACGGCGCTCCAGTGATAGTTCTCAGAATTCTTGACTGTGCTCGCTGAATAATGTCTATGTTACTTCTGGATGCGTTGCCCCACAGCTCGGAGCCATAAGTCCAGATAGGTTTTAAGACGGAGTTGTATAGAAGAGCTTTGAACTCCAGACTAAGTGGAGAGCGAGCATTTATGAGCCAGTGGAGGTTCCTTGCTTTAAGTTTAAGATGTATCGATTTGGCTTCTATATGTTTGCGCCAAGTGAGCCGCCTGTCCAGATGAACACCCAGATAGGTTACCTCGTCGGCTTGTGGAATGCATATGTTATTCAAGACCAGTGGTGGGCATGTTTGTTTGTTTAAGGTAAAGGTAACCTGCTTGCATTTTTGAACATTTATTGAAATTCTCCAGTCGGCAAGCCATCGTTCTACAGATGTTAAGTGTCGGGATAGGAGTGCCGTGGCTTTTGTTGGGCATTTGGAGCGACTGAGTATCGCGGTATCATCAGCGAACGTGGAGGTTGTTAGATTGTAGTCTGTGGGGAAATCCGCCGTATACAGGGTGTATAAGATTGGACCCAGTACACTGCCTTGCGGCACTCCAGCTTCGATTGCGCAATCGCGTGAGGTGCTTGTATCGCATCTTATTGCAAACACTCTGTTATATAGGTATGACTTCAGTAGCTTATGTGTGTTTTGGGGCAACAGCTTGATTATTTTAAACAAAAGTCCATCGAGCCACACTCTGTCAAATGCCTGCGCGACGTCTAGAAAAATGGCTGTGCAGTATTCTCGATGTTCAAAAGCAGTACGAATTTCTGACGTGATTCGATTGACCTGTTCGATGGTTCCATGTTTTTCTCTGAAGCCAAATTGATGTGTTGGAAGTGTGTTGTTTATTCTAAGATGAGGGCTAATCCGTAGGAGTAGCATTTTTTCAAACAGCTTTGAGAGACATGTTAGTAAGCTTATCGGTCTATATGATGATGGCTGCGTTTTATCTTTTCCTGGCTTTGGAATCATTACTATGGTCGACTTTTTCCATTTTTGAGGGAAGTATCCAAGCTTGGCTATTGCGTTGAACAACAAGCAGATGTGAAGAATAGCACACTTTGGGAGTTCAATGAGCATTCTTGGAGTTATTAGGTCGTAGCCAGGCGATTTTCTTGGGTTCATTTGCTCTTTGATAACCTTTGCTAATTCACATGGTCGGAATTCAATGGGTTCTTGAGGATCTAGGTTGGCTGCTATTAAAGGAGGGAGAATAAATGTGTTGGTAGAGGGATTTGGTCGAAATACATTTTGAAAATGGTCAGCGAAAGCACTGGCTCTTTCCTCATCACTTCGAAACCAGGTGCCAGAGGGACTTCGTAGTGGCATAATTGGCGCTATTGGAGTCTTTAGGTTTCTGTGAGCTCTCCACAGAGGGTACTTAGTGCTGGTGGGAGAGAGTTGCTCGATATATGAACGTTGGCTGTTTTTTTCCTCTTGTTTAAGAGCATTGGTAAGCCTGCGTGTGGCTATTTTAAGCATGTGCTTTGTAGTTGGTGATCTATTAGACTGCCAATCCCTTCGTAGGCGTCGTTTATCTAATACCAGCCGCTCGATTTCGCGATTAGTTTTGATGTAGTTTGGTTTTGCATACGTCACTGGCGGGGTTGAAGCCTTTGCAGCCGAAACTAAAATATTTCCAAGAGTTTCCGTTGACTTGTCTATATCCTCCTTTGTAGATAATGCCGTCGTTAGTTCTATGTGTGAACAGACATACTTTTGATACCTTGGCCAGTTTGTTCTAAAATTTGTGAGTCTATACGGTGGGTCGACGAAGTGGGGGCGAGTTAGCATATTTAGAAAAACAGGTGAGTGATCTGATGATAAATCTGCTAGTGCTTCGGCGGTGACCATGTTGCGGGGGACATGTTTAGTAATTGCAAAATCGATCAGGTCTGGGATTTTTCTTGGGTCTGCTGGCCAGTATGTAGGCTTACCCGGGGATACATAGTCTAGCTTGTTTTCTGGCTTCGTAAGCGCATTGTACAATTGCTTACCCTTTGGCGTCACAAGTCGAGATCCCCAATGGGTGTGCTTGGCGTTATAGTCACCCGCTGCAATGAACCTGTCACCTAGTGTGTTAAAGAATTCCATGAATTGATCCTCAGAGATTGGAAAGCGCGGTGGGCAGTAGACTGCGGCTAGAGTCGTTGAACCATTGTTGAGTTGTAAGGCTATGGACGTAGATTGTAAGTAGTTTTTGTCAAAATTGTTTAAGTGGTGGTGTTTTATGCGATTTCTGATGAGTATTCCAGTGCCTCCATGAGCTTTACCATCTGGATGATTTGTACCATAGAACAAGTATCCTGGTATATGAAAATTGTTTTTATTTGTGAGGTGCGTTTCTGATAGTAGCATTACGTCGATGTTTTTTTCGTAAATGAACTGTGTGAGCTCTTGTGTATGCCGTGAAACGCCATTTGCGTTCCACAGAGATATCCGTAGGGAAGCCATTATGGGGATTTTGAAGATACAAGAAGTTGAATCAGGATATTTTGGTTTTTCATGAGCTCTTGCAAAGTATTTTGCATGAACGTCATAAAGTCTTTCATGCTTTGCTGTAGGGATAGCATCATAGCTTCGATGCCACTTTGTTGTGTTTGTTGGATGTTTGTCGGTGTATGTTCGGAATGAGCAGTTCTTGTCGGTGGGGCGGGCACTTCTAGTCCGGATTTTAGGGCGCTAGCGAAAGAAATTGTTGGAGTAGTGCTTGGGACAGTTAGGGGTGGTTGAAAAACCGGTTGCGGAGAGTAGAAATTGACTTTGTTGTATGTATGTGCTGTGGCAATACGTTTGTTTAGGCGGCTCTTCAATTCTTTGTACACCACACAGCCTCTGTAGTTTGCAGTATGTTTTTCCCCGCAGTTACTGCATTTCTTCACAGACTTATCGTCCTTGTTTTTGGGGCAGTTAGTGGTAGTATGAGGTTCGCTACAGACAACACATACGGACTTAAGGGTGCAGTATGCCTTGGTGTGGCCGTATTCTTGGCAATTAGTACATTGAACTGGATTGATACGTTTGTGCGGCTCCTCCACGGTGATCCTCCGGTGTAGCAAGTACTGTAAATTGTATATTGGGTGCACTTCGTTTTTCTTTAGTGCCTGGAGCTCTGGTTCGAGTTCTATTTTGAATAGTGGCTGCGGAACTTTGTCTTTGTTTAAAATATTAATAGCTGTTTTTGCAGAAAAGTTTTTGACCTTCAGAGCCTCAATTATCTCAGCTGGTGTCACTGTTGCTTCAATGCCCTTAAGTACTACCTGTAGCCCTTTGCAACTTTTTAATTGGTATGTGTAGTAGTTTTTACCAGCATCATTTAGGTATTTAGTCACTATACGGTGGTCTGCTTCTGTTTGGATCTGTAGTTTTATTTCATGAATATTTCCTTTTTTAAGTGGGATAATGTGGAATTTGCTGTCACCAATCAAAGCAACGAGTTTATTTACAAGTGCATTTGTACTTTGTTCTCGTATGAAAATTGGTGGAGGCCTGGTCTTTTTTGGTTCCCCTACCGTTTTTTCGTTGGGTTGTTCGGTCGCAGAATCAGCCAAGATAGCATATCGGTTTGAATTATTTACTGCAGAGTTTTCATTGCCGTTGTTGGTTCGATTGATTTTGGGTTGATTACCCGCCTTATTGTTTTGAGGGCTGTGTTTTCTCTTGATTTGGATGTAGCGATCCATGCCAGTCTGCACAGTCGAAATCGACTTCTGCTTTTGTTTTGATTCTTCTTTGCGTGCATTATTGTTGTTGCAAACGGTCAGTGCTGCTGAATTATTTACAGCTGGCACAGCGATAATTAGTTGGGCCGCTGACGAAGTTGTTGTTGTGGTAGCAGTGACAGTTGCCAGTGAGGTCACTGCACTCGTTATTGCAGTGTTACAGTTACCCGGAATGGTCGTTTGGCGCTGCGAGAGGAGCGGGGTAAGAGAGGCGGTCTCTTCGCTCCACGACTTGTGAGCCGAAGCAGGCAGAGAGGGAGAGCAAGAACGCGGTCTGTCGTTCTCTGAGGGCAAAAGTTTCGAGTTAGTTGAAGGTGAGGGTGCTCGATCACCGATTTGCGGTGAGACGAAAGAAAAGTATGCATTGTTGCGTTGTAAAGAGAGCCGGCGCTCGTCTTGTTCACATTGTCGCTGAGAACGTATGTCGTTTTGATTCATTGTTCTAAGTCCACATATAACAATTACCAGAACAATATGGAATAATTATTTATTTTAGTAAATAATTACTATAGTCAATAATTGTTAGTTGGGCAAACTGCACTTTACACTTTGTGTTTAACTTTCACTATACTGTTGTAGTTTTTAGAACTTTCTATTCGTAGCTTGAAAGAAACACGTCTGCACTCGCCGACGTTCGATCGATATAATGAAATTTGAGGCACGATTTATTTATGAAATTTGTTCACATACTTTGCAATAACGAAACTAAAAACAAGTCTGTAAGGCTACAGTCGATTACGCCCGACATTCAAATATCCTTTGCCTAATTTTCAAAATCTGTTATAAACGTGTAACCACACTGACGGCGACGTCGACGTCAACGTCAACTGCTCAGCAGCTCGCAGGCTGCTGCTCGTACCCTTTTTTACCCTTGCTAGTTTACCCTTTTTATACCCTTGCAGAGGGTTTGCAACGCACCTTATCTCCGACCCTTTAAAGTATATATATTCTGAATCAGCATCAACAGAGGAGTCGAAAAATCGATGTCCGTCTGTCCGACCGTCCGTCCGTCCGTCTGTCTCTTGCAACGCAAACTAGTCTCTTAGTTTTTGAGCTATCTTCATGAAACTTGGCACACAAGCTTCTTATTGCTGCACGCTGTAAATATGTAAGTCGAACGAACCAGATCGGAGCGATACATCGTATAGCTGCCATAGAAGCTATCGGCCGATTTTTGTTGTTTTTCAAGATATTGCAACAAGATTTAGCAAATTTTATTCTTATTACGTTCTTAATGTGCTGTCAAAATTGTATCAAAATCGGACCACTATAACATATAGCTGTTATAGGAACAATCGGCTGAAATCAGGGTTTTTGTATGCAAACAGAAACCAGCAGCAATCCAAATGTATTTTATATTTAGTATAACTGCAAGGGTATAAAACCTTCGGCGCGCCGAAGGTAGTCTTGCTTTCTTGTCTGACCATTTTCAATGGTCGAAGAGTGTAAACTCTATAAATATATAATGCAAAATACTGAAATGCAATACTATTTCCAAATCAAGTGTCGGTCATATTTGAGTTATAAAACACATGAAAACTTGTTGTGAATTTTTTATACAATTGGAAGAATGCAGTTAATGTTGTTACTGATGGGCCGACATGCTTCATGCTTGTTCATAAACCGTCTACATAACTACCCTAAAGTCTCCAAAAAATTTCAAAGCGATCGGTTCGGTGATCTTACATGCTATTAAATTTTTTTGACCTGTATGCGGGATTCAGTTCGGACAAATTCCCACACACTTCCATAATTTTGTTAACATGAAGTGAAAGTGTAAACTATCGTTTGAATGTGCGAGTGCAAACTGTGATCAAGAAATGGCTAATCTGAAAGTTCTATTCAAGTTCAACACGTAATGTTTATTTTTATCTATACAGTTTGAATAAAATCTTTGTGTTTGACTAAATTAGTTTTCTCGCCAGGTCCTTTCATTTCCGGTTGCATACTTCGTTCCTCAACCAATACCTTAACTAAGGCATTGCTCAAACATTTTTTACTGTCTCTATATACTTTTTCAATAAAAGATCAATAAGCAGCAGCCGACGCACTGCTTTGAGCAGTCGACGCCGACGTCGACGTTGCGTCGTGTCGCTTTACTCTTTACGCGCGTCGCTGTGTGAGTGCGAGCGAGTAAGCTATATGTACTAGAAGTATTTGTGCAGAATTCTCTGTTTGAAACTATGAAAGTGGTTACACGTTTGTAACGGATTTAGAAAATTGGGAGAAGGGTATCTTACTGTCGGGCGCTCAACTGTAGCCTTACCCACTTGTTTATACCTCACTTGTATGTCCTCTTCTCGAGTGTGGATCATGCGTTTGGTGTCTCAGTTTTCGATTTACCAGGAACGCATTGAATTCGTACAAAAGAACTATTTAGTTTTTGCTTTCGGTGCCTTTATTTGGAATCAAATCTAAGAATACCTTCTTATTTTAACAAATCTAATAAATCTACCTTTTTTAGCCGACTTAATATTCTTCGTGTGGTCTTTATAACAAACTTATTAAAAGTGAAGTTAGCACTGATAACTTGGTTAGCCGGTTACACTTCTCTGTTTCTTGCAGACTAGCCCGAAACTTTATATTTCTAGCTTTTCCTAGATATAGGAAGACATAGGTCGTCTTGCTCGAGTAGTTAGGGTAGTATCTTCGAACATTGTGTAATAACAAAGGTGATCTCGTCAAACATTATATTAAAATTTCATGACTCTTTCCGATTTCAGCTTAGTATAAAAAAATGGTAATTATGTATTTAGAAAACGGGCTCATATTTAATCGCGACATAAAAAATTCTGGATTTGACCAATGTAATGTAAAGAATTCACCTGAATCCGAATACCACAAAACTTAGCTTATTCAGGTGAATTTTTCACATTTTATATGTCAAATCTTGCATTTTTAACGCGATTAACTATGAGCCCGTGTCTTAACAATTACCAAAATAAGATCCTGGGATAACAAGCGAGCGAACTTAAATGTTATGTATGTTATGTATGTTATGTATGTTATGTATGTTATGTATGTTATGTATGTTATGTATGTTATGTATGTTATGTATGTTATGTATGTTATGTATGTTATGTATGTTATGTATGTTATGTATGTTATGTATGTTATGTATGTTATGTATGTTATGTATGTTATGTATGTTATGTATGTTATGTATGTTATGTATGTTATGTATGTTATGTATGTTATGTATGTTATGTATGTTATGTATGTTATGTATGTTATGTATGTTATGTATGTTATGTATGTTATGTATGTTATGTATGTTATGTATGTTATGTATGTTATGTATGTTATGTATGTTATGTATGTTATGTATGTTATGTATGTTATGTATGTTATGTATGTTATGTATGTTATGTATGTTATGTATGTTATGTATGTTATGTATGTTATGTATGTTATGTATGTTATGTATGTTATGTATGTTATGTATGTTATGTATGTTATGTATGTTATGTATGTTATGTATGTTATGTATGTTATGTATGTTATGTATGTTATGTATGTTATGTATGTTATGTATGTTATGTATGTTATGTATGTTATGTATGTTATGTATGTTATGTATGTTATGTATGTTATGTATGTTATGTATGTTATGTATGTTATGTATGTTATGTATGTTATGTATGTTATGTATGTTATGTATGTTATGTATGTTATGTATGTTATGTATGTTATGTATGTTATGTATGTTATGTATGTTATGTATGTTATGTATGTTATGTATGTTATGTATGTTATGTATGTTATGTATGTTATGTATGTTATGTATGTTATGTATGTTATGTATGTTATGTATGTTATGTATGTTATGTATGTTATGTATGTTATGTATGTTATGTATGTTATGTATGTTATGTATGTTATGTATGTTATGTATGTTATGTATGTTATGTATGTTATGTATGTTATGTATGTTATGTATGTTATGTATGTTATGTATGTTATGTATGTTATGTATGTTATGTATGTTATGTATGTTATGTATGTTATGTATGTTATGTATGTTATGTATGTTATGTATGTTATGTATGTTATGTATGTTATGTATGTTATGTATGTTATGTATGTTATGTATGTTATGTATGTTATGTATGTTATGTATGTTATGTATGTTATGTATGTTATGTATGTTATATATGTTATGTATGTTATGTATGTTATGTATGTTATGTATGTTATGTATGTTATGTATGTTATGTATGTTATGTATGTTATGTATGTTATGTATGTTATGTATGTTATGTATGTTATGTATGTTATGTATGTTATGTATGTTATGTATGTTATGTATGTTATGTATGTTATGTATGTTATGTATGTTATGTATGTTATGTATGTTATGTATGTTATGTATGTTATGTATGTTATGTTATGTATGTTATGTATGTTATGTATGTTATGTATGTTATGTATGTTATGTATGTTATGTATGTTATGTATGTTATGTATGTTATGTATGTTATGTATGTTATGTATGTTATGTATGTTATGTATGTTATGTATGTTATGTATGTTATGTATGTTATGTATGTTATGTATGTTATGTATGTTATGTATGTTATGTATGTTATGTATGTTATGTATGTTATGTATGTTATGTATGTTATGTATGTTATGTATGTTATGTATGTTATGTATGTTATGTATGTTATGTATGTTATGTATGTTATGTATGTTATGTATGTTATGTATGTTATGTATGTTATGTATGTTATGTATGTTATGTATGTTATGTATGTTATGTATGTTATGTATGTTATGTATGTTATGTATGTTATGTATTTTATGTATGTTATGTATGTTATGTATGTTATGTATGTTATGTATGTTATGTATGTTATGTATGTTATGTATGTTATGTATGTTATGTATGTTATGTATGTTATGTATGTTATGTATGTTATGTATGTTATGTATGTTATGTATGTTATGTATGTTATGTATGTTATGTATGTTATGTATGTTATGTATGTTATGTATGTTATGTATGTTATGTATGTTATGTATGTTATGTATGTTATGTATGTTATGTATGTTATGTATGTTATGTATGTTATGTATGTTATGTATGTTATGTATGTTATGTATGTTATGTATGTTATGTATGTTATGTATGTTATGTATGTTATGTATGTTATGTATGTTATGTATGTTATGTATGTTATGTATGTTATGTATGTTATGTATGTTATGTATGTTATGTATGTTATGTATGTTATGTATGTTATGTATGTTATGTATGTTATGTATGTTATGTATGTTATGTATGTTATGTATGTTATGTATGTTATGTATGTTATGTATGTTATGTATGTTATGTATGTTATGTATGTTATGTATGTTATGTATGTTATGTATGTTATGTATGTTATGTATGTTATGTATGTTATGTATGTTATGTATGTTATGTATGTTATGTATGTTATGTATGTTATGTATGTTATGTATGTTATGTATGTTATGTATGTTATGTATGTTATGTATGTTATGTATGTTATGTATGTTATGTATGTTATGTATGTTATGTATGTTATGTATGTTATGTATGTTATGTATGTTATGTATGTTATGTATGTTATGTATGTTATGTATGTTATGTATGTTATGTATGTTATGTATGTTATGTATGTTATGTATGTTATGTATGTTATGTATGTTATGTATGTTATGTATGTTATGTATGTTATGTATGTTATGTATGTTATGTATGTTATGTATGTTATGTATGTTATGTATGTTATGTATGTTATGTATGTTATGTATGTTATGTATGTTATGTATGTTATGTATGTTATGTATGTTATGTATGTTATGTATGTTATGTATGTTATGTATGTTATGTATGTTATGTATGTTATGTATGTTATGTATGTTATGTATGTTATGTATGTTATGTATGTTATGTATGTTATGTATGTTATGTATGTTATGTATGTTATGTATGTTATGTATGTTATGTATGTTATGTATGTTATGTATGTTATGTATGTTATGTATGTTATGTATGTTATGTATGTTATGTATGTTATGTATGTTATGTATGTTATGTATGTTATGTATGTTATGTATGTTATGTATGTTATGTATGTTATGTATGTTATGTATGTTATGTATGTTATGTATGTTATGTATGTTATGTATGTTATGTATGTTATGTATGTTATGTATGTTATGTATGTTATGTATGTTATGTATGTTATGTATGTTATGTATGTTATGTATGTTATGTATGTTATGTATGTTATGTATGTTATGTATGTTATGTATGTTATGTATGTTATGTATGTTATGTATGTTATGTATGTTATGTATGTTATGTATGTTATGTATGTTATGTATGTTATGTATGTTATGTATGTTATGTATGTTATGTATGTTATGTATGTTATGTATGTTATGTATGTTATGTATGTTATGTATGTATATGTATGTTATGTATGTTATGTATGTTATGTATGTTATGTATGTTATGTATGTTATGTATGTTATGTATGTTATGTATGTTATGTATGTTATGTATGTTATGTATGTTATGTATGTTATGTATGTTATGTATGTTATGTATGTTATGTATGTTATGTATGTTATGTATGTTATGTATGTTATGTATGTTATGTATGTTATGTATGTTATGTATGTTATGTATGTTATGTATGTTATGTATGTTATGTATGTTATGTATGTTATGTATGTTATGTATGTTATGTATGTTATGTATGTTATGTATGTTATGTATGTTATGTATGTTATGTATGTTATGTATGTTATGTATGTTATGTATGTTATGTATGTTATGTATGTTATGTATGTTATGTATGTTATGTATGTTATGTATGTTATGTATGTTATGTATGTTATGTATGTTATGTATGTTATGTATGTTATGTATGTTATGTATGTTATGTATGTTATGTATGTTATGTATGTTATGTATGTTATGTATGTTATGTATGTTATGTATGTTATGTATGTTATGTATGTTATGTATGTTATGTATGTTATGTATGTTATGTATGTTATGTATGTTATGTATGTTATGTATGTTATGTATGTTATGTATGTTATGTATGTTATGTATGTTATGTATGTTATGTATGTTATGTATGTTATGTATGTTATGTATGTTATGTATGTTATGTATGTTATGTATGTTATGTATGTTATGTATGTTATGTATGTTATGTATGTTATGTATGTTATGTATGTTATGTATGTTATGTATGTTATGTATGTTATGTATGTTATGTATGTTATGTATGTTATGTATGTTATGTATGTTATGTATGTTATGTATGTTATGTATGTTATGTATGTTATGTATGTTATGTATGTTATGTATGTTATGTATGTTATGTATGTTATGTATGTTATGTATGTTATGTATGTTATGTATGTATGTATGTTATGTATGTTATGTATGTTATGTATGTTATGTATGTTATGTATGTTATGTATGTTATGTATGTTATGTATGTTATGTATGTTATGTATGTTATGTATGTTATGTATGTTATGTATGTTATGTATGTTATGTATGTTATGTATGTTATGTATGTTATGTATGTTATGTATGTTATGTATGTTATGTATGTTATGTATGTTATGTATGTTATGTATGTTATGTATGTTATGTATGTTATGTATGTTATGTATGTTATGTATGTTATGTATGTTATGTATGTTATGTATGTTATGTATGTTATGTATGTTATGTATGTTATGTATGTTATGTATGTTATGTATGTTATGTATGTTATGTATGTTATGTATGTTATGTATGTTATGTATGTTATGTATGTTATGTATGTTATGTATGTTATGTATGTTATGTATGTTATGTATGTTATGTATGTTATGTATGTTATGTATGTTATGTATGTTATGTATGTTATGTATGTTATGTATGTTATGTATGTTATGTATGTTATGTATGTTATGTATGTTATGTATGTTATGTATGTTATGTATGTTATGTATGTTATGTATGTTATGTATGTTATGTATGTTATGTATGTTATGTATGTTATGTATGTTATGTATGTTATGTATGTTATGTATGTTATGTATGTTATGTATGTTATGTATGTTATGTATGTTATGTATGTTATGTATGTTATGTATGTTATGTATATTATGTATGTTATGTATGTTATGTATGTTATGTATGTTATGTATGTTATGTATGTTATGTATGTTATGTATGTTATGTATGTTATGTATGTTATGTATGTTATGTATGTTATGTATGTTATGTATGTTATGTATGTTATGTATGTTATGTATGTTATGTATGTTATGTATGTTATGTTATGTTATGTTATGTTATGTATGTTATGTATGTTATGTATGTTATGTATGTTATGTATGTTATGTATGTTATGTATGTTATGTATGTTATGTATGTTATGTATGTTATGTATGTTATGTATGTTATGTATGTTATGTATGTTATGTATGTTATGTATGTTATGTATGTTATGTATGTTATGTATGTTATGTATGTTATGTATGTTATGTATGTTATGTATGTTATGTATGTTATGTATGTTATGTATGTTATGTATGTTATGTATGTTATGTATGTTATGTATGTTATGTATGTTATGTATGTTATGTATGTTATGTATGTTATGTATGTTATGTATGTTATGTATGTTATGTATGTTATGTATGTTATGTATGTTATGTATGTTATGTATGTTATGTATGTTATGTATGTTATGTATGTTATGTATGTTATGTATGTTATGTATGTTATGTATGTTATGTATGTTATGTATGTTATGTATGTTATGTATGTTATGTATGTTATGTATGTTATGTATGTTATGTATGTTATGTATGTTATGTATGTTATGTATGTTATGTATGTTATGTATGTTATGTATGTTATGTATGTTATGTATGTTATGTATGTTATGTATGTTATGTATGTTATGTATGTTATGTATGTTATGTATGTTATGTATGTTATGTATGTTATGTATGTTATGTATGTTATGTATGTTATGTATGTTATGTATGTTATGTATGTTATGTATGTTATGTATGTTATGTATGTTATGTATGTTATGTATGTTATGTATGTTATGTATGTTATGTATGTTATGTATGTTATGTATGTTATGTATGTTATGTATGTTATGTATGTTATGTATGTTATGTATGTTATGTATGTTATGTATGTTATGTATGTTATGTATGTTATGTATGTTATGTATGTTATGTATGTTATGTATGTTATGTATGTTATGTATGTTATGTATGTTATGTATGTTATGTATGTTATGTATGTTATGTATGTTATGTATGTTATGTATGTTATGTATGTTATGTATGTTATGTATGTTATGTATGTTATGTATGTTATGTATGTTATGTATGTTATGTATGTTATGTATGTTATGTATGTTATGTATGTTATGTATGTTATGTATGTTATGTATGTTATGTATGTTATGTATGTTATGTATGTTATGTATGTTATGTATGTTATGTATGTTATGTATGTTATGTATGTTATGTATGTTATGTATGTTATGTATGTTATGTATGTTATGTATGTTATGTATGTTATGTATGTTATGTATGTTATGTATGTTATGTATGTTATGTATGTTATGTATGTTATGTATGTTATGTATGTTATGTATGTTATGTATGTTATGTATGTTATGTATGTTATGTATGTTATGTATGTTATGTATGTTATGTATGTTATGTATGTTATGTATGTTATGTATGTTATGTATGTTATGTATGTTATGTATGTTATGTATGTTATGTATGTTATGTATGTTATGTATGTTATGTATGTTATGTATGTTATGTATGTTATGTATGTTATGTATGTTATGTATGTTATGTATGTTATGTATGTTATGTATGTTATGTATGTTATGTATGTTATGTATGTTATGTATGTTATGTATGTTATGTATGTTATGTATGTTATGTATGTTATGTATGTTATGTATGTTATGTATGTTATGTATGTTATGTATGTTATGTATGTTATGTATGTTATGTATGTTATGTATGTTATGTATGTTATGTATGTTATGTATGTTATGTATGTTATGTATGTTATGTATGTTATGTATGTTATGTATGTTATGTATGTTATGTATGTTATGTATGTTATGTATGTTATGTATGTTATGTATGTTATGTATGTTATGTATGTTATGTATGTTATGTATGTTATGTATGTTATGTATGTTATGTATGTTATGTATGTTATGTATGTTATGTATGTTATGTATGTTATGTATGTTATGTATGTTATGTATGTTATGTATGTTATGTATGTTATGTATGTTATGTATGTTATGTATGTTATGTATGTTATGTATGTTATGTATGTTATGTATGTTATGTATGTTATGTATGTTATGTATGTTATGTATGTTATGTATGTTATGTATGTTATGTATGTTATGTATGTTATGTATGTTATGTATGTTATGTATGTTATGTATGTTATGTATGTTATGTATGTTATGTATGTTATGTATGTTATGTATGTTATGTATGTTATGTATGTTATGTATGTTATGTATGTTATGTATGTTATGTATGTTATGTATGTTATGTATGTTATGTATGTTATGTATGTTATGTATGTTATGTATGTTATGTATGTTATGTATGTTATGTATGTTATGTATGTTATGTATGTTATGTATGTTATGTATGTTATGTATGTTATGTATGTTATGTATGTTATGTATGTTATGTATGTTATGTATGTTATGTATGTTATGTATGTTATGTATGTTATGTATGTTATGTATGTTATGTATGTTATGTATGTTATGTATGTTATGTATGTTATGTATGTTATGTATGTTATGTATGTTATGTATGTTATGTATGTTATGTATGTTATGTATGTTATGTATGTTATGTATGTTATGTATGTTATGTATGTTATGTATGTTATGTATGTTATGTATGTTATGTATGTTATGTATGTTATGTATGTTATGTATGTTATGTATGTTATGTATGTTATGTATGTTATGTATGTTATGTATGTTATGTATGTTATGTATGTTATGTATGTTATGTATGTTATGTATGTTATGTATGTTATGTATGTTATGTATGTTATGTATGTTATGTATGTTATGTATGTTATGTATGTTATGTATGTTATGTATGTTATGTATGTTATGTATGTTATGTATGTTATGTATGTTATGTATGTTATGTATGTTATGTATGTTATGTATGTTATGTATGTTATGTATGTTATGTATGTTATGTATGTTATGTATGTTATGTATGTTATGTATGTTATGTATGTTATGTATGTTATGTATGTTATGTATGTTATGTATGTTATGTATGTTATGTATGTTATGTATGTTATGTATGTTATGTATGTTATGTATGTTATGTATGTTATGTATGTTATGTATGTTATGTATGTTATGTATGTTATGTATGTTATGTATGTTATGTATGTTATGTATGTTATGTATGTTATGTATGTTATGTATGTTATGTATGTTATGTATGTTATGTATGTTATGTATGTTATGTATGTTATGTATGTTATGTATGTTATGTATGTTATGTATGTTATGTATGTTATGTATGTTATGTATGTTATGTATGTTATGTATGTTATGTATGTTATGTATGTTATGTATGTTATGTATGTTATGTATGTTATGTATGTTATGTATGTTATGTATGTTATGTATGTTATGTATGTTATGTATGTTATGTATGTTATGTATGTTATGTATGTTATGTATGTTATGTATGTTATGTATGTTATGTATGTTATGTATGTTATGTATGTTATGTATGTTATGTATGTTATGTATGTTATGTATGTTATGTATGTTATGTATGTTATGTATGTTATGTATGTTATGTATGTTATGTATGTTATGTATGTTATGTATGTTATGTATGTTATGTATGTTATGTATGTTATGTATGTTATGTATGTTATGTATGTTATGTATGTTATGTATGTTATGTATGTTATGTATGTTATGTATGTTATGTATGTTATGTATGTTATGTATGTTATGTATGTTATGTATGTTATGTATGTTATGTATGTTATGTATGTTATGTATGTTATGTATGTTATGTATGTTATGTATGTTATGTATGTTATGTATGTTATGTATGTTATGTATGTTATGTATGTTATGTATGTTATGTATGTTATGTATGTTATGTATGTTATGTATGTTATGTATGTTATGTATGTTATGTATGTTATGTATGTTATGTATGTTATGTATGTTATGTATGTTATGTATGTTATGTATGTTATGTATGTTATGTATGTTATGTATGTTATGTATGTTATGTATGTTATGTATGTTATGTATGTTATGTATGTTATGTATGTTATGTATGTTATGTATGTTATGTATGTTATGTATGTTATGTATGTTATGTATGTTATGTATGTTATGTATGTTATGTATGTTATGTATGTTATGTATGTTATGTATGTTATGTATGTTATGTATGTTATGTATGTTATGTATGTTATGTATGTTATGTATGTTATGTATGTTATGTATGTTATGTATGTTATGTATGTTATGTATGTTATGTATGTTATGTATGTTATGTATGTTATGTATGTTATGTATGTTATGTATGTTATGTATGTTATGTATGTTATGTATGTTATGTATGTTATGTATGTTATGTATGTTATGTATGTTATGTATGTTATGTATGTTATGTATGTTATGTATGTTATGTATGTTATGTATGTTATGTATGTTATGTATGTTATGTATGTTATGTATGTTATGTATGTTATGTATGTTATGTATGTTATGTATGTTATGTATGTTATGTATGTTATGTATGTTATGTATGTTATGTATGTTATGTATGTTATGTATGTTATGTATGTTATGTATGTTATGTATGTTATGTATGTTATGTATGTTATGTATGTTATGTATGTTATGTATGTTATGTATGTTATGTATGTTATGTATGTTATGTATGTTATGTATGTTATGTATGTTATGTATGTTATGTATGTTATGTATGTTATGTATGTTATGTATGTTATGTATGTTATGTATGTTATGTATGTTATGTATGTTATGTATGTTATGTATGTTATGTATGTTATGTATGTTATGTATGTTATGTATGTTATGTATGTTATGTATGTTATGTATGTTATGTATGTTATGTATGTTATGTATGTTATGTATGTTATGTATGTTATGTATGTTATGTATGTTATGTATGTTATGTATGTTATGTATGTTATGTATGTTATGTATGTTATGTATGTTATGTATGTTATGTATGTTATGTATGTTATGTATGTTATGTATGTTATGTATGTTATGTATGTTATGTATGTTATGTATGTTATGTATGTTATGTATGTTATGTATGTTATGTATGTTATGTATGTTATGTATGTTATGTATGTTATGTATGTTATGTATGTTATGTATGTTATGTATGTTATGTATGTTATGTATGTTATGTATGTTATGTATGTTATGTTATGTATGTTATGTATGTTATGTATGTTATGTATGTTATGTATGTTATGTATGTTATGTATGTTATGTATGTATGTTATGTATGTTATGTATGTTATGTATGTTATGTATGTTATGTATGTTATGTATGTTATGTATGTTATGTATGTTATGTATGTTATGTATGTTATGTATGTTATGTATGTTATGTATGTTATGTATGTTATGTATGTTATGTATGTTATGTATGTTATGTATGTTATGTATGTTATGTATGTTATGTATGTTATGTATGTTATGTATGTTATGTATGTTATGTATGTTATGTATGTTATGTATGTTATGTATGTTATGTATGTTATGTATGTTATGTATGTTATGTATGTTATGTATGTTATGTATGTTATGTATGTTATGTATGTTATGTATGTTATGTATGTTATGTATGTTATGTATGTTATGTATGTTATGTATGTTATGTATGTTATGTATGTTATGTATGTTATGTATGTTATGTATGTTATGTATGTTATGTATGTTATGTATGTTATGTATGTTATGTATGTTATGTATGTTATGTATGTTATGTATGTTATGTATGTTATGTATGTTATGTATGTTATGTATGTTATGTATGTTATGTATGTTATGTATGTTATGTATGTTATGTATGTTATGTATGTTATGTATGTTATGTATGTTATGTATGTTATGTATGTTATGTATGTTATGTATGTTATGTATGTTATGTATGTTATGTATGTTATGTATGTTATGTATGTTATGTATGTTATGTATGTTATGTATGTTATGTATGTTATGTATGTTATGTATGTTATGTATGTTATGTATGTTATGTATGTTATGTATGTTATGTATGTTATGTATGTTATGTATGTTATGTATGTTATGTATGTTATGTATGTTATGTTATGTATGTTATGTATGTTATGTATGTTATGTATGTTATGTATGTTATGTATGTTATGTATGTTATGTATGTTATGTATGTTATGTATGTTATGTATGTTATGTTATGTATGTTATGTATGTTATGTATGTTATGTATGTTATGTATGTTATGTATGTTATGTATGTTATGTATGTTATGTATGTTATGTATGTTATGTATGTTATGTATGTTATGTATGTTATGTATGTTATGTATGTTATGTATGTTATGTATGTTATGTATGTTATGTATGTTATGTATGTTATGTATGTTATGTATGTTATGTATGTTATGTATGTTATGTATGTTATGTATGTTATGTATGTTATGTATGTTATGTATGTTATGTATGTTATGTATGTTATGTATGTTATGTATGTTATGTATGTTATGTATGTTATGTATGTTATGTATGTTATGTATGTTATGTATGTTATGTATGTTATGTATGTTATGTATGTTATGTATGTTATGTATGTTATGTATGTTATGTATGTTATGTATGTTATGTATGTTATGTATGTTATGTATGTTATGTATGTTATGTATGTTTTGTATGTTATGTATGTTATGTATGTTATGTATGTTATGTATGTTATGTATGTTATGTATGTTATGTATGTTATGTATGTTATGTATGTTATGTATGTTATGTATGTTATGTATGTTATGTATGTTATGTATGTTATGTATGTTATGTATGTTATGTATGTTATGTATGTTATGTATGTTATGTATGTTATGTATGTTATGTATGTTATGTATGTTATGTATGTTATGTATGTTATGTATGTTATGTATGTTATGTATGTTATGTATGTTATGTATGTTATGTATGTTATGTATGTTATGTATGTTATGTATGTTATGTATGTTATGTATGTTATGTTATGTTATGTATGTTATGTATGTTATGTATGTTATGTATGTTATGTATGTTATGTATGTTATGTATGTTATGTATGTTATGTATGTTATGTATGTTATGTATGTTATGTATGTTATGTATGTTATGTATGTTATGTATGTTATGTATGTTATGTATGTTATGTATGTTATGTATGTTATGTATGTTATGTTTATGTATGTTATGTATGTTATGTATGTTATGTATGTTATGTATGTTATGTATGTTATGTATGTTATGTATGTTATGTATGTTATGTATGTTATGTATGTTATGTATGTTATGTATGTTATGTATGTTATGTATGTTATGTATGTTATGTATGTTATGTATGTTATGTATGTTATGTATGTTATGTATGTTATGTATGTTATGTATGTTATGTATGTTATGTATGTTATGTATGTTATGTATGTTATGTATGTTATGTATGTTATGTATGTTATGTATGTTATGTATGTTATGTATGTTATGTATGTTATGTATGTTATGTATGTTATGTATGTTATGTATGTTATGTATGTTATGTATGTTATGTATGTTATGTATGTTATGTATGTTATGTATGTTATGTATGTTATGTATGTTATGTATGTTATGTATGTTATGTATGTTATGTATGTTATGTATGTTATGTATGTTATGTATGTTATGTATGTTATGTATGTTATGTATGTTATGTATGTTATGTATGTTATGTATGTTATGTATGTTATGTATGTTATGTATGTTATGTATGTTATGTATGTTATGTATGTTATGTATGTTATGTATGTTATGTATGTTATGTATGTTATGTATGTTATGTATGTTATGTATGTTATGTATGTTATGTATGTTATGTATGTTATGTATGTTATGTATGTTATGTATGTTATGTATGTTATGTATGTTATGTATGTTATGTATGTTATGTATGTTATGTATGTTATGTATGTTATGTATGTTATGTATGTTATGTATGTTATGTATGTTATGTATGTTATGTATGTTATGTATGTTATGTATGTTATGTATGTTATGTATGTTATGTATGTTATGTATGTTATGTATGTTATGTATGTTATGTATGTTATGTATGTTATGTATGTTATGTATGTTATGTATGTTATGTATGTTATGTATGTTATGTATGTTATGTATGTTATGTATGTTATGTATGTTATGTATGTTATGTATGTTATGTATGTTATGTATGTTATGTATGTTATGTATGTTATGTATGTTATGTATGTTATGTATGTTATGTATGTTATGTATGTTATGTATGTTATGTATGTTATGTATGTTATGTATGTTATGTATGTTATGTATGTTATGTATGTTATGTATGTTATGTATGTTATGTATGTTATGTATGTTATGTATGTTATGTATGTTATGTATGTTATGTATGTTATGTATGTTATGTATGTTATGTATGTTATGTATGTTATGTATGTTATGTATGTTATGTATGTTATGTATGTTATGTATGTTATGTATGTTATGTATGTTATGTATGTTATGTATGTTATGTATGTTATGTATGTTATGTATGTTATGTATGTTATGTATGTTATGTATGTTATGTATGTTATGTATGTTATGTATGTTATGTATGTTATGTATGTTATGTATGTTATGTATGTTATGTATGTTATGTATGTTATGTATGTTATGTATGTTATGTATGTTATGTATGTTATGTATGTTATGTATGTTATGTATGTTATGTATGTTATGTATGTTATGTATGTTATGTATGTTATGTATGTTATGTATGTTATGTATGTTATGTATGTTATGTATGTTATGTATGTTATGTATGTTATGTATGTTATGTATGTTATGTATGTTATGTATGTTATGTATGTTATGTATGTTATGTATGTTATGTATGTTATGTATGTTATGTATGTTATGTATGTTATGTATGTTATGTATGTTATGTATGTTATGTATGTTATGTATGTTATGTATGTTATGTATGTTATGTATGTTATGTATGTTATGTATGTTATGTATGTTATGTATGTTATGTATGTTATGTATGTTATGTATGTTATGTATGTTATGTATGTTATGTATGTTATGTATGTTATGTATGTTATGTATGTTATGTATGTTATGTATGTTATGTATGTTATGTATGTTATGTATGTTATGTATGTTATGTATGTTATGTATGTTATGTATGTTATGTATGTTATGTATGTTATGTATGTTATGTATGTTATGTATGTTATGTATGTTATGTATGTTATGTATGTTATGTATGTTATGTATGTTATGTATGTTATGTATGTTATGTATGTTATGTATGTTATGTATGTTATGTATGTTATGTATGTTATGTATGTTATGTATGTTATGTATGTTATGTATGTTATGTATGTTATGTATGTTATGTATGTTATGTATGTTATGTATGTTATGTATGTTATGTATGTTATGTATGTTATGTATGTTATGTATGTTATGTATGTTATGTATGTTATGTATTACAAAACAATTTTTTGCATCGAAATTACTCGAAACCGAAGCAATTGGAAAAAAATCTGCGCAATGTTAGAATATATGTATATCTATGCATCAAGGATGATCGGATATATCATATATGTAAGTTGTATTTAATTTAGTTAAGATTGCTTCAAAGTAGAAGCACACTTTTTTGTGCGTTGTACAATTGCGAAGCGATATATTTCAACTGTCGGTTAACTTAAGGTCATAATTACCATATTTAATTTAAGTTTTATATTTAAACTTTACTCTGTAGATGTATTTATTTGTTTATTTGTTATAGGTTACATAAATGTATATATATATATATACATATATATATATATATATATATATATATATTTATTTATTTTATTTTGTTTGATTTGTTAGGAACAACTGCATCCTTCTACGGACATATTTGGTATTACACTCAACACCAAATTTTGATTATCGTCAAAATAGAGCAAGCTTAAGGAACTCATTTTCGTTGGGGAACAACATGGAGTTGCAGACGTTGTTAAGGCTGCCAGATGAGTGTGAGTATATTGCTCTAAATAGCCAACTCTACAGTCACCACTGCAAAAGTTTGCGTCAAATGAAGTTGGCGCAACAACAAAGTGCCAACCAAAAGTGGTAAAATTGACCTTCAGAGGATATCGACAGCACCGCATGTCATGGTCCCTCTCTGTGCAGTCCATAAATACGCTGCGTTTTCTCCGATTTTTTCTTCGTGACCCTATTTCAATGTGAACAGTCTAAAAGAATGAAATAATATGATTGTATTTTTTTTATGAAGTAGTGAATCAAGTATTTACCAACGATTTCATTGAATGGTTATCTGAGGTAACTACTAGCGGCTGCATCCATGGTTCGACACCTTTTATAGAGATGTCTTGAGTTTGTGTTTTATCCGTGAATAGTGCAGTTTCGGTCACAAACAGCGGCTTCAGATCTACATTCACCCACTGTCCCTGACCAGAAGGAATTTTATGACGAAACTCAAACATTTTCGCCTTGTTTGTATAATTTGTGCTATTTGTCCGGCGTATCGGGCGATGTACAGATACAATAATATCTTTGTTCTGTTTATTGGCTAGTTGTCGAATGATCCTAGGTTGTTTAAGTCGTATCCAGTCCAATCCGCGCAAATACAAATGAAGTGTTACATATGAAATATCAGAATAGCTGGTATCAAACTTAAAGCGCAGAACGTCCATCTTCTGGTTATGTCGCAAATGAGGCTCTTAGGAAAATAATGTTTGATTAAAGTGTTTTTTTGAATACCCTTTCAAAATGGTATAGAGATAAAAGTGTTAGTTATTTTAGATGGATGTCCAAATTGAACAATTGGTTAACATACATGTCTGTACGTCAACAACTATAACAGCTAAGGACTTAAAATGTAGATACTATGCGCAGATCGAATTTGAGAGGCTTCCGTTAAAACGCACATATTCCACAAAGCTCTGCCATTCATTCTAAATAAGAACCTTATGTTTTTCTTACAGTAGAAAAATTCAACAAGTTCAATATTTTTGTATAGTTTGAATAAGCTCGCGTTTAATTGGGAATTTACGATCCTAGATGATTTCGTATAAAACAGAAGGTTACGTTTAGAGCAAGAATATATATACTTTATGGGGTCTGCCACGCATCTTTATGCATTACATACATATGGCGGTTGCACAAAGTAAGTATACTCTTTCCTGACCATTTTCAATGTCCGAAGGGTATAAAAATTAAAATTACGAAAAAGCAAGAGTCGAAAGCATAAGTTAGAACGAGAGAGAGATATGTCAATTTTTGGAGAGTGCCACAATTTGTTACATACACACACACACACCAGCGTCAACTGCTTCTTCTTTAATTTAGACGTCCCTAAAAAAAGCAATGACCTGCCTCAGGCTTTGTGTATTGCCTCACAGGCATATATATAAATAGTTCTACTACATATGGCTTACTCGCACACACTTACACACACACGCGCGTAATGAGTAAAGCGACGCGACGTCGACGTCAACTGCTAATAGCAGCGCGCAGGCTACTGCTCGTACTACTTATGAACAGTCCGATCGGACCAATAACAGAGAAGTTATTTAAGTCAACGTTTTCAGTACAAGTGTTCGGTAAGAGGAGCAGCTGGCGCGCTGCAATGAGCAGTTGACGTCGACGTCGACGTCGCGACGCATCGGCTTACTTTTTACACACGCGTCTGTGTGAGTGCGAGCGAGTAAGCCATATGTAGCAGAATAATAAGTTCAGTATTCTCTGTTTGAAATTATGTGTGTTTTTACACGTTTTGGACGCCAAAAGTCCAAAAAAGGCTTACCGTTCTTAAGGTTAAGTCCAAAATCAGGGATAATGCAAGGTCAATTAAAATCTGACAGCTGAACATTGTTAGAAAATTCTTTCTATCTTTTTTTCATAACGTACAAAAAAAACAATGGTCGAAGAGCCTTAGAACTTGTCCCAAAAATGTTAAGTTAACAAATAATTAAAGGCGTTTTTACTTACGTTCTGGAAAAATATAAATGCTGGTTGTATGTGAGAGAACACTTTCATATTCCCCGTCATAATTAAAGTGTGAAAATCCGTTATTTTTTTGATTTGCAAAATTTTGAACATTATGGTTTAATTGTAGTTTATGAAATGCGCCAGGATCATCACTTTGCATTTCTGGAAACAATTTCTCATCGGATGTAGGTAATGTGGATTCCGAACTATTTGTTTCCGGGCCATTTTCAATTTCATCAGAAGCATAAAGATCTGTTCGCTTTGGTATATCACTAAATGGATAGTTTTGATCGATAGGAGCTGAATACAAAAGCGAGGCATTATAATTTTTATAAAAGTTTTCCAATATGTTTTGAGGTACTGTTATTGGCTTAGTTATATTTGGGAGTTTTTTGAGATTTAAACGCATAAGAATGTGCATCTTGATTGATTCCAAGCTATCTTTTTTAGCTTTTTCCCGCAGTTGGCGTTGCAGCACATTGTCTGCTCTCATTAGACTATTTCTGTTTAGGCTAACACCGGCTTCAGACATCTCCCCTATAAATTTGTTATAATGGGCTGAATTTAGTATTTTATTAGTATTGGGCATAGTTTGATTCGTGGAGTCCAAAACAAATTCAGTTCGATTCAACATTCCAGAATAAGATATTTTTGTATTGGTTTCATTAAATGTTTTTAGAGCTTCGCCATCAGCACCTCTTAACAATTGCTCACCCATAACATCTTGGACGGTTGCTAGGATAATCGACATCGACATCGACAATGTAATTAAAGTCATATATCGAGCAGCCAAAAAACAATTTTCCCATTTTCTTTTGCTATACATCGTTTTGTGGCGAAGTGGCTCACTGCATTTTCGACACAGACATAAAGGAACTTTTGCTGATATATTTAACTTTGAGTTGGTGTGACTGCCCAAATCGGTTAATATATTAATTATATTACAATCCGATGTTTGTTGTTGCTTCCTTGCCCTTTGCTCTTTGAGCAGCTCACTAACTTTTTTATGCGACACCATTATTGTGTGTTATATTCGTACAACTCGAGCCTAAAAGGAATATAGGGAAGACTTTAATAGTATTTTTCATGAGCAATATATGATTTCTTATTCAAGATCAGATATTGTAAACTATTTTAAAAAAATGAGCAAACACACATACAAATAAAAAACTGCATATGGATCAAACAAGCACGACGGTGATTGTTAAATCGACACCACTTTCATGCTGTATTTACTCTCAGGGTCGGGGATACTTTATTCTGCTTTTGACATAAAACATTCTACATCTTTATTTGCGAGATAACTTGAAAAAAAGTGCATTACTTCCAACAACAAACTCTTAGAACTTTGAAATTTGATTGATGGAAATGTTTGTGGTCGCGTTTTTAGTGATGTTCCTTCTTTATCCTTGTTATACCCTTCGACCATTGAAAATGGGCAAAAAAGGGTATACTAACATTGTGCAAATGTATATAACAGGCATAAGGAGGCGTGTCAGACCCCATAAAGTATATATATTCTTGCTCAGGATCACTAGCCGAGTCGATTGAGCCATGTTCGTCTATCTGTCCGTCTGTGTATGTCTGTTTGAGACAACAGATCTCAGCTATTAAAAGAGCTAGAGACACCAAAGTCGGTATGAAGGTTCCTATATATCCGGGGCAGATGAAGAATTTGAATCCAAGCTTGATTATTATCAGGCACAATCACTT